>LPNX010662315.1:78969-309232 GCA_001517045.1 Pseudotsuga menziesii
AGCCATTGACTCAAACACGCAAACCTTAAGGGCCTTTTTCTTGCATAAACCAAAAAAATGTGATTAACTAGAAACCTAATAAGAGATCTATCGTTACCATAGGTAAATTTAATGACACTTAACAATACTCAAACCTTTTAGGACCATGTCTCTGTAGCATCTACATTACCTGCAAGAAAGAAACAAAGACTTTGTTAGAAGAAAAAAACTTGTATTATTGAAGAAAATCAATGGCAACACATATATTCCAATAAACAACGACACTTCTCTTAATTGCTTATTACGATGTCTACATACTATTAACAAATACTTTTGTTGACTTATTCTTACACATGCCTTAACAACTAAACATCCATTGTTTGAATTGATCAATGGGTAACTATCATATTGCCTACTACAACTTATACAATTATTTGACATGTTACGTATTTGTATATTGATACTAGTGTGCATGTGCAAGGTGTGCATGGATGGCCAGTACATGCATAGGTCGAACATGTACTATAAACATATACCATCTTTCCTATGCATAACTGCTAATTAACACTAATAATCCTTCACGCAAACAAAACAAGTATTCATATATAATATAATTGCTTTGACATTCTCAGTTATTTAACAGTTCCTCCCTTTTATGATTTCATATCTTATTTTTATGTTCTTATTAACTTAACCAGTCGAACATGATGGGTTCCTACTACCACTAACTCAGTATTAGGAAACACCCAACCTTCAACAATACTAACTAATGTATCCTCCCATCTTAACCTACGTCTGTGTCCTCCCTTTCCTTCCTTTGCTAGTACAATGTGGATGCCGACTATACTGACCTGACCACATAGCACCTGAGAGCAGTAGCATTGGCTAACTACTGGACCTAGGCTCTCCTAGGAGGCATTCGACCGTCATCATCACAACAACTTGGGGAGCGTGTCTCAACACTGCCCTCCCACGACCCCTGGTATCATAGTGACATAGGGTGGGCAATACATCTATCCTTCTCAACATACTGGGTCTATACCCTATCAAACCATACTGTGTTGCTATCAAGATTGTTGGAATGTGTCATTGTATCATCGCTTTGGTAATTAAGGCTCTCTACAAGATAAGCCCTACATCACACTTCATATCACGTACCCGACTATTACATAGCTCCTATACCCTACGGGTTAGTACTTTGCAAACACACATTCATAACAATATTTAATCAACAGCTTGTCCATATTATCAACATCATTTTCCTTTCATCGCATAAAATTATTAAATCGATCACATCATGGGTGGGCATCCATGTACCACATCATACATATCACATCATATCAAGAATGACAATCAAACATACATTGTCGTTATGAAATAAATGAATCTCATGATAACTACAACATAGTAATCGCACAAGCATAGTAACATCATGAAAACGATAACATCATAACATCATAATCAGAGCATCCACATAAGCATGATAACATCATAAACACAGTATCAATATCTAATTAGGTCTAACACACCGACATATAGTTTACTTACTCTAGCTGAGTCCAACATATAATAAGAAAATATAGTGTAATAAGTTTGACTGATAAACACGCCTAGTCAAAATATGGTGCGTTACAACAATTGTTTTCGCTAATGAAGTATGTCAAGGATGTACGGTTGGAAAGCATCATCATGCTACCTTTGAAATAGGGAAGCCTTGAAGAGTAAAGACTCAACTAAAATGTGTCCATTAACATGTGTTCTAGGAACAAACTATCATTGGCTGATGCAAGGTATGTATTAGACTTAACTGATGACTTTTCCAAGTACACTTGAGTGTATTTTTTGAAGAATAAGTGACCCATCCATTGCATGAAGATCTAAATTTATTGCTTGACCTATCAAACCTATAAATGTATTGCTTAACAAATTGTCCCAAAATCAAAATGCATATAAACATCATAGGTAAGATTATTCTTGACCAAAGACATGCTCATTGTGGGCTTCTTCCATACAAACAATATCCCTTCTAAGACCTAGGTCTTCAAGTGGATTCTACATTTTTGTCGGGGCCATTTCTAATTGTTGCATAGTGTCCTCGATGTACTCCTCAACAACTTGATACTTCACTAACAAGTGGGAATCTAACAAAAGATTGACAGGTCCCATGTAGGTCTTTGCAAATACAAAGATAATATTACATTGCATCTCTAAATCACTTGCAAGTTTATGAGACTTTAACTTTTGCTCCTGAAATTAGGCTTCCAATTCTTCTTGTTTAGCCTCTTGTTTCTCCATATGTATGCTTAGATATTCTATTGCCTGACCCATATCACCCATATCTTGCAATTGATCAGTTAAATGTCTCAGTCTCTTAACCACGAAATTTCCATCTCCATTATCCCCTCTAGGTAGGAGACTTTGACTCACCATATTAAGGACAAAACTTATATATTTAAGATGTCCTTAAACTCCACTCAATCACCAAGCTGACAAGATCATTTAAGATGTTCTTGAACTCCACTCAATCACCAAGTTGACAAGATCATTTAAGATGTTCTTGAACTCCACTCAATCACCAAGTTGACAAGATCAAAGCTATTGTACTTAACTTACCAAACAATGTTGCTACTATTAATCCTTCCCCAGAGATGAAGCAAGCCAAATGAAGCCGAGACGAAGACAAAAAATACAATCTGATCTCCTACCAACCCAATAATTGGCTTCCAATGCAATACATATGCACTCACGGTAGCCATGATGGCTATGCATCTCTTCATGAACCACATATAAGTTTTATAAAGCATTTTGTAATTGAGTTAACCTTTGTCACAATAATAATCACGATCCTCCACGCACATCTTAATAGAATTCACTCACGATTTGCTATGAATCAGATATATCATCCAATTCGTGAATTCATATGACTCCCTTAGAGTTCGTTGCTTAAATCACTAGAAATTAAGATTGCCCTTCTTAGAAATCTTCCGTGAATTGAAAGGTTTTATTTGAGTGCATCCATATGTAGTGATAATAATAATATGTTAATGATAATATTATTAAGTTAATAATTTTTTTTTAAATCTTAAAAAAATAAAATGATACTAAATTTCCACATTTGCGGATGGCATATTTGGTAATGATAAATTTCTCACATTTATAAATGACATCTTTAAAAACCCCATTGATATGCACTAATGTGCTTAACCCCCAAGGGGGTTTGAACCAAATGTCCAATAACCACCACATTTTCCTTGAAATAATCTATTAAAATCAATTAAGCTAGCACTCTAAGCTTTAAAGTTTAGAACTCGTAAAATAAACTTTAATATTGATCTAAGTCAATATCATACATTGACATATAGTATTTTGTTGGCAAGTTAAAGTTGGATAGATAAAATGGATTGCTTAGTAGAGATGCCCTCCCTCAACTAGGTGATCATACAATGTGGTAGGAGATGCATTTAACAATCAAATGATATCTTCACCCCATATACATATGTAGATAGTATATAAAATGAAGGAACTTTGATTGAGTAAGTTAATAAGTAAAAGAACTCAACTATTTGTTTATTAAAATTCTTTTTCAAATTTTATTGAAACCATTAGTCTATTAAAATTCATTTTCAAATCTTGTAGAAACTATTTGTTTATTAAAATTCTTTTTCAAATTTTATAGAAATTTTGTTATAAGTTTTAATTTTATTAGATTAACAAAAACTTTGGTATTATAGGTTTTAACATATTTTAAAAAGATTTAGATTGTTGCAATTTCAAAAAACCTATTATAAGAAGATCTAGATGATCACAATTTCAAAAAAATTAAGTAGATCCATATGAAACTTTATCTATGAAACTTATCTCATCTAAAAAATAAATTAAATCCAAAAGTTAAGGGATCACACCTAGCTTAGAGCACACCAACCCTTAACATGACTGGCTTTTTAGGTGTCTCCTCCCAACTAACTCACTCTTAAGAGGATTGAACCTAGATCTCTCTATTGACTAAACCAACACCTTAACTGAATGAGCTAGTAAAAATTGACAACTTAGAGATGTTTTTAATAATAGTCAATTATATATATGTATAGAATTCTTTAATAATTAGATAAATTCAACCATTTTATATTAAAATATTTTCATAATTCTATATAAAATTTGAATTTTTTTTTGTTGTTAATTATGTTTTCACCTAAAACTTCTACATAAACACCCTTCGAGCATAAACCCTTGGACCCGAATTGTATGCTCTTATTGCTGAAGACAGACTTAAGGGTTTTTAAGCTGCATCTCGTTGGTCGCCTTTAGTTTTGTTCGACTATCGGACTATCTTTGTGGAAGTTGGTTTATCTGTGTTTTTTACCAGTCATCTTTTGTATTTTCTTGTCTGACGACTATTTATATAAAAATCATAGTGATCTCCACACTATGTATACTATCAATACACAGATAGTTTTTTAAATGTTTGAAAAAATTAAAGTGAGTTGCCGATAGTGTGTAATAATAGATAAGCCGTGAAAATATAAAAACAAAAAAAACATAAAATATGACATCAACCCATTAACGAGTTGGGGATGTAGCTCATATGGTAGAGCGCTCGCTTCGCATGCGAGAGGCACGGGGTTCGATTCCCCGCATCTCCATTTATGCCGGGAAACATACATCCCAGCTTAAATGGAAACTTCTACCTCAATTTCGTCATGATATCCGAAGCATTTTTGACCAGCGGTCTGGGGTTTCGAGCAAATATTCTTGCAACTGGAAAACATTTGTTGACAGACATTTTCAGGGATGGATTTGGCTAAAATAGGGCATGGCAAGAAATCTTTTTACATATTTGGTCAATTGCTCTTTGTTTGTCTGAGTAAAGTAACCCGTTTCATTTTTGGAATCTTTTGATTGTTTCAAATTCATAAAAGTGGGAAAATTTTTTCAGCAGAAAAAATACCAAATCCTGTTATTCAATAGAATCAAAGATCATCATGTACAATTCATAACGGAGACTGACTCCAAAGATATGCTCTGAAAGGGATCCTCTTAGATCACCGAGACAATGACATCATACCAAAGGCATGCGAACACAGCCTGTTTTGTAGCAGGCTTTTATCATCACTCCTATATGAACAGGTCAGATTTGATCTATTTCCTGATATGAACAGAAATGACATAAAACATGAGCATAAAAAGATGACAGAAAGTCTCCTCATGAAGTACTTAGCTCACTATTAACATCAAAAATAGTGCTAAAAGAACCAACACATACTAAAATAACTGAAAATTACCATGATCAGTAATCTTGTCATCCCAAAATTCCTGATAAGTCCCAAAGCCTGAATCCAGAGAAAGAGCAAAATTTGAGAGTCTATAAGTGGGAAAATTGTAACTTTATTAACTCAAAATTACTATTCAAGTATTCTTTTCGCGTTTTAAATCTATTCAAGTTATTAAAATTACAGTTTGGATTACAGATTAATCAAAGATTTTTGTTTTTCAAATTCTGACGGAATCAAATTCAGAGATTTTTGTTTTTCAAATTCTGATCAAAGCAGCGGAAAATGGGGCGATTTAGTTAAAATCCAGAGGATGCCCGTTTTTCTATAGAGAGGTAGTTGACTTTCAAAATTGTTCTTTTTTAAATCTTTAAAATAATAGAACTCTAACTAAATAGTTAAAAAGCAAATTAGATTTTGAAAATAAGATAATAAAAAATATTTCGAGTAAAACACTATTAAAATTTGAAAAACACCAAAATGTTTATATAAATATTTTATATATTTATAATTTTATATTAAATTATATTTATTTTTTTTAAATAAAAATAAAAGTGATTTAGTATATAATTAAAACTTGATATAAAAATTAAATTATATATAATAACAAGTCCTAAAGGGTGTGTCTTATTGGCATTGGATTGATATGAAGTCACTTATTGTAAATTGAAGTCATGAGGTCAAATCCCACCAGATTCATTTACTTTAAAAAGTAATAAAAATAAAAAATATATATTATAACAGTTTTTATAATTAAAATTAATATAAAATTTAAATTAAATGAAAAAAATTATAATTTCTATTACAAACTATATTTAAAATACAAAATAAATCAAACATTTTAAAAATTTAAAATTTAAAAAATATAATTAATATATTTTATTTAAAATACCATAAATATACAAAATATGATTTCTTTATTAAGAAAAATTTACTATTCTTACTCAGTATAACTAAAATGATTAACTATGCCCGTACGATTGAGGAAAGTAATTAAAAGAATAATTAGGCTGGCCCCGCTCATTCTCAGTGTTGAAATAATAACACCCATTCCAAGTAATTAATAATTTAAAGAAAATGAGTAAGATTGGACAATTTTTTCTAAGAGATACTTATTTTTTTAATAGTAGTTAATTAATTGTATAATTGCAATTTAATAATTTTTCACAAATTAAATTAAAAAATTACATGTATTTTAAAAATATTAAAACTTTTCACTTATTATAATTAAATAGTTTTTCAAGAATGGTTGTACTTGTTTTTTTTAAAACTAATAATGGAAATTGAGAGTAGTTAATGAATAAAATAATCTATATAAAATTTTAAAATCTAGATTTCCAAAATAAATTGTAATTTGAAAAACATCTAAAAATGAAAAATAACTTGTTTTTGTACAACTAAAAATGAATATTTAAATGTTAGGGGTTAACCTTGACTTGGGAATGAGTTAAGGCACATGGTTTTAGTGGCCGATGGTTTCTTGCTAGTTGTATTTGCATTTAAAGAATCTTATAAATATGGTTGTAATTTATTTTTTTATCACATATTTGATTCCTAACATTATGCATGCTTAGGTTTCAAGTCAATTATAATTCAGTTAATTTAAAATTAAATTTTATATGTTCTTGGTTTTATAATTTTTTTTATTACTCAAGTCAATTGAATTTTATTACTAATATTTTACTACTCAATTGGTAAGATTGTAGGTATTTTCTTAATATAGTTGTATATTTGTATAAGTATAATACTTTTTTATTTTTTAATTATAAGTGGACATGTTATACGTTTTTTATTTTTTACTTTTTATTATTTTATTTTTATTTAATTATAAGCCAACATGTTATAAGTTTTTTTGTTTTTTATTATTATTTTTATTGAGTCCCCTCTGAAACACATTTAGTGATAAACTATAAAAAGTGCCAGTCAATACAAAAAAACATTCTAAAACATTAAATTACAAAGATAAGGCAAAGATAAGGCAAGTGCAAGGGTACTTTACCGCTCTAAAAGATACTTGGAACTTATTTATATTTGGGGATTATGGTCAACAACCTATAACCAAATGGAAATTCATGCCTTATATCTTGGCTTATCCTTTTTTATCATGGAAATTCAACTCATGCCTTGTATCTTGCCTTATCCTTATTTATCATGGAAATTCATGTCTTATATCTTGGCTTATCCTTATTTATCATGTTTTATATAATATTATTTGGATACCATTATTGATTTGCTTAAAAAGGGCAATGCTTTTAGATGGAGTCACTCTGTTACGAATGGTGGAGACAATCATGAGACTTATGTCCTTTATTGAGTGGGTGAATTTTATTGGCATAAGATGAAAAAACAATGTATAAGCCAATAATCTAGCTAACCAAGTTGTGTTTTTAGACAAAGGCTATGTAGTAAAAAATACCCCTTTCCCTAACTTGGAGACCTTATTGATACATTAGATCATTAAATGCATGACATGAATAAGTTAGTAGCAACAAGTTGTACAACACGGATATTTGTTGATGAAACCATCTATACAATCTGTGTCATTGTTGATTCCACACACTTGTGATTGTGAAGGATAAGTCTTGGGTCGTACAAGACATCGAATTTGCAATTGGAATACAATTCGGGGATATATGTGCCCCGTTACCCACCAAGTTGCACTTGATGGATTTTCAATGAGTTGTCGAAGATTGAACAAGTCAGTTGTTCAATATTAGTGTTCAAAGGTCCATGCAAGCCATTTTTTTGCCCCTTTTTTCATTTTTTCGCATGTTCATACCCCATGGGGAATTGTAATAAAATGGAGTAGCATAATGGCCCTTTGTAAAAGGCTTGACTTTCCTAAGACTTAGAAATCAATCCAATTACTCTAGAGTGTTTTTTTCTTGTTATTATATGCTTCTCTTCAATGACTTGTAATTTCAAGTTTTTCCCTCAATCCTCCAAAGAATCATGGAGTAATTGTCTTGGTGGTTGGTTAGGCCTTAGGAAGTTATTAAAGCCTAGTGTTAATGTATATTACAATGCTAGTTATTATTTCTAAGTCATATGAACATGTACTAAGTCCCCCTAGACGTTTTTAACTTTTCGCAAAACTATTTTTTTCTTGTTAAAAAACGAGATATTTTAATTGTAAAAATTTAAAAAGTCATAAATGTGGTACTAGGAGGTCAAATTTGTCACGGGGTGCTCGCTTTCTAACTCGGAGCACCCACTTTACCCATATTCCTACTTTGAGAGTAAACTTATTGATTTTTAATCACTAAATATGATTTTCTCTTGAAAAGGTAAAAAATACCAAATAAATGGGCAAAAAAGACAAATTAATGGAAAATCAAGATCTCATAAATTAGGGAAATTTGTTGGGGACATGATCTCATCTCTCTACAATGGTGGCACTCAATCTTGAGTTAGAAGGGAGCCAAGCATCTGATGGAAGATAAGATTGGGATCTCAATCAAAGAGGTGGTGCATTAGTTAAGGAAGGGCTCACTTCATGAAGAGAGGGCACACCTCTTTGTTGTGATGTATCCTTCTGAGAGGAGGCACATATCTAAGGCTTGAGGTGGGATAAATCACCTCTGATCTCCCTCAAATCACTCTAGTGCAACTCAAGTGAACTCATGCTCCTCTGTCACTTAGGGAATGCGCCCTCCTTGGGAAATGCACCCTGTGGGTCTCTCTTTTGGTGATTAAGTAGGATCTATCTCCCTCATTTGTGATGGAAGGTGGAACCATTGCTTGTGTACGTTGTAATCTTTGTTGAAATTTGTTAATGGAATAAGGATTTGGAGGTCTCATCTTGTGTAACTTGTTGATGTGTGGATGAACATTGCCTGGTGTATGAGGTAACCGATATTTGCTTATTTTCTTGTATTGTTTTGGTTAGCTATAGGCCTACAAAGGGAGCTATGTCCCAGTAGGATAAGAGTTTAATCTAGCTTGTTTTATTCTCTTATTGCATGCTTGTTGTAGATCTCCTATAAGTACATGTACTTTTGGTATAAATTGCATGTTTTATAAGTTTCTACTTTCGACGTCACCTTTGTTTAACCATATCTTTGTGTAAGAATTTTTAAGTAGTTGCAGCTGCCTAGCATGGAGAAGGGGTTGAGCGAGTAAGCACATTCTCCACCTTCAAGCAATTTCGAAAGCATAGTCCCTCTAGGTTCCACCCGACACAGTCCATTTTCCCAAGTTCCAACATCAAGTTGGTTTCATCCTTCTTTCTTTAGCTAAGCTTAAATATTTCTCAGTTACTTTTTTGCTTACTTGTTTCAAATTAGCTCTTAATTTCAGATCTAAAGCTAATAATCTAGTTTGCAATTTTAAAGTTAAATCTAAGTTTTCAAAACTTTTTATCTTTCCAAAGTAGATCTAGCTTTTAGTTGTAATAAAATAAAATATTTTAAGGTATAAAGGCTAATATTTTTTGTGCTTCTAACATGTTTTTCTAGCATTTTAGTGCTCTTCAAGTGGCTTGTTATTACCTTTTGATGAACAAGGAGAGATAAATGCTACCAAAATTTTGGAGATTCACGCTATCTAGGGGCTCTCCATCTCTTCTATCTATCTCAATTGGTAAAAACCTTCAAACCTGTAAGCTTGTCAATCCTAATCTACAAAGGATCACAAGTATTCCTTCATTGTAATAACCATAATACAAGATAAACAAGTGGGATACCCAGCACCCACACCCCATCCCCCTGGGGGCTTCACCCATTTTCGTGGCATGAAATTTTTCTAAGTTTTTCACTTTTTTGCTTTATGTAGTTTAGTTAAAGGTAAAATTAGTTGTTTGTTGGTTTTGATTCAACGTCAGACCACAAGCTCACTCAAGACCTTAGCTTTCTCAGTTTTGTAGTATTTTCACTCACAACACTTAGTTTACTTTTGGTCTTTTCATTTGCTTAGACTAAATCACTTTAGCACTAACTACATGTAATTTAGTTGCTTTCTTTTATTTCCATTTCAGAGTAATTGAATCTATGATGTATCCCCCAATATGATATTATGACCATCACAGGCTTGTTTGATCAGTGGTTAACAATCAGAAAGGGGATATCAAGGGCTAGTTTTAAATAGTAAAATACATCTTCGAATTTATTGTCAAAGCAAAGGGTTACTTTCAACTTACTATGGATTCAACGGGGTACCCAAAGCAGGCTTTACATCTCGCCCTGTTGAACACCTAGTATTGTTGCTCAATAATCACTCAGAGGATAAGCAAGAAGTGGGTCAAATATTTAGATAGTTTTCTATTTTGCAATTTGCATGCACAAATAACATCTCGACATCAATAAACCCACTCCTTAATCAACTCATTTAATAATTAAAACTATCAAGAGGCATTGCACAACATTAAAATCATTCAACAACAATTATTTAGCTTATTTTGGCATTGGTCTATCTTTACAATTAATTTTTCCTTAAATTAATTATGTGTCTTGGATGATTATCCTATATGCTACTATATTTAGTTTAGTACTGTTGTTTCTCTCTTGTTTTAGTCATTTAAACTCCTAGAATTACTTTTATTTTTTGGTACCTTAGCTTAAAAAACGCCTTAGTTATTTTATTAGGTACCACCCCCTTGGATTTGCTAGGAGTTTGCCTAGACAAAGGAGTCAAGTTTCACTTGAAAGTTCTTGAATTGTGTCTTTCCCCCAAGGACGGACCCAATGGATTGAATATTTATGCCACGTTACTCGAGGTACGTATTAGGTGGAAACACACCTGAAGAAATTTTGTTAGCACAAAGTTAGAATGAAAATCTTGCAAGGCATCCCAACTCAATTCGACACCTATTGGTCATCACCAATGGGCAATTCACATAATGCAATGAAGAGACAAAGTGTTATTCCTCTATGTGTTTCCAATGATAGCTTTGGTATGGTTTTTGTTCTTGTTTTGACTGAGGTCTCTTTTTCCTATAACACACCAATCAATTCATTTCGTGGAGGTACCAATTCAAACCTTTGAGATAGTTGGAGGTGTTTGCATTTGATTTCCAGATGTGCCATGGCTAGATTTTCTAAATCTCCATAATTTTGATTTGTGAATAAGTTAGATAGGTCAATAGGTTATACTAAAACTATCAAGTCTTGGAAGCAATTTTTATCTTCTTTTGCATTATTTTTTAAATTACCAATTAAAATAAATTTGTGCATCTATGACACAAAAGTTCTCTATTTAAAGCAATGTAGATTCATCTTATCCCTAGATTTATTGAACACCTATATGGATCAAAACAAAATCAAATAGTAAAGTTTTAGGTACTTAAAAAATCTCTATTAAGGTCCATTGGAGGTGGCTTGGGTGGTTGGGAGGAATTACCCTCCCCACCCAGGTTCAATTCCTTATAAGTGGAATGTTGAGCCCTTAAACGAGCCTATAAGATACTCTTGTTGTTGATCCCCCACTATAGTAAAAATGCTCAACCACTCATTTTCTCTCATGGATTTCAGAGAGATTTTTCATAAATGTAGCAAGCTTCAATACCCAATGTCGTGGTTCACCACATAAAAAAAAATATAAATTAAAATGGATCTATATTGTTTTTGGAAATTGACTAATTAAAATTTTGGATTACATTTTATAGAGCTTTGTATTTGCAACTATTTTTTTTCCTCCTTATTTTTGTTTTTGATTTTTCTTATTTTATTTTTCATTTTTAATATTAAGTATGCCCACTTTTCTTTAATTTATTTTACACTCCATCCATATCCAGTTGTGAACTACACATAGCCTTGGAATTAAAATACTACGACTTTATCTTTGTTTTTGTTTTTTCTTATTTTATTTTTCAGTTTTAATATTAAGTATGTCAACTTTTTGTTTAATTATTTTACACTCCAATCCATATCAACTTCACATAGCCTTGCAATTAAAATAATATGACTTAAATGTTATTTGTTTTTTATAAGTTAGTTGTACTCTTTGATATTAATGTACAAAAAGTGTTAAGACAAATCCATAATGTACAAAAAGTGTTAAGACAAATCCATAATGTAATTTGCATCTTAGAAAGGTAGAGTTATAATGAATCAAAAATTAAATGCAGATGTTCATGGACTTAATTCAGTTTTTGCAAAGCGAAAATATAAAACAAATCAAAACATAACATGTCTAGCGCTAATAAACAATGGGATGAACCCATAAGAATATCATCTCAAAAGAAAACATAAATCAACAAATAACCTAACCTAGCATAGACTAGACTAATCATCATCATCTTTGGGCTCAGAGCTAAGAGGTATCCCCTCTCTGCTCAGAGCTAAGAGGTATCCCCTCTCTAGAAGCCTCCAACAAGATCCTTGGCTTGGGTTGTAATACTTTGATTTCAATCCCAATTGCATTAAATTATATATGATGTAAATAACGTTTATAAACCATGTTGTGGGCTCAAGGCAAAGGCTTCACCACATATTTAGTGTTTTACATTTCGACAATTAAAAGTGATGCCGATGGTTATCGTGCTATCCGATGACACCATATAATTTGGACATCATGTAAATATGCAATTAATAAAATACCCACAACTAGCTATGTCAATGCAACGTTAAAGAGATGGGGGCATGATTTCACAAGGAATGGGGAGGTGGAAAAATTCAATTCCTTGAGCCAATGGGGAAAACCCATAAAACTACCAACTACCCATTTTGTCCTTTGTGCTCAGTCATCCAAAAATGCTTGAGTTAGTTAATGCATGGGGATGGGAAGAGTATGGGAGTGAAATTCAAATTAGGAAGCCACCCATTTTTGGGAAAACATGTTTTTGACTTCTTGGGCAAGTAAATACTTGGGAATCCATGCTCATCCCATTATTCATCCGTTGGTTTTGCTCTCTCACGCAGTTGGAGCTCCTGTGCGTTTCCCTTCACAGTTTTAGCAGTTTTCTCCATTTCCTCCATGGCTGGAAATTCGTTTTGGTATTGTTGAGTGAATGTGTAGCAAGGATTTAAGATTTGGAGTTGTTTAGAACCGTTTTTGTCTTCCTCACGCAGATGGAGCTTGTTGTGCATTTAACTCCACATTTTTCTGTCTTTTCCTCATCTTCCCATACCTAGGATTTCATTTTTGGTATTGTGCAGTGAATGGGAAAATGAGACCCATGATTTGGGTGTGTATGGGGGTCTTTTTATCCCTTACGGTGCCCATAAACGTTTTGTGAAATCGTATTTCCCTCACAGGATGTTTTTCCCCATAAGTTACAAGAGTGATTGGGTTGCAAACCCATCCCTTTTGGTTATGCTCTGCTGCTAGGAAGGTAGACCCACCGTTTGGGTGTGAATAGAGGTCATTTTTACCTTTGAAAGGCCATCAAACATTTTCTGAAACGATTTGGTTACTTGGGTCATTTTCCCCATTCACCACTTCCGATTTTGGTTCCCAGGATGTTTTTTCCCATACCCAAAACTTGTATTTTGCTGTGAAGGGAATCCTCATGTTGCCTTGGATGAGTAAGTCCAAGGGACCCATCTGTTAGTGGAGTGACTATGTTTAGATGAGATTATTGGCCTGAATGTGGGTGTCCGATTTCACTGGGTGTAAGTCTGTGTTCCCTAGTTCCTTATGGAAATCATGCCCAGCTCGGGCATGGAGGTGATGCTGAGAGATTAATGAGCACATTGGCCTATTGTTGGGTGGAATGTTGCAATGACCTAGCTAATTGCAAGCCAACTTCTTTTCAAGATAAGTATTTCTTGTGTATTTACCTCCGCAACTGTATTTATTTTAAGGAATTATGATGAACATGATTAATGTGTTGAATGACATATATTTGCTTCCATTGTAGAATGCATTATGCATCTGTAAATGTTTTATGTTCAATGCAATTTTTATTGTTTATGTTAACAAGGCTTAGATTTCCTAAATGATAGCAGTGTCATTAGTCGCGTCCTCTCAGAGGGGAGGGGATGTGACATGGGTTTCCTCCTTAAAATGCTTCCCCTTACTCCTCTTTCTTGTTCATATTGGGATTTCTTCCTCCTCTGGATTTCCACTAACTTCCTCAAACCCCTAAATGGTATTAATCAAGCTTTTAAACTTTTGATCCAACCACTCTAATCTATTAAAGTTTTCCTTATTTGGTGAGCTCTTGGTTTCTATCATCATTGCTATGAAATTTTCTATACGCTTGTACATTTCAACCTACTTTAAGCATTTGTGTCCATGTTATGAGAGAAGATCACGCTAGGTACCAAGGCTATAACCTTTTCATCTACTTGGTCGCTTGATGTATTTCCAATTTCCTCTTTGACCTTCTTCTTGATCTTCTCCACTTTAATTTTTAGCTCTATAGAGAAACGAGAGTTGTATTCCATCATTGTTGATACCATTGCGACTACTACTCTACTATGGATAACCTTAATGAGATTTGGTTGGCTTGGGATTTACAATCCTTGCTTAGAATCCTCAAGCCCCTTTTTCTTTTAACCTTCCATCCTTAGCTCCCTCCAAAACCCGTTGGGCTCTCTCCACTCACAAGTCAACACCAAGCTAGAATTCTTAGGTCCATATCCTTAACCAAAATTCCTCCCACACAAAGTTGTGCCCTCTCTCTTTCTACTCGACAAAATTACCAACCACCCTCTTAATGCAGTTATAGATTATTTCCTTCTCCTCTTTCAAAAGTGTTTCTCCCCCTCCAAGCTTGAATGCCCGTTGTCCCATCCAACTCCTCCATTAATTCAATCGAATGGGAGCCTCTACAAATGATTGTGCTTATGGTTGTGGATTGTTCTCCCAAACTAGTAATTAATCAAGAGTCGAGTGGATGGGACAAACCCTTATGGCTCGAATCCCTTTCCAACTCCTAACCCATCCCATCTGCACGTTCCATCCTACTTCCATCTCTCTTCGCATGTTTGTATGTCCGACTCAACTTGCCTCTCTTCCTTGCCACCCCATTCATGAATATTATTTTTATTTTATTATTAGTATTATTTTAATTAGTTTTTTTAACCCCATGTCAACGTTAGGTTATATTACACATCTCACCCATATTAAGCTATAGTCAACGCCTGGTTTCTCTCCATGCAAAAACCTGATATCCCATATTGATTGAGACAAGTGGTTTGTGGTAATATATAATATATAACTTCAATACACGGTGATCTTTATGCCCATAAGGAAACCACAAAAAGTTGTGCCTCCTTTTAATATAACAATATACTCTTAAAATGGTTAAAGAACACAAACTAAAGAACTCATTGTAATATTTGTGGAGAATGTAAGAGATGAGATCTCTAAACTCCATCTACAACACAATTATTCCTAGAGTTTAATTCTCACACTACTCTTCCCTTTGTATGATGATACAATTGGTCCATGAAAAAAAAACTACTACTAGAGAAGAATAGGCATCGATAGATTTGTAGGGTATCATTCTAGGGATAATATTAAGGAAATGGATAATTGTAATACACTTGAAAGATAATGGTGGTGGGTGACATCCCAACTGGGTGCCAAGTAATGGGTTATTATTACTAATGTTTATAGCTGATTCCATTTTATTTTTTTTGTTCATTCCTATGTCTACGTTTCAATGAGGGTTTGATGATGATGATGTAAAAGAAAACACATTTATGAGTTATTAGTGAATTATGCTTGGAGAAACATGCAATGGGAGGAATCTTATGCACTTAGAACTCTAATGAGGTCAACTTTTCTTGACAACATTAATAATGGAAAAAGGAAAGCATAAATTCATAGCTTTGACAAACTAAGTATTGGGCCACTTGTGTCCCTACCTTATGTTGGGAGTCATACATATTTCCTCAAGGTCTTGTGGATATGCCTCTATAAACAAGGGGTTCATGTTTAGATGACATGTTCCTGACTATCCCAATCTCCCATTGCTTTTGATTTTGCAACTATATGATGTTACTCTGTTGGTGGATATGGAAACAAATGAAGTACATGTTCAAATGACATTACAACCCTTGGAGCGTTCGAGAGAAAAGGGAGTCTTATCTAGCACATGATCTTGGCATGCATGAAAGTAAATAACCAATTACATTTGTCAAATTCCAATAATGAGTAACTCTTGCACACATGGGGGATTCTCAATTCCACACCATGGACGTTGAAAAAGTGTTTATGCCACTTGATTTTACTAATCAAACTCATGCCCTAGAACTCGTTGCTAGAGATCTTGATGAGAATAAATGAAAATTTTTAATATGTTGATAATAGGTGAAGTGTATTTGTTAGTGCTAATATACTTGTTTGTGTTGAATCTAGTTTATATTCGGAATGAGAAAGAATCACTATTATTGGTAATTAGGCAAGAAAACATAGCCCAAACAATAATGCCATATTTAGTGTTGTGTGGTGATAGCATGCACACACGATGATCCGGATTTATGTGGGAACGAAATGAAATAAAAAAGATATCATCATAAATGCAGACATTTTGCAAAGATAATAAAGATACAGTAAACACATATTCAATTAAATGGCAGAAATAGAACAAACTGTAATACAATATCTAGAATGGTGGTGGTTATATTTGAGAAGAGATGTGACTACTACGCTCATCCATGCAAAGATGAATACAAAGTGAGGCCAAAGGGGTCTATTTATAATAAGGACTAGGGCGATGTTGGCCACTTTTCCTAACTCGTGCGACCCAGGTTCTGCGCAGCCCGTTAACACAACAAATACTTGAGATACTAGCCTGACAGGGCAAGCCCCGCCGGCAACACCTGCGAAGCAGGCGCAGTCTCACCCGAGATATCTCTTCGATGGGTAACCTTCGGAACCATGTTTTCACAATTGTCGAGGGATTATAGTCTCTTGGCTCGTAGCTAAGGAGATCAATGAAGGCAACAAGATGGCTGGACATAGGAGTCAGTATTGCACGACCAAGCACAAATACATGTCATCACACACAACTTGACCTTCTTTTCCACCTCACAATTGGCTCAACTTGTGCGGCGCAGCTGACTCATGCCAATTGGACCTACAACTCAAGTCATGACTCAAGAAAGAAACATACAGGCCGGCATATACATGTTCATTTCAGTGACGCCTTTCCAATCATTCATCTACTGATTATAGAATAA
The DNA here is from genome assembly GCA_001517045.1 of Pseudotsuga menziesii. Lineage (NCBI taxonomy): Eukaryota > Viridiplantae > Streptophyta > Pinopsida > Pinales > Pinaceae > Pseudotsuga > Pseudotsuga menziesii. The sequence goes on from LPNX010662315.1 coordinate 96,287, forward strand.
CATCAGAGATTTAAGCAGCTTTTAACATTATACATAAAGCAAATAATAACCATTGACATAAACATCTAGCACATCAATCATTCATTCAACGCAAGAGATAACATGGAAACCCATCTAGGAAAAACCACTAAGGTGCTCTTCATTTGGCATGAGAAAATGATACAACACCTTGCAGTCTGAGAGATGCAGACTGATCTTAAGACATGTCTTTAAGACTCATACTTATGGTTCTCATGCTCTCTGGTTTGCTCTTCTACCCTGCATATACTCCTAGTGGTCTGAGCACACAACATCCAGATCCGTGGCTCAACAACCCCTCTATCTCTACCAGACTCTTCTTGAGTTTCCTCTTCTCTGATCTCTACAACATTACAACAAAAGTGGAAATTTTCACCATGGATTACCACTGAATAGGAAAACTATTATTGAAGAACTGACCTAAATAATAATCACAATGAATGATAAACAACTAAAAGCCACTAAAATCCAATGAAAGCCAACCTTCTAACTATTGCATCCCTCCTATTTATACTATTTTACATGACCTTGTAGGGCTGACTGCATATCGGTAGTCTATTAACTGTCACCATTAGTCACCCCTCATGCTACATCAATGGTGATCATGACTTGACACGAGGCGCTATCGGCCTGACTTACAAATATCCCCTCATACGTGCATAGCTGGAGGCTTACGCTGCCATAAACAACCATGATCTGGATTATGCACCTGTCGCTTTCTGGTCGTTATCATTTCTGTGCTTCTGCGCTTGCTCTTCCTTCGCTGTACACCTCTCTATTCTGCCTGCGCGGGTCCTTTGATTCCTTCTCAATCTTCCTTTCACTAGTACAAAATGAGAAATTAATGACTAAAAAAATGACTAAAATCAGGTTATAAACGACTATTTTCGAGTCGGTGACTAATAGTAGCTAATTTGCACTATCTTATAGCTAGTCGTATTTCACTTAGTCATTAATAGCTTGACTTATTAGTTATTGATTTAGTCATTGATAGTCAATGATTTAGTCACGGATTTAGTCATTGATTGCAACAATTAATGACCAAATATACAATTAAATAAACAACTAGATGATAACATATTAATGACTAAGCTAAATACGACTAAGATATGGTAAAATAGGTACTAATAGTCTTATATATGCGAATTTATTCGTTTGTGTAGTCACAAATTTATGATAGGGCATGGAGGAATCAAACCACCAACCTCCTGCCTATAATTAGGCAGGTGCTCTACCATTGAGCTAGCACCCTTTAAGAAGTTGTTATTGCTTGACAATGATGATATTCAAACAAATTTATGATAGATAACAATCTACAAACTACATAATTATTACTAATACAACTTACCAGTAACTAGTATTTATGATAAACTAATTCCTGAGAGCTATGTACAATTTTCCCTATATGACATATCCATTCATGTTACCAGAGAGAACGGAATACCTCTATGATGGATGTCATACCAATTAAGTCAACCAATTTATGGAATATCTCTTTGGATTTACTGTTTCGAATAATAAAAATCCCATGTCACAATGGCTACCTCCATGGGTAGACAATTACACAACTCCATCATGTACTAAATAAAACACATTTTGATGACTACCCACAACTTTAGAAAAGGCAGGAAAAACCAATGATAAAATGTGAAAGTGAGTTTCCAGTAAATACTCTTACTAGAGTAACCCAGGAATGTAAAAAACTACCAGGAAAATCCATTTTATAGAACATAGTATTCAACCTATCAACAAAAACAAATATAACCTTCCATTTATACATTTGCTGGAGCACATCTGGTTCACAAACAACTTTAGCATCATCTATGCTGCCACCTTCTTCAAGTTTTTTCAAAGCTAACTTGACAGCGTGGGGAACAAATTTAAAGCTAGTTATAAAAAATTTGAAGGTATAATGCATTTAATCAGAAAATATTGATACTTACCACCCATATGGCCAGTCTTGCTATATTCAAAGTATAAATAGACATACCTCAACTGATCCCTCAACCTTTCCTTGAGTAATAGTTTTATCCATAGTCCTCATGCTGTAATTCTTATGTGTCGAAGGCACTTGGTGCTTTGTACACACATCATCTAAACTAATGCCAACTATTGCTCTCTCAATTATAGCCAAGACCATATATCACAAAATGCAATCTTGCAAAGAACCACTATAAAGAGTTAATTTAATAAAGGCACTTTGCACAACAAAACAATTCACACAAATAATAGCTAGAAATAAAGACTAAATAAATGCTCAGAACAATCACTAAAATCCACTAAGTCAAGAATAGTAAGGCCAGTCATCATTCAAATTCATTCATTCCATTTCAGTTCATTGAGAGGCAGGATCTTAAAAAATAAAAACTAAGAATAACTAATTAGTTAAGTATGAAATCCATAAGCCAAGAAGCAATAAATCCCCCCTTTTCTTGGAGAGTTTAGGTACTATTTGATGAATAAATGAATTGGTTGCAGTTCAGATGTGGATTCAAAATATCAAAAGTTGCCTTCAACTTTTTGTCCCGTTGTGCCATCAGTATTGTTCTCCTCCTGACTAAGGAAAAAAATGGTTGAAATTCTGCATGACGCACTAATCCACCTTGGTAGGCGAGACTTCCCAGCCACTTAGATTATGAGCCTGTTGAAGACTAGTAAGCATTAGTGTTATATATTACACATTCCATTAGTGTGATTCATTATACCAAATACGTAACATTACAGAAAGGCCCTATTAGTAGAGAGTAAGCTAAGATTTTTGTATGATTACAGCTCTAATGAAAGTAATTAAATGGTTATAATACTATGCTTATTAGGCTAATAAAACACATCATGCATATTCAGCTCTTACTTGTGACATAATCTTGTAAGCTTATGATATTATAATACTGTAACATAGGGAATCAAACTAACCTGGAACTTAATGATACTGAGACATACAGATTCAATGGTTGTATAACTGGGCTTTATGTGCTTACTTGATATCGTGTTCATACTATGTTTATAAACAAGGTATCAATGGGCTTGAGTTTACACCCTATGCTTAGAATATCTTGGAGTTAGATGTTATCTCTAGTGATCACATGGAACTCATCCTAGTAAGATGAAATAACTCTTACTTGGATAGAATTAGTATAACTAACCTGTTGACATGAGAACTTTGCTTTTTCATTATAGGTATATGTATAATCAACACTATCAACCTTTAACACAACTAGCACTTATAAGAGCTTAGACATCAAGTAACAGTCCTTTTATTCCGCCATTCTCATATCCCTTCTCATTTCTTTGTTCATGCTTACTTGAAGCCAAAGAAGAAGTTGGAATATGATCTGATATTCATATTAGCATTGATCCCTTCCTTGAACTACAATTGGAATCCACAGCTTCAACATCGTCCTTAGTAAAAACCAAAGTTGACACTTGTTTCAACTGTTCGCTTAGTCGATCTGGAAGAGAATCCAATATTGAATTCGACAACTTCTGTATGCTATGAACTTGATCTAAAGCAGAATCTGATATTGATGTTGAATCAGATCCCCCTGTCATGCTGGAAGCTAGTTTCTCGGATTCAACCTCAGGATGATCAATAACAGGACGTAACATTGAATTTGACTCCTCTATTAACATCTACGTAGGATTTTCAGCTCTGGCCTCTATGATGTCAACATTCTCACTTTTATTTAAGCACTTTTCAGTATTATTTTCCTTAAGCAACAAACCAGACTCCCAAGGAGAAGCAGCCATCCAACGTCCCAACCATTTCCATCCCGAATTTCAATGGTCTGGATCATACTCCATACATAGAGAATTTGTCTTTGGTACAGTTCTTAAAAGCTTCAAAAATACAAAGAAAGGTGTAGAATTAAATATAAATGCTATGCATTAGCACTTTTATGCATGTTGGGATTCATGGTTTGCTAAAACTGGAATTTATTGGTTCAGCTACTCAAGTTCCAGGTTTTACATGATTAGCAAATCCATTTGAGAACAACTTCTCTAACTGAAAAGTATAATTTTTCATTGAAGCATTTGAACCATTTCTCTCCTGAAACCATCCAAAAGAATATGTCAAACATTGAATACGAATGGATACAACGATGTTGTACAAGTTTTAAAGTCACATACACGCTGATGCATAGTATTTTCCTAGTTCAAGTCAAAACAAAATGGTTATATATCATTACCAAAGCACTTCCTTTTGAACCATTATGTTGTCGTATGTATTCAAGCTTCTCTCGTATAGCCAATCCTTCTTTTGACGATCGATCTGGATGAGCACAAACCAATGCTTGCAATCTAACAATTGCTCGTAGACAACGCAAAGTTCCTGTAGCTTTCTTTCTGAGTAAGTGTTCCCGAACATGGGATTGTAAACTTACTATACATTTAAGGCGACAAAGTTCTCTGCAGGCTTGCAAAAAAATTTAAAATCCCAATTTGCTAGCTCAAGCCTTGCCAAAATTGCCTTAAAACGCATAAATGCATCCAATATAGTTATCTTGTTGTTATTAAGCCTATAACAAAAAATGTAATATAGAAAAGAAAAGGAAGTTCATCAATTTAAATAATTGTGTTCTCATAGATAAAAAGGGAAGAAGCTCAATTACAAAAATACTGAAAACTCGTGAAAGGAGAATATTCAGATGTGCACGGTTAAAAAAACTCAATTGTATTTGGTCAAACCCCATCTATTAAAGTAAACTATATATTTTCGTAATTTCTATCTATGAAATTAAACTATATATTTTTAATTCTAAACATTCCCTACGATTGGAATATGCTTAAATAGCTATGTAGAGCTCCTTTAAAGGTTACCATCAGTACCTTGTATTCTGCCATTCCATAGCTCTCCTTGGTGTCTTTTTCCTTGCTAACGTTTGAGTTGTATTTTCCCTTTGTTTTCGATTTTTAAGTTAATATATTATACAAAAAATTTATTCAAGGACTGCTTGCATTGCCCTACCATGAACAATCTGATATGGATTATTTTTAATTCTTTGAGCTCACTGTCTCCCTTTTTCATCTAACCCGTGGGAATTTTGCATTGTCCTCTACAATGTACATACAATAAGTGGTATAATAATGTACATACAATAAGTGGTCTAGGTGCATCCTCATGAGAGGCCTCTTACAGTCAGTAGATATTTGTTATGATTTGACTTAAGTATTGATCCGAGAGAGTACAATTGAAGAAAAGTATCTTCTAAAGACTAGGGCATCTACAAAGACCAGAACAATGCATGCCAGCTTCCTAGACAACTTTGAATGCACACGGTAGCTTCAAAGACTAGGTCAATGCATGACAGCTTGAAAGACCATGAAAATTCCTGTGTACATGGGTTTTTTTTGTTTGCTGCAATGTCTCAACTAACTTCTATAATTTAAGAAACCATGTGGGACTGGTAGTTGAGACTGGTCTTTGTGGTCTAAGAAACCATGACCATAGATTTAACAATATGAACTTTGTGATCTAAGAAACAATGACCATAGTTTTAACAATCTGAATAAGATTTGGCCTTTGTTTTTTAAGAATCCAATCTGAATCATATTTGGTCTTATCAGATTTGGTCTTTGTTATCTAACAAACCATGACCATAGTTTTAACTATTTGAATCAGACTGATTGGGTTGAGGGTGAACTTGGAATTCGAATCCATAATAAGATTGGTTGAATTGAATTGAATTGAATTTAAATAGTTTAGTTTACTAAATTTACATTTTTTATTCTTTTAATCTATGATTCTAAATAGATTGTAATTCCATGTATACACCATATAATGTAGAGACAAATTATTCCAAGTATATACCATAAATGAGTGAATATATCAAAATTGAAGTGAATTGTGACATATGTATTTATGAGACTAGCATTAGAACACAATACATAATATATGAAGCTTACAGGTTATATGCCTTGTAGAGACCAATATGTGTAGATAATATTTTTTTTGGTCTGTTGCAATGGCTCAACTTGCTCTTAACTTTTGGGGCTTTGAGGATTTTTACCTTGTGGGACTAGTCTTTGGTTTAAGAAACTATAACCATAGTTTTAATAATATGAATTAGACTCATTGGGTTGAGGGTCAACTTGGAATTGGAATCCATAATGAAAATTGACTAAATTAAATAGAATTTAAATGGTTCAGTTTACTAAATTTTATATTTTCAAGGTTTTATTCCATGATTCTAAACAGGTTTTAATCCATGATTTCAAAGAATTAGACACCAAATATTCCATGTATGCACCATATCAGATGCTGTTAACAACCTTTATAATTCCAAATACAACTTGATTCTAGCTATCCTTTGAAGGTTTCCTCCTATTGTTGGGATTAAGGAGCCAAATGAAGTCCACTCCACAAATATTTCCATGATGATTGCGATGGCTAACCCACTGGTAAGCCAACAACTCATTAATTAGAAATTTGCAGTTGACCACAAGTCAATTCCTTCTATGTTCTATTTCCAAGAATCTATACAAAAGGGAGAAAAATTGTAAAATCTAGAAACTAGTGACTAGCATCAAGCTACATGGTACAAACCTTGTGAGCATCGGCGTCATTGTTTGTTTAGTCATGAGCATTATCATAGGAAGAAACAAAACCTTGAGACCGCAGGGATTTGTAAACATGCCCCCGTTTTCTTCCATTCCAATCCCTGTATGGTACAACTAATTTAGAAACTGTAACCAAAGATTCAAAAATTCTGTTAACATAGGAAATAAGCATGGACCTTACCCGCAGAGAATAATAGGGACAAAAGGAAGCTTGTTTTCTTCCTTGTAGGCATCTAAATACTCTAGGATTTTGTATACTTGTTCCATTAGAAACTTAAGACTGGATTCTTGAATAAAACCAACGGATATGGAAAAGAATATGCTTAGGTTTCAAAAGATAGAAACTACAACAACTCATTGTAAAATGGGAAAAAGAAAAATGCAACTGGAGCCATATTCTAAGATATGGATCAGTATAAACAACAAATAAGTAGAATAAAAGTGAAGTACCTGGCGAAGACGAACAAGACAAACATTTGAATTATGAGGAAACATCAAGTGCGTATTGACAACAAGAGTTTCTTGCCGAATAATTCTAGTTTGACTTTGTGGAAATGAAAGTACATATTGAACATGTAGTAGCTAAGCTACACGATTTCCACGGTCATTAAACCACCATTCCCGAGATCTTACCACACTGAAATGATCCTTTCTAACTGCAGTAAAGCTCTGCCAAAGAAAGGAAAATATTTTGATTTTAATCCTAGTAAGAAAAAAATTCATCCAAGAAGGATAAAAATAAGAGAGAACACACAAATTAATTCATGGACCACAAATATCATATCAATTATGAATTAGAGATGATGTAAAGGAGTCTTACTATGTAGCACAGAAACACACTAATTATGGATAAGTTCCAGCATGACTGCTACATGTTATGCTTATGTTTAAGTTCATAAATAAGAGTAACCAAAGTTATTGATCTGAAGAAACTGCCTACATTCAACATGATCAAGAGAATCATAAAAATAACATGAAAAAGATGAAAACTACTGAAACTATAGTGAAACTACAGAGAACAATAGAGATAATTGCACATCAAGTGATCAAGACCTGCATTATTTTCTCAAATAACATTAGTTTAAAATTTGATAAACAAGAAATTTAGAAGTTGAGCATTATCTTTATCAAACTCAACTATAATTTGTTTGACTAGCATTGAAACTTAACAATTAGTCTTTCAGGGTTTCTAATGAGCTATGTAAACATATTCATCAATTCTTGTTAGTATTTAAATGAAGAATATCAATAACTTTGAGAAAAATAGTTTTAGTCAATAATAACCTTTGCTTCTTATATTGTTTCTGCAAATCATTGAACCAATAATATGATTTTTGGTAATGGTTATCATAATTTGGTTATTTGAATGATACTTCGTTGTTTCCTTGTAAATGTATATGTTTGTGCTAAAGTCTAATTGCTAGAATATCTATTGGGAGGAGAAATGGATATCTTTAAAGGAATTTGTCATTCAACCTTGTGAATTGGCTGATTCTAAAACTCATTTCACTGACCATGACCTAGTGGCATTGGTTGTGAAAATCATTGGGTATTATATTTGCCTAGGTTTGGTTTTAGCTTTAAGAAATTGTGATCCATGAGTATTTAAGTTTTCAAAATCACTTGGGTATTGTACTTGGTTAGGCTACACTAACCTTTGGCATGTTTGGATTTTTTTGGTATCTCTTTTCAGTATTGTCAAATTTACCTCTGGGTGGGTGGCTGTCTAACAAATGAAACCCTTCAAAAACTAATTTTATCAGTGAGACTTCTCAACTGTGTACGCATTTGCAAACATTTACTAAGTTTAGTTTAACTTTTTTCCATTTGGATGGAAAGATGGGATATGTTTACGGCATGTTGTTAATGGATAAGCCAATTTTCAAGTTTGTTTTGGATACCGAGATTTATGGATTCCATGAAAATTTTATGCTTTTGCTGTTGATGTGTTTAATATTGATGGTAAGCTTAGTAGTTTCACGGTGGGGGGAAATATTGGTATTGTTTAAATTTATTTAAGGTTTGTCTTCGATACCAGGTCTATGCTATAATCTCTGGGGATGGAAAATTTGTGGAATTATGAATTTATTGAAGTTCGTTTTGGTTCCAATTTATGTTTTCGGATTAAGCTATGTTTTTGTTCAACTAAGTAAATCTGTTAGTTGGAAGGAGTATTGTATAAATAAATTATTAGTGAATGTGTTTTTGGTAATGGTTATCCTAATTGGTCATTTGAATTCTTCTCCATTGTTTCCTTGTAAATGTATATGTTTGTGCTAAAGTCTAATTGCTACGAAGATTCATTGGTTTTCTTAAAGAAATGGATATCTTGAACAACCACTAGTGATTGGTTATGTATATCTGGATTAATTAACTCATTAAATATCATATTTCATAGAAACCCCTCTTACATGCCATGAATATAAAAAGTACAAGCTGGTCATTTATTCTGCAGTTCTTAAGGCATATGCAAAGACACATAAATTTAGAGAAAGAGTTTTGAAGAACTGTGGTTTTTTGGTAAGATAATATGGAATTGATGAGAAGAAGGTTGGGAGCATTGTTAGAGAAGACAAAGTTGACATTTTAGTAGAGTTTACAGGTCGTATAGGCAATAACAATATTGGGTTGATGCCTTGTAGGAATGCCCCAATACAGGATACATGGATTGGTTATCCAAATACCACTTGTTTTCCAACCATTGATTATCTATTTACAGATTCACTTTCTGATCCTTTGAACATAAGAAAAAATCATGTGGAATATGTTGTGAGATTGACAGGATGTTTCCTCAGCTATAAACTATCCCCCAAAGTAGGGATCATTGCAGAAACACCAAATATTTCCTCACAAAATGGTAGTCACTTTGAAAAGTTGAAACTAGGTTATGATCCAAGCATATGGACTCACCAAATGAAGTTGAATTATGAGTATGGCATATTTGAAAATATTTCAGTGGTGCCCACACCTGAGTGTTGTATCCCTCTAGAAGTAGGGTAATGAACCTGTGTGCATTTGTAGCTTCTTCAACTTCTTCCATAGTGGCATTTTCTTTTCCATATTGTATATTTTCAAGTATTATTGTAGCAAACAATGCAGGTTCTTGGTTTACCAGCCCAATCTGCCGATGAAGCCACTTTAGTTGCAAAGTTTTAATATCATGGCCATCTAAGCAGATACGTCCTCCAAAGAAATTCAATGAAAATAAGATCCGCTAGTTAAAATATTTCACATTTAGATTTATCTGGTGATAAAATCCCAATCCACCATAGTCTTCATAGAAATTCAAACAAAAGAAACCACATGGTGTTCAAATTTCAGTGGTAAAAAGCTCAAATACAGAAAAGGTTTATCCTGCAAGAAGTTTCTCTAGGTAATGACATTAGTCTATGGGACTCAACAGTACAAAAATCAGAAGGATCACTAAGCCAAACTGAATTATTTAAGGATTGAACAATAAATAAGTAGTTTTCTAAAAAAGAAGACTGATATCTTTTTGAAAGCAACTGGCCTAACCCAGGTCAAATCCAATATGCTAAACTATTCGTCAAAAAATAGACTATCACCTTGATTGGGGTCATCAAAGCATTCAATGAGTGCCACAACAGTTCTCTTCTCAGAACCGCTACCCCCCACAATTGCAATAGTCTTTCCAGGTGGGATTTGGAGAGAGAAATTTTGGAAAATCAGTACATCTCGATAACAAGGATAACTTAATGTAATATCTTGGAAGTCAATGTTGACCTGGATTTTTGTTAGCTTGTTTCCTTCTGAAACATCATGAATGATTGTAGGTCGTTGGTTAATAATCTCCATTAGCTTGTATCCAGCTACTTTTCCCTTTACAAATGCACCAATATTGGAGAATGATTTCCCTAAACTCCTGTAAAATCAACCATTTTCTATAAGCAAATGCAGTGATTACAAAGAGGAAGAAATTGCTTTCTAAAAGTTAGTTTGTATTTCATGTATCTTGGATAGATAATCTTACAGAGGATGGTAATTGGCATACATGCCACTGACTATAGCAGAGAAAATGACAGTGAATGCTTTGCCTGCATTTGTTTTCCCACTTTTGATGAATACTCCTGCATACCAAAACACCAATGCCCAAGACATAAACGCTATTCCATAGGTGCATCCAATGCCCAATCCTTTAGCCATTCCTCCTTTGTATCCAATATTTAATGTGGTTTGTAGCGCTTCTGAGTAGGAATTCAATGCTCTTTTTTCTCCTATGAAAGAGTAGACCGTTTTGATTTGGGAAATAGCCTGTTACACATTGAAGAGATTCAGAATAGGACTTTTCCAGTTCCTTGCTTATTGGCACAAATTCAATAAAATTTTGCAATGCATATGGACAAATTTGTTTCAAGAATGAATTAAAAATCTTAACATGATACCTGTTCTGCAATGTTCCTTGCATTTGCATAAGCTTCTTGGCTCTTCGATGTCAATCCTGTGATTGTGTAAGCATATAATCCTCCAGCGAATGCAATGCTAGGGATAAAGAAAACATTGAGAATAGCTAATCTCCATGTTGAAACAAATCCAACCACCAAACCATCCAAGAATGTTGATAGGTAGTGTATAAAGTTTCCTACCTATTTCCACAATAAATAAACAGATTTTTAGATGTAAAAAAAAAGAAGACAATTATATTAATTGGTTGCAGAGAACTTCAGATGACCCGCGAGATTCTTGTTTGCAATCCAAGTTATTCTATGGAGAAACAACAAAATCTATGTATTGGTTTGCTAGGCAGTTTTGCATCTCAGCCTAGATTTTGCATTTTTTTATGCTATGTTGGTTAAAAAGTGTTTGCATCTCATCCTAAATTTCACTTCCTAATAACAACTGCTAGGTAATAGTCTTGGATCTTTCCCATGTTTGCATTTATGGACAAATCCTTAAGACCAAACACATTCATACGAAGATATGGATGTCATAAAATACATACACGGTTGATTGATTAATTGCAATCGTTTCAAACGTAAGTACCAGATGAAAAAACCATTCAACTTACGGATGGCCATATGGGATAGTACCTTTTCACTGATTGCATCTTGAACAAGAAGAATATCAATGGAAATGCTAAAGACTATATCCCCTGTCATAGTATCCTTGTCAAAGAATCCCACATCCTGCCTCAGCACCGCTTCTAAGTATTTCTCTCTCAATTTCGCCACATGTCTCTCCCCAGTGTGCATCCAACAAGCAATTTTTGCAAAATTATTTTTGATATAAAAAATCAAATAGCTCTCTCCCATCCAAAAGGACTCTAAGTGATTCCCATATATTGGATTTACCTGGAAAATAATCCAAAGCATATGCAATGAGGAGTGGGAAGCTCTCACCTGAGGTAGGATGTTAAGGAACGGAGCCATTTGAAACTGGTACCCGGTTTGGAGTTTACACCCATTCGGGAAGGCTTTTCACCTTCAGCCTTCATTGAAGCCCTACCCTAAGCCAAGTATAAGTTTATGTTTTTCCACAATCCAAAGCGGTATAACCAGATCGATGGTGTCTAAGAAACATGATTGCATTTACCACCTTATGTATGTGGATCTTGATATTAATAAATGGGTGAAGCTCCTACCGGGTATCCATTTATAAACACCTACAACAAAATCAATTACTTTTAAAAACATGACAGTGAGGTGGTATTAATCGATTTCTCAGTAAGGCAAGTATTAAGATCTAAGATATTAGGGAGAGAGATATGGGTAATGGATATACAGGGTTATATCAATCAAGATTTGGGTCTCAATTGAGGTCATTCAATATGTCAGGACCACCAGAGCAACAAATTCAAATAGAGACAAAAATATTAAAAAAGAGAGATTTAGGGCTCACTATTCACCGAGGCTCCTCTACTACTCTCTTCAGCTCTGATCCATGGCTAGCTCAATCTGTGATCCCTCTAGGTTGTCTTGCTGGGAATCCCTCTCCCTTACACGACCATAATAATCCCAATGTGTCCACTCGATTGCTCTACTCACCGGCTGGGTTTCTCTGTGAGAATGAGTGAACTTTGGCACGAGGCTAAAGCTAATTGTTTTCACCAATTTTAATGAGAGGTAAGTTTTTTTTATATATACTTTTGTTTTATGTTTCTATTTTTTAATCTATTGTTTATATATATTTATTATTTAAAAGTATTATATATTATTTTTATTTTTATTATTTACCTATTAAAAGCTAATTGTTTGCACCAATTCTGATTGGAGGTAAGTTTTTTTTATACTTTTGTTTTATGTTTTTATTTTTTAATTTATTGTTTATATATAATTATTATTTAAAAGTATTATTTATTGTTTGTATTTGTATTGTTTATTTATTATTTATATATTGAAAAATAATAATTTAAAATTAAAAATAATATTTCATTTTAATAAAAAAATTAATTAAAAATAAAAATAAAAATAAAATGATGAGGTTAGTGATGATGATGTTGATTACATTGGAGTTGATGACTATCATTATCATCACCATTTTGATTGTGATCATCATTGTGATCATCATCATGATCATCATTAAGAACTCATCGTCATCATAAGCATCACCGCCATCGTCGTCGTTTCTAGTCATCATTGTTACAACCATGAATCTCACCCTCGCCCAAGAGCTGGCTTGGGTGGTCACTTGGGAAAGACGAACGTTCGGTTAGAAAGACTTGGCAAGGGGACACCTTGGCTAAGAAATAGAAAGAAGGTGGGACGCGTAGACCAAGTATTGGCGTGCTCCCACAAACGAAGCCCACACCCAAGCAAGTGGAGCTTAGCAAGCCCACAAGTGTGGCGCCTTGGCAACATGTTGGGAGGTGGCGTAGGACAGTGCCACAAATCCCAAAGCGCTCAAGAGATCGGTTAGACACACCTTAGCAGGAAGCGTGGATTAACAGGTCCAAATGACCTAAGCACTCCACTAGAAGCACACTTGGAACCACACCAGTCACTAAGGGCGTTCTTGGTGGAAGTGCTCAGTGAAGTTTGGGTTATTGGACTGAGTGCCCAGGAGAGACGCGCCTGACACCTCAATAAGACGGATGGCTAGCACACTTGGGGGAGTTCGACATGGAGACAAGCGCCCACGAAGACACACCCGATGTCCGACCAACACTTAGCGCACCCAACTGATAGACTAACGAGCGCACACGCATGGGAAGTGGACCCTCTGGTGGAGTTACCGCGTCGGCCTGGAGTTAGCGTATGCACTAAGAAAAAGGGTGCACCCACCTTTGGGCCCGCGCTCACCCTTGCGACATGTATAAAGGCACGACACCTAGGATGGAAAGAGGTAATTTTTGATGAGCATCACCAGACAAGAAAGAAAGTGACAAACGCTGAGACATGCGAGCTAGGGAGGCATCTGAGCTTAGCTGTAGGAATAATCACTAAGTGGATCAACTCAGAAACGAAATAGGGTTGTGGAAGAAGTGTCGGTCTTGAAAGTTGGGGCTCCATATGAGTTCAGTCCACGTGACGGTTGACAACTACGTGGGTTAGTTGGTTGACAATATTAAGAGTTGGACACCCGAGTGGGGTCAACTCGACTCTTTGTATTGTTGTAAACGGAAGTGTGTTTACTGGTCGGGTGCACACTAGGATCGTTTCCATTATATGGTATATCCATTATTTTAAAGACGTTATTAATACAAATTGAATGGGGCTAGCTGGTTTGACAACCCCACCATTATATTTGTCTCTTGTGTAAATTTACTTGATGCATGAAATTGACTAAGTGTTCAAATGATGGTCAAGAGAAAATTCGTCCAATTGCTTTGTTGGATCTCTGAAGATCGAGGTGCATGGCACCAATAGTACTATTAGAAGGTAGACAATTTACAAAATTTACACTTCATTGTTAAAATTGCAATTTTCCATGACACAATTAAAAATGACTAACAAAATGACTAATTCATATTCTTCTAGCTAGTCATTTTTTATGCCGTGACTACATTGGTCGCTTATGTTAGTCATTTTTAACTCTTTCACTTATTATCTAGTCGTATTTGTTAATAGGTGACTAAATTAGTCGTTAATTTTAGTCGTTTATAGTTGGTCAATCAAAATTTCTCATATTTAGTAGTACATCACTTGAAAAACCTGTGGTGACTAGAATTTTTAGTCACACAGTAGCTAATTACTCATTTTGTACTAGTGTTTGTTTCTGTCACGCGCACGACACATATTCCTTGGTTGCACACATGAACTTCTTTCTTGTGACCCTTTCCTTGGCCAACAGGCCCCCAACACTCACTTGTGGCTCATCCCAAGCCACGAAGCAAGGGACCTATGAGAAGGCGCGATTTGCGCGACACCTTTTGCAATTTTTTTTTTTACGTTTCCTGCACCGCAACTTCTTTCCATACTTAGATGATTTGTGAGGTTACCACATCGATACAACTTCTTTCTTGGCACCAATATCAGAAGACTCGTAATGGAGGGTTCAAGTTTCGAGTTCGCTTGGGAAGACAAAGTGAGCTATGCACTTCTTATTGGGACCAATATCCCAGCGAACAATAATTTTTTCTTTGCTTTGGGACTCTTTCATCATCTTATCATAGTCTGCCTCCAAATTCACCAAGGGTGGCTAATGTCCCATTTTGACACAAAAATCCAAGTGGCCTGGGTTCTTCCACCATTCTCAAGCTCCTAGGGTTTTGCGCGTGCTTGCTGCACCTTGTTCTCTTGTTGTTCTTCCTCGATTTCATCTTTTCTACATATTTATCTTCACCAACCTTCCTGACATAGATATGGAATTTGAAGACTTGTCCATATTGAAAACCAAAAAATTCCCACAAGCAAGGGTGGTTGAGGTGAATAATTCGCCAAACTTTGACGAATTTCACCAGAGCAACATAGAGTACAAGCTGTAACTGGCCCTATGGCCCTTCCCCAGTCCCTTGACACTTGGAGATCTTACCTGGACTGCTAGAAGATGAGCCCGCTTGCCAATCCTGCAGACTTTGTCAAATACGGAAAGGACTCTGGTTCTTACCTTGCAAAGTTTTTCAAATTGGGCAAGAACTCTGGTCCCTACCGGAGTCTGCTCTGGTGCCACCAGTAGGACTGCTAATATATTGATCTACTAATAGCCAAGGATGACTTCACCAGAGACTTCTAGCTGGGTCAAATTAACTTGCGAACGGTTACCATATTTCTTATTCCCATCTTTGGATATAGCCTACACGTTGAAGGATGCAGCAACTACTTTAGCTTGCAAGGCTGCTCGCCATGACACTCCCTAACCCATTTGGGACTGTAATTGGTGCTCAATCAGCACAACTAAGTGATGTATGGTTGCCGCAGGGTCGCCCCGATCTTATAGGAGGAGCATCAGATCACCTGCCGTGTAGGATTATCTAGGTGCATCATTAGGACAAGACCTTCATCTGGTGTACTGGATTTTCTTCTTAGATTTGCTATGATTACCGATGTTGTCACTTCCCTATACTGACGGTCATGATCGAGTGTTGATGAGCTGGACGGTCACCGTTATAGAGTTTCCCACACTTGATCTGCCTGGGTTGCTGTCCTGTCTCAAGCGGCAAATATTTGTGGAATCTTGATGCATTTAACGGTCTGTCAGTGCTTGCCAGCTGTTTGGGACCTCCCGCCATTTTTCTCATAACTGGTTTGGTGGTGGTTTTAAATTGCACCATCCTTTCTGCACAACTTCTTCTTTCGGTGCCACTTCATATTTCTGCGCATGTTGCGCTAGGGATGCTTTCCTTTATGGTTTAATTTTTTTGTTTTTTTTTACACATGTCGTTGGGAGACTACCGTTCGCCATACCCATGACATGGGTACCATCTAATTTTCTGAATTTTTTTGAGCCGTTCTCAGTAACGTGTGCAATTCTATATGGCCCTAGCTACTATGTCTTCATCTTGTGCAGTTGTTTGAACCATTTGTTGTCGTACCGTAAGACAGGTCTTCCTTCTTTAGATGGCTTAACCCCCTGAGATATTGATCACGTGGTGCCATTTTACGCTACTAACTCAACTTAGTCTGTAGTCATAAGGGTATTTTCATATCCTCTAAATATCCCACTATTCCCCTCCTTCTTTAGTAATTGGTAGGGAATAGGGTCTGGTATTCCTGCAAAAGATCTGCAATCTTTGCAACTGCTTCAACATGTGAATGATTTTGGACATTGGTGAATTTTGGGTTCTTTGATGATCAGGGGCTGAAGAAACTGAGCACTTATACTCCCTTTTTTCTTCTGAAACCTAGCCTCTTTGTTAGGGATCTCCTCAAATATACTCCCTTTTTCCTTCTAAAATGCAACGTCAATTGTAGGGTGTTTGTTGGCAACTACAACTGTATGCGTAACCTGTTGGGATCCTTGATGCAGTCCCTCAGAGGTATAACAGTTCTTAGGTGTCATATCCAAGGTGTATATGAAACTCTCATAGGTGGGTAATTCCCTTGACTCAGTCTCCACCCATCGCACAGACCTTGTAACTCTTGCACACCTTCTCACATAGACTTTGTGTAATCTATTTTTCCAATTCTCTAAAGCCTCTCTTGAATCAGATGTACATGAACTTGCACATTTCCAGCTCAAGTTTCCATCTACTGTTGGACTGGTATAATCTTCTTGCATAGCTGTAACAATGTAGATATGGTTGAGATAGTAACCCTGTCCCTCATTATAGACAGGCTCGATGTATCTTTGTCCCTCAAATGGATCGATGGGTGATACTACCCTCATTTCCTCATATTCAAATGAGAGAATCCCTTTTTTGAAATTTATTATGGTTTGGTTGTCTATGGCCCAGTCTATCCTCAGTAGCGCAGGGTAAGGGTTCATGTCATCTACAATGTTAATGACCTCAAAGTCTGCAGATGTGTGCAATCCTTCAACATCAACAGTTACATTGCTCATCTGACCAATGGGTAGGACCTTCGCCTGATTGGCAAGTCACAACTAGATAGGAGACCAGTCCAAGCGCGACTTGCCCATACTTTCCCATGTTTTTCACGTCAAAATGTTGACATCTGAGCCCAGATCCAAGATGATATAGTCCATGTCATAGTCACCTATCTGCACATTCATCCTCAATTCGCGGCTGGTTTTACATTTCTTTTGTACTTGGTTAACTTTCTTCTCCAGTTTTGGCTCTATAGGAATCTCGTCTATCATTGCTTGAAGTTCTACAATAACATCTTTGTCTTGCATTAGTGTTAAACAATTGGAAAAAAAGGTTCTTAGATTACTAACCTTTGGTGGGGCGTTCTTGTGCAATATATGTTGGAATCGTTCAGGCATGTCCTTGACTTCCGTGGAAGTCGATGGTACTTCTAGGCTTATGAATTCCGATTGCACATCCCAGAATATTTCTTTATGTTTATGGACGGTTAGTTTCTCCTTTTTCTGTGTCGCTGGCCTCACTTGTGGCTGCGGTTGTTCTTGCGGGTTATCTTGGTCTACTCTAGTTGTCGCACCTCCTTGAGTTACGATGGTGATGTTCAGGTCTCACGGTTCAACCACGATCATTTGAACATTCACATTTTCATTTGGGTTTAGGTTTGGTGGAGGGTTAGGTGCGGCAATGGTCCTTGCTTGCCACTTTGTGATCAGCTGAGGACATTGTTCAACATTATGGTCCTGTCCTTTATATTATGAACATGTTTTTGCAGGCTCTAAACAATCTCTGGAAAAATCACCCAGCTTTCCATAGTTATAGCATGTAACTTGACCTATTCCCCTACCAAATCCTCCTCCTCCTCCACCTCATCCTATGAATTTTTTGCCACCCCTTCCCTACGGGTGTAGTTTCTATGGTGGGTAGTGCTTCTGATGGTAGTGTTGTTGATAGGGGTTTTGTTGCGTGTACAGTTGCGGAGTTGCGTACGGATGTTGGTACTGATTAGATGGGAACTATGTAGGTTGATACGAAGCTTGCGCCTATTTATCCTGAGCAAACCCCTCATTTTTCATTAAGTACGTGTCGACTATCTTTTCTTTCAAGAGCTGGTTTGCTCTACAGACTTTTTCATCATGTCCTACTGATTTACAAAATTTACAGAATAGGTTTGCATGGGTAATTACAACTTTTTGAAAATATAATCATTCTTCATCATGGTGGTCTCTTGACTGACATATACAACACCATGGTAGCCCATGGCCGTTTAGTGGGTTAGGTGCACCTGACACGACATAGTTTAGGAAGGTCGGATAGTTATCCTTAGTGTGTCCATCCATCCTACATTTTGTGCACCACAAGTATTCTTGTGCTTCCTTACCCGTCTTGACATCTTGAAGTTGTATTGTTAAGTTGGCCAGCTGTGACTGGATCTGCACCATTTTGGCGGCACCGTCACCAATGGGTGAGGATTCTAACTTCATTGCCAGTTCTAGTGCTTCTGTCTATGACTCAATATTCTACTGCATTAACAGTCCTCGGATGTGTGGTAGAAGCGTAGCAATAAACCACTCTTTATGCTGTACATCGGACATTTGGAAACTTACTTTAGCCATCAGCGTCTTGAATCGATGATCAAAGTCCCACACGGTTTCTGTTGGAGCCCGCTTAATCTCCTTAATCTTAGTAATACTTTGCGACTCTGATTTAGGTTTCTTGAACTTAGAGATCATTGCAGCTCAGATATCCTGAAGGGTCTTCTGTGGTGTTCTAGCTGGTGCGGCATAGAACTTCATGAGCCAGTCTAGTGCACGATCCCTCAAGGTTGTGATCATCTGCGCCTTCTTTCTGTCTGCACTATGGACTAAATGTACCATCCAAACAACTTCATAGAAAAACCAATGTTGTTCGAGGTCTTTCATTCCATTTCCATTAAATGTGGGTAATCGAATGTCTGTTGCAGCCATTGAGTTGGCGTCAGGGTCTTTCGGGACAGGATTCAAAGGGGGTGTACCTTCTTGCGACGAGTTCCAGGGCTATTGTTATCCGTATTAGTGGTCCTTTCTGGGGATGAAACTCTAGATATTGTCTCAGGTGATATTGCTGGTGTTATGTGGTTGTGCTATAATCCTGATGTGTCCTTAGAGTCCTTAAAATATTTAGTTCCTTCTGAGACCGGGTTGTAGTCCTCCTCTTCATCACAAGAACCTTAATATTCACATGATCGAAGTTCATGTTCACTTCCTTCGAACAAACTAGGATTTCGTTGCCCCCTTTCGGTTTTCCTTCTCTTTCCTGATCTGAATCTTCTCCCACTCCTTAGGACTCCAACCTCTAGTTCAGGTTCTGTTCTTCTGGGGAACATTTCAACGTACCCTTCCCCATGTTCTTAATTGGTCTTCCGTGACATAAAATTCTTCTAGGCACGCGACTCAACTACTCAAGTGCAAAATACCCTTCTCATAGGCAAGTAATTTTATCCATGTATTGATAAATTATTTCAGCTTCACTATATGAGGTTATAGTATCTACTGTAAAATCAGTAATATATCCTTGCAATATAATATCAACCCAAAAATCAACAGCTCTAGAAACATAGTTACTTACACTGGTTACCTCATGAACCAACTCGTCGCTCCACTCAACAATCTCCCTTCTTTGGAAATTGGTCTGCTTAGTCACCAATATTAATAACCATTCATGTAGTAAAATGGGGAACTCACCAAAGAAGATCTCATGAATATCAGAGTATATATATTCATCTATCCATTTCTCGGTGCTCAACCGTGTTCCTACGCTCTCTTCTTGCGCGAATTCCAACGTTTTAGAATCCAGCCTATCTTCTGTCTCCTTCTTCGTTGGGTGCAACAACATTTCCCTCGATTTGATCAATAGGGTCCCGACAACAAAATCATTTACCGGCCACTTTTCCTTACTCGCACGACCTAGGTTCTGCGCAGCCCGTTAACCCAGCAAAGACCCAAGATACCAGTCCGATAGGGCAAGCCCCGTCGGCAACACCTACGAAGCAGGCGTAGTCTCACTGAAGATATCTCTTCGATGGGTAACCGTAGGAACCATGTTTCCACGATTATCAAGGGATTATAGTCCCTTGGCTTGCAGCCAAGGAGCTCAATGAAGGCAACAAGATGGCTGGATAGAGGAGTCAGTCT
Source organism: Pseudotsuga menziesii (assembly GCA_001517045.1). Lineage (NCBI taxonomy): Eukaryota > Viridiplantae > Streptophyta > Pinopsida > Pinales > Pinaceae > Pseudotsuga > Pseudotsuga menziesii. Next base: position 116,912 of record LPNX010662315.1, read on the forward strand.
TGCATGACCAAGCACAAATACATGTCATCACATGCAACTTATGCGACACAGCTGAGTCATACCAATTGGACCTATGACTCAAGTCGTGACTCAAGACAGTAACATATAGGCTGACATATACATGTTCATTTAAGTGACGCCTTTCCAATCATTCATCTACTGATTGTAGAATAACATCAGAGATTTAAGCAGTGTTTAACATTATACAGAAAGCAAATAACAACCATTCATATAAACATCCAGCACATCAATCATTCATTCAATGCAAGAGATAACATGGAAACCCATCTGGGAAAAACCACCAAGGTGCTCTTCATTTGGCATGAGAAAAGGATACAATACGTTGCAGTCTGCGGGATGCAGACTGATCTTAAGATATGTCTTTAAGAATCAAACTTATGGTTCTCATGCTCTATGGTTTGCTCTTCTACCCTACATCTACTCCTAGCGATCTATGCACATAGCAGCCATATCCGTGGCTCAACAACCCCTCTATCGCTGCCAGAATCTTCTTGAGTCTCCTCTTCTCTGATCTCTACAACATTACAACAAAAGTGGCATCCATCACTATGGATTACCATTGAACAGGAAAACAATTACTGAAGAACTGACCTAAAACATAATCACAATGAATGATAAACAACTAAAATCCACTAAAAGCCAACAAAATCCAACCTTCTAACTATTGCATCCCTCATATTTATACTATTTTACATGACCACACATGGCCAATTGCATACCAACAGTCTATTAACTGTCACCATCAGCCGCCCCTCAGTCTACAGTTGTGGTAATCATGACTTGACACAATGCACTATCGGACTGACTTACAAATATCCCCTCATACGTGCATAGCTGCAGGCTTACGCCATCATAAACGACCATGATATGAATTCTACACCTGTTGCTTTTCGGCAGTTATCATTTGCACGGTTCTGCACTTGCCTTTCCTTCACCGCGCACCTCTCTATTCTGCCTGCGTGGGTACTTTGCTTCCTTCACAATCGTCCTTTGTTTCTGTAGCGCGCACGTTGCATCTTCCTTGGTTGTGCACGCAAACTTATTCTTTTTCCCCCTTTCCCGGGCCAATAGGTGAGAACCCCAAAAGTCCAAAACATAACCCTAGAAGATGAACCATCATAAAGTTTGTGGCCCCAAGGTGGTAAGTTGAACAATCGACTTCCCGGGGTCATAACTTTTGAATATGATCTTCGATTTGGGCGCTCGATAACTTGTTGGAAATATCTATTCAAGATTTACAACTTTCAACTATGGTAAAATGCATGCCAAAGAAAACTAATGGCCACCCGAATTTCCAAAAAACGTCGTTTAGGGCCTCAAAACAACCCCAGAAGTTTGGGACCCGAAAAACCATAGAAAAATAACTAGGAAACTGCCACAATGGACAATTGTTTTGAGCTCGTCACAATAGGTGGGTGGCCATCGTATCCATATGGATCACATGATGCCTTGTAGCTGCAAGTCATGCTACTTTACTTTACAAATTGTTGCTTCACTATTTTCTACAATCCATGGGAAAGTCCATCTAAATTTGTCATATCGTTCTCTAAGAGTGATCACCAGTTTATCATGCACAAGTTTCAATTGGAATGTGCTTCTAGATATTGTTTGAGATGGAACAATCAACAATATGTAGGTTGCATAAACATAATCAAAACTTACTTAGCAATTTAAAAAACGTGAAAATGCATCTATAAGAGGCACAATCAAAGATCGATGAAGATACTCCTACACCAAGACTTTAAGATGAAGTTTGTAAGAAGATTGAAGAATCCCTATATAGTGCGGAGGTCATACCAAAATACAAGAATTAACTAAATAAATCCAAATGAAGTGATGGATAACATCAACATTTAGCTTAAAAAGGAGAAGGACGCCGAATGAAGTGATGTATAACATCAACATTTAGCTTAAAAAGGAGAAGGAAGAAAAGGTACGAGAAAGTTTCCAAAAATACTTGAAAAATATAAACTCCATTTTGACAATGTAAAGGTAAAATATAATGGTATGTAAGCTTTGCACATGAGGAGTTATGACCAATCTCATTCACCTAGGTTCTTAGTGTTCCCATTTATCTTGAACTCTATCATTAACAAAAGCCAATCAACTAACCAATTTTAGTAATTTATATGGAATCATGTTTGAACCCTCAAATTCATCAATTACAAAACCGAAATCAAAATGACAAAGCAAGAAAACCAAATGTAAATGCACGCCAAATATTATGCATCTCGAAAGCACATAGGTATTGGTCAAAGAAAATACATTACTTCAAGGGTCAGTTTCCAAGCACATTCATTCACTTTGTATTTTGGGGGGTGGTTGGGGAAATGGTGCTTTTATTACGGAAATAATAAAGTACAAAAAAGTGTAGGCAAACCCATCTATCCAAAATAACCTTCATATCATAAGATGCTTCAAGTGAATACCGATGCACAATATGCAAGAGCATCCTGCTGAAGACCCAAATATTCAACTTAATGTAGCATAAGATTATGCAAGAGCATCCTGCTGAAGACCCAAATATTCAACTTAATGTAGCACACGAAATTTTCTTTGGAAGTAACAAAGGAGAAGGTATAATTGATGAAGGTAGCATCACATGGAGTTTCCATCAAATTTGGAATGGGTTAACTCTTATACACTTCAAAATTCCACACCAGATACGGTACAAGAAATTCATCATCCCCAATAACACCACTTCCTAGTGAACTTTGTTGAGAAGATAGAAAACCAATATTCCATACATATTCCCAACATTCCCATGCAACATTCCCGTGTAGGTGATTTATTGTCTCTAGTTTACTATAGTGTATACCAATGTATTTAATAACCCCAAATTTCAGAGTTGATTTTTAGTAGCTAGTCTATTAAGCACCTAGAAGGATCCAATTTCTTGAAGTGTATTTTTTTTAATATTAAATTTGTTATACATCAAGAAAAAATTTACACCTCAAGAAAATATACCTCTCAGTGCTTAATAGATTTAGTTTTAAGATGGATCTATCCCGGTTTTAAATCTTTTATTTCATGAGCCAGCATGAATATTTAGTTACTTTAGTTTTGATAAATTATGAACAGACATTAACTTTTTTAATTACTTTTAATCATTTTATTTATGATTTTTAGTAAGCTATGGGACAACTTGAAGTTTTTTAATTACTTTTTTATTTTGGAAAACCATCTCCACTACTCTCGATACAATGAGTCAAACGAAGTCTCTTAGCATGATGAAAAATCTATATGACGACATTATAGGAGGGCTATTCACCCATTTCATTTATCCTCTACATATGACAAATTCTAGCAGCTATTTGGTTTCTCCTGATTAAGATTTTAGGAAAGGAAGGCTAAAGTACTAGTACAAGCTGTGGGGCTTCTAAACCCATATGTGTTTACTTATCTCTAAACCATTCTCTCTAGAAGGGGCTTGGAGCATACAAATTAAATTTATACAACTCATCTTCTGAGATTAACTCTTGAAGCTGTTGAAGTGCAACCTGATCTGAGGAACAAACCAAACTCTCTTGACATATCTTGCCAAGTTCTGGATTTTTTGTCCTATAGGTATCCCCATTAAAAATCTCTTTCTTTTCTAGTTTCATTGGGTGGAGTCTCGGGGAGCGTAACAAAGTAGAAAAATGATCTTTCATCATCCAAATTGAGTGTCCAGATAATCAAATCCCATTCTGTAATTAATCCATTGCCAATTGAGAGTTGGTGCAATTCTCTTCCAAGTTTTCCATATCCTACAAATTACAAGGGAGCCACTAATCTTAAAATCCCAAGGAGCAGCAATGATATCTTTTACTCCTTTTTTTTACCTACACAGCTTAATGCTGATTTGTGCACATTTGCAATGTCTCTTATCTTATGACTCCACAATGTCTATAGAATATTCAGCTAGAGTTGCTACCACCCCATTTGCAAATACTCAAAACTTCAACAAACAATGGATACATACCACAAAACATATGGTTTAGTCAAAATATTATAGGAATCTCATAGATTTCTTGTTCACAATAGCTTTGAGATAGTTACAAATATTTCATTGAAGACGGTATTCCAGAGAAAATATGTAAAGCACTACTTGAGCTGAATCAATATTTTGACATGCACATCTATAGGGAAAATAAATACAATCGGGAACCAAAGAACTGAAAACCATGCCCTTAGAAGTGACCTAGGCCTGGATTTTCCAATGCCACGCACTCCTCATAGGGATTGACATCAGGAGAAACAAGGTAGATAATGTTGTCTTTCCAAGACAGTAAACACATCAAGCCAGTGAGATTGTAAATCTAAGATGCAGACCATGAAAACTTACAAGGAAAAATTACAAATTCAATAAATGAGAAGCATATAAAGTAGCTTAGCAAACAATGTACTAGGAAAAGGAACAATGGGGACTTAAAGCAACTATACAAGTCACGATATGTTCCATGTTTTTGGAATACATCAAAGGATATATGTTGGCCTTTAAAACCTTGCAGAAAACAGTTACCCTAGGGCATCGACACAATTGGCCAATCCCTTCTATACAAGTTTTCTTAATTATTGTCACTTGTTCATAAAATTACCTTTTACAATAGCTTGTAGACACCTTATTGTTTCCTATGCATGACTGATACAGTTTGAATGTTACTGGGATTACAGATTGTATCCAAACTGATAACCTTTGGAGTTATCTTGCGATGTCTGTTTTCATAAGGTCAGTTGATACCGGTTTATAAATAATAGTTAATTTGTTTTTAGATTCTATATAAAGGATTTATATAGAACATAAGGAGTCTATTTATTCTAGGTTTTGGATGATGGTTTTTGGTGAGAATATAGTTTTGTTTTTGGTAAAATCTATTTAGAAGCATTTAAATTGTGTTTTTAAATGTATAAATAGATTCATCACCCTCAAATACCTCTATAACATTCACATTATGCAATTTCCACAACTAATATAAGTGACTCAAGATTTTTTTTAAAATAAAAAAAAAAACTTAAACAAAAGAACCTAAAAATATACCATAAAAATATCCAAAACATAGAATATTTAGAATATTTTTTTTCCCTCTGAAGCAATTCCATCCAAAAGTGGGATCCTGCAGTAAATCCATGGAAACTGAACTAGTGACCACTACACGGAAAAATTGAAAACAAAGGCGCTGCAGTTGAATTTGAAATATGAACAAAAAGCAATCTATTGTAAATCGATTCACCCTTCATTGGGTAGCACATCGAAGCCTTGAAATTGGTCACATTACAGCCAAGCGTTTCTCTTGATAGAACCCGTAAAATGAAATAGAGTGGCAAGGGAAGTAGAAATTCAATTACATTATAACTAAGTTCATCTCTGCCGTTCAGATGAAAGCAAGTTGCAACTGGGGAACTAAAGATCCCCTTCAAGTTTTTGAATGGTAAAGAAGTCTTCATCTGGTTTATCGATCATCATATTTAAATATTTATGTATTTTGAAATACATTAATCATAGTAACCCTAAATCCTTCATGCGTATATAACATTGTAAGCGACCTTATTGTTTTAAGATAAACTGGGAATCGAACCTAAGCTAATAAAGTAAAGCCTCATTGAAACCGTTTGGTATCCCATGTTTGAGGTATGGGATTAATTTTTTTCCAGCATATTTGGGATTAATGAAGCAACATGTTAATTATTATTTTTATGGATATCAAGTAGAATTGATGAACCCACCAACAAATCATCCTAAAGGGTACTCATTCAGACTCATGAACCCACGGGAAAACCCTCTTTTTCCTGATTTTGGCTATCTTGGCCTATCGAAACAAGCTAAAACATGATGCACAAATATCGAAACATGCTAAAACCATGATGAACAAATACTTTAAGTTGCAATGCAATACTGAATTATATTTTATTTGGTGTGATGATTTTATTGAACACAAAAAATATTTATGAGCGTCTATATCGTCATGGCATACCTGGGCTGTTGCAAGACAACCTGTTTACCTTTAGAAATGGAATTCCAGTTCTTAATTTTGTAATTGATGTTCAACAAGCAGGGGATGTAGCTCATATGGTAGAGTGTTTATTACTTTGTTATTGATGCCAACAGTGTATGGTCATTGATGCCAACTATTCATTCCTTGGTGCCCCTTTTGGAGCCCTTGAGGGTTAGTGTTTAGTTTGTGGTTGTTTGTGCAAGAGGAGCCCTTTTGACCTTGTCCAAGCCCAATCTTGAAGCCCTTGGAGGCCTTAGAACAATGACAAAATCCCTGGTTACCCATTGACTTGCTCAAGTGCCCCTAAGTTGTATCTTGGTCCCATTTGAGTCCATTGTCGAGTTCCTTACTCATGGTTGATATTTGGTTACTAGTCTTTGTGCTGCTTATTATGCTTGTACTTGTTTTAGTCTCTTGATTGGTTGTTGGATGGATGATGTGGCTCATGTCCGTAAAGTCTTTGATGTGTTGATGGTGAATCCCATTGCTTTCATTGGATGGTCTTGAGGTTGTTAAGTTCTTGTGGGGTTCTTGAGTCCACAATCTTAGATCTTGATCCTCTTGCATGTGGAGACTTAAGTGTTGGAATCCACACTTATGGTGGTATATTGGAACCCATTCTTATGGGGTCCTTGGTGTCCTTGAAATTTTAAGTCTTGAACCCACATAAATGTTTTGATGTACCTTGGACACTATATGGTCATTTCCATGTAGTAGCCTTATGATCATGCATATGAAGCCCATAAGGTGTTGCAAACTAGTGGTGAGGTCTTTGTACCCCTCTTTTGGGGTGTTGGTACTCTTATAGTGATGAAGATATATAGTGGAACCATTGGATATGTTTTTAATGATATGGAGACCTTGAACCATGATGATGTATGGTACTATTTGTGGTTATATGGCTATTGGGATGCAGATGGAGGTAGATCCTACATATGTTCCTTGATATGTTGAATAATACTTTGAAACTCTTATAGTTAGTGGTATGGTCTTTGGCACCCTCATGTGTGGGGTCTTTGATGTCCTGTACATATTGAATAATTTAAGGGTATTAGACCAAGAATTTGAAAATAAACCCATCATAGGGAGATAGTCCTCATAAATCCATTTTTGTTGATATGTGGATCATCTTCTAACTCCTTACGGTTGAAGACATATGAATTTTTGAAGTTGGGTTACCCCACCTTTTTGGGTGAGCTGACTAAACAAAAGAGATTTTAATTATTTATAATTTTGAATTGCATGTCGGCCCAAGGTAATAATTTTTATCCACAACTTGTATAAATAGAATATCAAACATTTCATTTTTCCATAATCAATTCTCTTAGGAATTTCGCACATTTTGGAGAAAAGTGCGAAATTTTGTGACATAAAATTTTCTGGGCATCTTCACAAAAATTGGCATAACTTTCTCATACGGAATTGGAATTACAAATTTTTTGGCTCATTGGAAAGCTTGTTACAAGGGCTGTGTGATGACATGATATATAATTTCTTTTGGATTTTATACTTTTTCTTCATATTGTGATCTTCAATAAGGTATGGTTCATGCTTCATGGTTTCTCTTGTAATGGCACATGTCTCTCATGGATATAGTTCATCTTTGATCTTAGTATGTGAGGCTATATATTGGTATATATCTTTAAATTCATTCAATATGTTATGTAGGCTATGGTGATGGTTTTCTTGGCATATATCTTGATGTGATATTGATATAGATCTTGATGATTATCTTGGATGTTGTTGGCATAAATCTTGGTGTTTATCTTGATTGTTGTATAAGTGTAGTATTGAATGAGAAGCTGACATGTAAGTATTAGATATTGTGAGTTATTTATTTGATCAACCTAAATGTTTTATTTGAAAACTAGTTTTACAAATGTTGATCATTGTGTCTTTGACCTAAGTGGAGTTGGATTGTTAATGACAACCTTTGATAGTGTTGTAAATGATTATTTGCTTGATATTTGTTTGATTTGTTGACTTGAATTAAGTAGAGTGAAAAATCCTTTTGTGTCTAAGAGTTTATGATATTAATTGAGTTTGACATAGTTGGTTAAGTATTTTATCTTATTGGTCACTGTAACTTCCCTGACCCTTCGATCGACGAAGAGGAGGCTACTATGCGTCAATAATCTGGGGATCTAGCCCCATGAACATGAACACACATATACATATAATGCTGAAGCATGATACTTTAAATCATAAAACATATCATGAAGAATAACCATTCATTATACACAACGGAAGCAAAACATATCAATCAACACTTCATGCATATACCAATCAACATTTAACATGTATATCAACATTCATTAACATTAAATATGATTGCAGACAAAGTTAGGTAAGGATACTTGTCTTATAAAGAGCTTGTTCCACAACCAGCTACGTTGCTGCAGCGTTCCACCCAACCGTAGGCTCGTGTGCTATTTAATCTCTCAGTAATGCTGCCACCCCCGAGCCGGGCATGATTCCCCAAGGAATAAGGAACTAAACACACTTACACATAGCCATGGATAACAACACCACAAGGGTACATAGTTCAGCCAAGCCAACACAGTTGGGTTTATTAGGCGAACAACAGATTAGCCAAGCCAACAAAGTTGGGTTTATTAGGCCATCCAGGAGCTGGGAAAGGATAATGCTAAGTTGGTGAGCTCATTGAAGAGTTGCAGACACCAACACCAGAACTAGTCTGGCTTCTAGAACACCCACACACACCCAACAAAAGGAAAGCAGCCCTTTCTCTGCAACATAGTCCCTCAGACCTTGATCTCCCTTCGAGTGCTATTCAGGGGTTGTGGAGAAGGAAGAAAACTCAGTAGCTCTATCTGTGTGGTTCTCAGTCCACCAGGTTTCTCAAGCACCTCAGGTCCTCATTCACCACTCCAATGCAGTCCAAGGACAAAACCACTGCATGCAAGCAACCAAACAACTATTCAAGCTTTTACAGGAGAAAAACACAGTCAATCCATTGTGGCAAACAACAGCCCACAACAACTATGAACCCACAACAATTGCTCAAGGAAATAGTTGGAGAAATTACATAGACAAAAATGGGAAAGGAAAACGATTCTCAGTTTGTGCGTGAGGGGGAAAAAGACACAGCCAAAACGAAATGTGGATGAAACCACTGACCACACAGTGCAGGAACTCACAACACCCGGTTGATTCTCAATACAATCACTGTAGAACTTGCACAGGCAGAGGAGTGGGAGAAAGAACAGACTACCACTCTATATGGAAAGAAAAAATGCAATCCGTCGAACTATCCAAGAAAATCACAACCTCAAACCAATGATGGACATAACAGAACCATACACAGTTTGAAATTGAAATTGATGGGAAACATATGCATAACTCTGTGTGAATAGAGGAAGAACATTTTTCTGAATAGCAAGTTGTGTTTGAAAGGAATGGAAAACCCCCGACAATGAATTGTGGATTCCTTTAATTCTTCTCAGCATGATGGAAGATGGACAGAATCACGATCTCCCTAGTGGGTAGACCGTCCACTACCCAAAAGGCATGTCGTGGAGAGTGAGTGCAGGCGTGAGTGTAGGAGTGGTCTTTTTGCCAGCAAATCGCTGTCCCCACTAACAACAGAAAACTAATGTGGAGGTGAGCAAAAGAGAGGGGCGACACATGGCTCTTCCCCCATGACTCAATGTTCAACTTTACCCTTCCTTATCCTTTGGAAATCATGCCCCTTCTCAATTTAGTTGCCGCAAACATAGCTGGTTGGGTTATTTAATTAAAAATGCTTGTTCACATGATGCCACAATTGAATATATGCCGTGTGTCCCGATATACCATCGGTGACCATTCCAAATAAAAAACACAACATAACCAAATCTATGGTGGGGCCTTGGCCTTTAGCTCCGCACCATGATTATTTACAATATATGCAAGTGGGGTTAAAATTGGGGTATTACATTCCCCTCCCCCTTCAATAGCACTGTCCTCATTGCTTTACAAAATTTGAACAAAAGTGCTACACTGGTACCACCTTAGTGTTCCGTAGGATTGAACAAAAATGGATGTGCCAATCGCATGGCATCCTCTAGCTCCCACGTAGCCTCTTCAGGTCCGTAGTGCTCCCATTGCACCTTTACCGGCCCTATGGCTCGATTCCAAAGTATTGTGATCTTCCTGTCGAGGATGCGCATTGGATCGATTTGGAACTCTCCCTCAGGTTCCACCTGAATCACATCCCAATTTATCACATGGTTAGGATCATGTACATATTTCTTAAGCAAAGAAACATGAAAAACATTATGAGCTCTAGTACTAGCAGGCAATGCAAGTCTATATGCAACAAGCCCTATTCTTTCAAGCACTTCAAACGTCCCACAATATCTAGGTGATAGCTTGGCACAAATTCCAAGCTTCAAGGAACTTTTCTTTGCCTTCACTTTGAGGTAAACATGATCCCCAACACTAAACTCTCTGTTCATCCTATGCTTATCTGCATAGATTTTCTGTCTGTCCTGTGCTGCTTTCAGATTCTGCCTAATCTTTATAACCTCTTGCTCTATTTCCTTGAGCAATTATGGTCCAAGCACAACTCTGTTCACCGGGTTGTACCAAGTCACTGGTGTCCAGCACCTTCTGCCATACAAAGCTTCTTACGGACTCATCCCCAAGGATGCCTGCTGTCTATTGTTGTAAGAAAACTCTACCAAGTGTAAGTAATCTTCCCACTTGGTTGGTTTGTCCATCACATACATGCAAATCATATCTTCAAGCACCTCACTAACTCTTTCTGTTTGCCCATCTATCTGAGGATGGTATGTAGTGCTGAAGTTTAACTTTGTACCCAAATCTGCAAACAACCCCTTCCAAAAATTGGAAGTGAACTTGACATCTCTGTCAGAAACTATTTCCTTTGGAAATTTGTGCAATTTGAAAATCTCCTTCATGAAAATATTTGCAATGCCATCAGTCTTATGCGTAGACTTCACTGGTATAAAATGTGCTGCCTTTGTCAACTTGTCTACTACAACCATGATAGAATCATGTTGTCTCCAAGTCATCGGCAATCCTATAATAAAATCTATGGAAATAACTTCCCATTTCCATTCTGGAACTGGCAAAGGCTGCAACAAACCTACTAGATGTTGATGCTCAACCTTTACCTTTTGACATTTCATGCACTTTGAAATGTATTTAGCCATGTACTTTTTCATACCTAGCCAAAAGTACTGCCTTCTAGCTATAGCAATTGTCTTCTGATATCCTGGGTGACCAGAATATGGAGCTTGATGGATTTCATCCATAACAATTCTCCTCAAATCTGCTACTTTAGGAATATAAGTTTTGCCTTTAAAAGTGAGAAGTCCATCTTCTTCCAATTTATATCCCTCATACCTCTTCTCAAGACTTTGCTGCTGCAATTTGTCTTTTACCTGCTTATACAAATCATCTCCGGCAACATGATTAACAATCTACTGCCTCAATTCTGATTGAAAAATACTAAGAGATGCCACATGCATTTCTTGTACCTTCCTGCTGAGTGCATCAGCTACCTTGTTCTCTTTTCCTTTTACGTGCTAGATTTCAAAATCAAACTCACATAGAAATTCCAACCATCTCGCTTGCCTAGCATTTAGAGTAGGCTGATCAAACAAATACTTTAGGCCACAGTGATCTGTCCTGAGTTCAAATCTTCTACCCATCAAGTAATGTCTCCACATCTTGAGAGCATGTACTATGGATGCAAGCTCTAGATCATGAGTGGCATAGTTCTTCTCATGCTCCTTCAACTTTCTCGACTCATAACATATCACGTGGTTGTCCTACATAAGGACTCCTCCAAGCCCTTGTCCACATGCATCGGTACATACCACAAAATCTTTCTCTGGGTCTGTAACCTTCAATACTAGTGCACTGGTGAGAAGATTCTTCAACCACTAGAAGCTTTCTTCACACTTCGAAGTCCATTCAAACTTCATCCCCTTCTTTTGAAAAGAAGTGATGGCATGTGCAACCTTGGAAAATCCTTCAATGAATCTCCTGTAGTATCCTGCAAGTCCCATAAAAGATCTTACATCCGTCACATTTCTTGGAGTAGGCCAATTCATAATGGCTTCAATATTTTCAGGCTCTACTGATATACCCTCTTTTGAGATAATGTGACCCAAGTATTGAATTCTATCCCTGTAGAAGTCACATTTACTCAACTTTGCATACAACTGATGTTCCTTGAGCACTTGCAATGTCAGTCTCAAATGCTCTTCATTGTCTTCCTCATTCTTAGAATAAACAAGAATGTCATCAAGGAAAACAAGAACAAACTTGTCCAAATACTTACTGAAGACACTGTTCATAAGGCACATAAATGTAGCTGGTGCATTTGTGAGACCAAACGGTACCACTACAAACTCATAATGTCCATACCTTGTCCTGAAGGCTGTCTTATGAATGTATTCATCCTTGATTCTTACCTGATGGTAACCATACCTCAAGTCAATCTTGGAAAATACCTTTGCTCCTCTCATTTGATAAAAGAGGTCATCAATCCTGGGAAAAGGATATTTATTCTTCACAGTAACCTTGTTCAAATGTATGTAATCAATACATAACCTGAGTGTACCATCTTTCTTCTTTACAAACAGAATCGGTGCTCCCCAAGGAGACACACTCGGTCGGATATACTTCTTTTCCAACAACTCTTGCAGTTGCATCTTCAACTCTAGCATCTCTGGCGTACTCATCCTATAGGGTGTCTTGGACACTGGTGCTTCTCCCAGCACAAGTTTAATGGTGAAATCAATGTACCTCTTTGGAGGAAGTCCCGGAATCTCATTAGGGAATACATCCTTGAATTCTTGTAACACCTGATAGTCCTCCAACCTAGGAGTTTCATCTCCTATTGGTTCCAGAATATGAGCTGCATACAGCTGGAAGCCTTTCCTACAGAACTTCTTCAACTACATTGTTGAAACCTGCCTTACTGAAATTACCTTTGGAATACCCTTCACAACTACCGGGTTTCCTTCTTCGTCTGTGCATTCAAAAGTCTTGTTATATTAGTTAAGCTTCACTCTGTGAGCTTCTAACCAATCCATTCCAATGAGAACATCATAGGAACCAAGCGGTAGAACATTCAGATCTATACAAGTGTTCAATCTATTCATGACCAATGGGCATTTCTCTACCATGTCATTGAATTTTCTCTTAGTCCCAGTGGCTAGCTAAACTAACCAATATTTTCTATGCTTTACCTTCTTAAAAGCACAACTCTCCACTACCCTAGGAGTGATATAACTGTGAGTAGAATCAGGGTCAATCAAAATAGAAATAGATTGTTCAACAATATTACCTGCAACTTTAACCACAGTTGACTGATGATCTGCCTGGCGGTCCTCCAGTGCTGCATAAATTCTAGGGACTGCCCTTGATACTTGACCCACCGTTTCTGCTCCCTGAATGTTATAAGCTGGCCTTGCACTTTCATTCTCAAGGGGACAATATCTGCGCAAGTGAGGTCCTTCACATTTCCAACATTTGAGTGGACCTTTGTTCTGTTGTGGCTCTTTAGGCTTTCCACCTGTCACTCCAGCGGGATTATTCGTAGCTTGGGATGGCTGCTTCTGCTGATTCCTGAATCTAGAAGGTTTGAAACCTTTCTTTCTTTGGTCAAACTTTTCATTCTTCTTGTCCTTCCATGCCTTATGGTAATCAAGTTTACCTTTACTTTGCTCATAGCAATATTTAGCCTTTCTTATTGCTTCTTCGAGAGTTCTTGGCTCATAGAACTCAATTCTATCTTTGTAGGCTTGAGGCAATCCACTTAGAAACCGTTGGATTTTTACTTTTTCATCTCTGATGTACCAGACATACCTCAAAAATTCCAATAATTTATTTGCATATTCATCCATGGTTTGCCGTCTCAATATCATCTCATGGAACTCCTTGATATTGTCATCATAATACCTGTCAGAAAGGTATTTCTGCCTAAAATACTTCTTGAACTGTTTCCACTTCAGTTTCCTTTCACTGATCTTCTTTACCTGCTTGAAGTGTTCCCACCAAATGGATACCCTTCCATTCAGATTGAATATGGAAACTCGTGCATTCATGTTTCTTCAATAATCCTGCACCTGAAAGTACTTCTTGATCCCAAGAAGCCAAGCTTCAACTTCTTGTCTCATCTTTATCTCACCATCAAATGTAGGAGGTTTAGCTTTCCTAAATTCATCTCGGGAGTGATCCCTATGGTGCCTTCTTCTTTTGATTTCATGAGAAGATGAACTTGTATCTCCACTGGATTCTTCAGAGTCAGATGATCCACTGGAATTTCTTCTTCTTCTCCTAGTGCTGCTCTTACTGCCTTCTGGTTTTGATGTACCTTGTCTAGAATCTATCTTTTTTTGTAAATCTGTCAAACTCTGCAATATGGCAGCATTAAACTAATGTTTCTCTTCCTGGGATTTAACCAAGCTTCTCATGGTGGATGCAACCTCAGACGATGTCCGTTGGAATCTCCTTCCATTAGACTCTATGTCGTCATTTCCATTACAGAAATTTTCTCCCATGGCATCTTCTGCTCGCTTGTAAGAATCCCCAGCATCATACCCATCATGGGTTCTCATGACTGACCCACCTCTTGCTTTACCACACTATTCTTTCTGGAGTACTGCTCTTGGAAGTTATCTAAAGTTCTGCAAATGTGTTAGTAGCAAATTGTTAGATGCATAATATTAATATAAATCAAAATTACTTACCTTTTCTTTCGGAAACTCATAAAACAACAATTATGCTAAAACATAGAATTTTCCCTATTTCATATTCAGCTCTGTGACCATGGATAGTCTGCTAAAATATGCTGAAAACCGACTGAAAGACAGTTGAAAATTGCTCAAAAAACTACTGAGAAATTCTTCTGAAAAAACCTTAAATTCCTTAGGCCCCAAATCAGACCTCATCCAAGCTATTCTTCCGATTCTACGATGGTCAAAATGACTACACTTTCGATCTGCATCGGCGAGCAAGTTGACTGTGCATCGGGTGCGTAGTCCTTTAAGCAGCCGCAACGCCAGAAAATGATCTTCCTACCATTTCCATGGGAAAACCGGCTGAGCTTTTGATCGGCGATCCGATTATTAACAAATTTCCAATGCTTTCTTTTCAACTCCTTAAAGTTTTTACTCTGATCCCACGTCTTCATTAGTGATTCCTTTGTCTATTCCCTTCCATTGCGTTGGATCTGCATCCAACTTTCTGAACCGATTCAACAATGGAAACTAGCTTACGCGCGGCATCGATGGTTGGGTGTCTTGTACATCAGGTGGCCAGTCATCTCGGCTTCCGCAACGATGGCCAATAAACCTCCTGTGTCTTCCGTGGCCACTAGCCTATTGGCCATCGGAAGAACTATCCCTGCACACCGACGATCCAAGTCACTACCTTTCCTATCATTGCAGTGATCCAAATGGCAACTTACCTCCTTTGTGTGTCGACGATCGACTACAATATTGTATCGGACGGCTAGTCTCCTAGGTAGCCACAACGACGAAAAGTGATTTATCTGTAGGTTCCATAGACATTATCGGCTGTCAGACCTACTAAACAACTAAACATTGGGGAGATAGTGTCTTATATTGCCGCAACGACGGCTCTCAAACCTTTACCGTTCTCAAATAACTTTCAGACATCCTTACACTTAAACAAAATTTTCAAATTTTCTTCTCATCGGCTGTCGGAAGCTCTAATCACTGCGACGTCGGAGGGATAGTTGACTAAAAAACTGCACCGACGGGTCACCTTCTTTGAACTTTTTTCGATCGGCGATCCGATCCACTAACATTTCCCGATGGCCGATGATCTCATGCCTTAGAGAAAATTTGAATTTTCTTCTTCTGTCGGTGAAAACTTCCTCTATCTTCCGCTGACTCCGTCGACTCCAAAATCCACTAAAACCTCGGCATCGGCGAGTTGAAGACTAAAACATCGGCGGGTTAGTTTGATCAGTAGCCGCAACGACGACTCACCATCTTAGATCCTTTCCCGATCGACGGTCCAATCTGCTAATGCTTTCTAATCGGTGAACTGATTTTTGACCGACATCGGCGGTCGGAGCTTCTCCCTGTGGGAAGAATAGTGCTCTAGGCTTCCGCAACGGCATACACATGAAACACTATCTTCTTTTGATGGCTAACGATTTTGGGCCTTAGAAAATTATTTTAAACTTTCTTTACGCCATCGGCGGTCACAGGCTCTATCCGTCAGAAGGATAGTCTTCTAGCTACCCGCAACGGCAGCGTAGATCATCTAATACCTTCCACTGTTCATCGATGATGCACACTACTAACATGCTTTGATGGCTGACGAAGTCAACACTTCGAAAATTTTCAAAATATTGCACCATCGGCAAACAAAGGCTTTACCCGTTGGAGGCGTAGTGGTCTAGCCATCCGCAACGCTGGCGGTCAATGGGCTAAGCATCGATGATCCATCCGTCTAAGTGTCCCGATGTGCTGATGGCTAAATACTTTAAAAAAATTTCAAAATTTTTCCTCCGCAGTCTTCTGCCGCATCGGTCGTCGGATCAACTATCCGTCGGGTGGCCTTCCCACTAAGTGATCCGATGGGCCGATAGTTCTGACAGTTAGAAAAATTTTGAAGTTGAGGTTTTTCTGTCACAATTTTCTGATTACTGCTGGGAAGAAGGTAACTTGCTTCTACAATCTGATCTGTCATGGCCCATTTAGGCCCATGCTGTAACCAGAGCTCTGATATCACATTGTAACGTCCCTGACCCTTCGACTGATGAAGAGGAGGCTATTATACGTCAATCATTCGGGGATCTATCCCCATGAACATGAACATACATATACATATAATGCTGAAGCATGATACTTTAAATCATAAAACATATCATGAAGCATAACCATTCATTATACACAACGAAAGCAAAACATATCAATCAACACTTCATGCATATACCGATCAACATTTAACATGTATATCAGCATTCATTAACATTAAATATGATTGCAGACACAAGTTAGGTAAGGATACTTATCTTATAAAGAGCTTGTTTCGCAACCAGCTACGTCGCTACAACGTTCCACCCAACCGTAGGCTCGCGTGCTCTTTAATTTCTCAGCAACGTTGCCACCCCCGAGCCGAGCATGATTTCCCAAGGAATAAGGAACTAAACAAACTTACACATAGCCATGGATAACAACACCACAAGGGTACACAGTTCATCCAAGCCAACACAATTGGGTTTATCAAGCAAACAACGGATCAGCCAAGCCAACAAAGTTGGGTTTATTAGGCCATCCAGGAGCTGGGAAAGGATAATGCTAAGCTGGTGAGCTCATTGAAGAACTACAGACACCAACACTAGAACTAGTCTAGCTTCTAGAACACCCACACACACCCAACACAAGTAAAGCAACCCTTTCTCTGCAACGTAGTCCCTTAGACCCCGATCTCCCTTCCAGTGCTATTCAGGGTTTGTGGAGAAGGAAGCCAACTCAGTAGCTCTATCTATGTGGTTCTCAGTCCACCGGGTTTCTCAAGCACCTTAGGCCCTCATTCACCACTCCAATGCAGTCCGAGGACAAAACCACTGCAGGCAAGCAACCAAACAACTATTCAAGCTTTTACAGGGGAAAAACACAGTCAATCCATTGTGGAAAACAGCAGCCCACAACAACTATGAACCCACAACAATTCCTCAAGGCAATCGCTGAAGCAATTACATAGAGAGCAATGGGAAAGGAAAATGATTCTTAGTCTGTGCATGAGGGGGAGAAAGACATAGCCAAAACGAAATGTGGATGAAACCACCGACCACACAGCACAGGGACTCACAGCACCTGGTTGATTCTCAATACAATTGCTGTAGAACTTGCACAGGCAGAGGAGTGGGAGAAAGAACAGACTACCACTCTATACGAAAAGACAAAATGCAATCTGTCGAACTATCCAAGAAAATCACAGCCTCAAACCAACGATGGACATAACAGAACCATACACAGTCTGAAATTGATGGGAAAAAGATGCATAACTCTACATGAACAGAGGAAGAACATTTTTCTGACTAGCAAGCCATGTCTGAAAGGAATGGCGAACCCCCAACAATGAATTGTGGATTCCTTTAATTCCTCTTAGCGTGATGGAAGATGTACAGATTCGCGATCTCCCTAGTGGGCAAACCATCCGCTACCCAAAAGGCACGTCGTGGAGAGTGAGTGCAAGCGTGCGTGTAGGAGTGGTCTTTTTGCCAGCAAATTACTGTCCCCACCAACAATAGAAAACTAAGGTGGAGGTGAGCAAAAGAGAGGGGTGACACATGGCTCTTCCCCCATGACTCAATGTTCAACATTTCCCTTCCTTATCCTTTGGAAATAATGCCCATTCTCAATTTAGTTGCCGCGAACATAGCTGGTTGGGTTATTTAATTAAAAATGCATGTTTACATGATGCCAAAATTCAATATATTCTGTATGTCCTGATATACCATCGGTGACCATTCCAAATCACAAACACAACATAACGAAATCTATGGTGGGGCCTTGGCCTTTAGCTCCGCACCAAGATTATTTACAATATATGCAAGTAGTGTTAAAACTGGGGTATTACAGTTGAGGTTATTTGGTTGAAGTATATCATGTTTAACTGTCAAGTATTCCTTGACTATCATTGAGGTTGGTTGTAATGTCATTGAGTTGAGTGTGTTTGGAAAAATTTTGGTTGACAGTATGTGAAGTCTCTTGGTTGCTCAAATGTGTCTTTTACTTGATGAACTAGGCTAAGTAAGAAGGGTTGGTTGACTGTTAGAGCACTTGATTAGGTTAACACAAATATATGATTGATTTGACATAGGTACACAAGCATATTGGTACAGTTGAGAAATTTTGGCATAAGTTGCCTTATGTGCAGTTGGTTTGACTCAAATTGGATGAGTTGTATGAGCAGTTGGTTTGACCCAGGTGGACTGAGTTTGGTGTGTAGACTCATATTGACTGAGTTGGTTGATGTGAGAAACAGATTGATTGGTATAGGTTGATTGTACATGTTGATGAGTATTGTGATACAGTGCACAATGATTGGTTGATGAGTAGTGATCAGATAATGAGCAGTGGTTTGTAGTGGTAGTGGTTGTGCAGTGTGGTACAAATTATGTAGTGTAGCACAAGTGTTGATTAACAGGTCCATAGGATCAGCATGGTTGTGGCTCAAGATTTTCTATCTTCATATCAGGGTGGTAGGATGGGGCAAGGAATGGAGGTCGTAGCCTCCTTCCAGTTGAATCCGAAAAACTAGGGAGTGGAAACTTCCTTCAGGTCGTAGCTTGTAAGTCAGAGGGTCGTAGCCTCCTTCCAGTTGAAGCTGGAAAATTGAAGTCTTTGTAATAAGGGGGTTGTTTCCTCCTTCTATTTATTTCTGGAAAACTATTTTAAAAAGGCTTCCATGGTTTCCCCCCCAGGACTTCGGTTTCCACGTAAAAATCTTGTGTACTGTGTTGCTATGCTTTCTATGTGATGATGATGATAACAATGCTGATGATGATATAATGATATGTGATAATGCATAATATTGAATAAGTTGTTGATTATAATAGTTGAAAAAGTAATAAATACTGCACACACATCTTGACCCCCCCTCTCTGTGTTCCTGGTGTGTCAAACATAGAGAGATCGCTTCGCATGTGAGAGGCACAGGGTTCGATTCCCCGCATCTCCAACTCTTCTCAAATATCGTAGTCTCCTTTGGGTTCAATTCCCTGCATCTCCATCTTTTTCCCAAGATCATTGTTTGCGTACATACTACCGTGGCCGCTCTCATTGTATGGAAAGCTCCCTGCATTAATTCTAAATTCTTTTAGCCCGGGGGAGGTTTGGGGTTTCGATCAAATGCATACATTGCTTCTTTAAAATAAAATATTAAATTTTAATGGATAGAAATCATTTTAGTTTGCTCAAGAATGATGAAGAATCTGATACTCCTGAAACTGTGCTGGGGGGAGGTTTGGGGTTTCAATCAAATGCAGACTTTGCTTCTTTAAAAGAAAATCTTAGATTAAATAGATAAAAATCATTTAAGTTTTCTCAAGAAAGATGAAGAATCTGATACTCCTGAAACTAAAAGCTTGGTTAGGCACAGGAAGTGTACCACATTCTTTCTGTTTCACCACACATGGATTGAATTGATCACTTTTAATATGTTTAGCAAGATTTAGAGGGTAGAATTTTTGCATAACATCTAAATTCTCCATTTCTTTATTGTTGCGTTTTGAGAGTAGGCACTTGCGACGATGACAATGAGGACGACGATGACGATGTCGGCGATGAGGATGACGATTGTGTTGCTGCAATGGTCACGACAAGGTATCCCATCTCCATGAGGCTTAGTACAAATTTAAATGGATTGATTTTTTTTTGACAAGGTAGTCCCATCCCATCTCAAGTGCAATGGTCATGACAAGGTAGCCCCATCTCCATGAGGCTTAGCACAAGCCTCCATGGGAGCCTCCTTGCCATGAAGCTTGGCCCACAATTCAATGTAACAACTGTTGTTGGTACAACCTACCCATTATGCAATGATTTAGTTTGTATGCTAAGGATGCTCATGAGCTCAACCTAGAGGTTTGCATGCTAGGTGAGGAAAAGAGTTTTGTAAATCGTATGCATTTGGATCACTTTTGGTTAATGGAAGATTTGCTAATAATGAGCCTTATGGGGAAAGGAATCATGGCATTGTAAGGATTCCTTGGTTGTATCTGTAACACCCCGGTTTTGACCCCATGGTATTGAATTGCATATGGTGTAAATATTTTTATGTGAGCATGGTGTGGAGCTCAAGGAAAAGGCCCGACCATCGATTTCATGTTTATGTATCCGCGATTAAAATCGATGCCAACGATTTATGTGCTAGCCAGTCACAATATGTTTTGAGACATCATGTAACTTTGCAATTAATAAAATTGCCACAACTAGCTATGCACCGCAACGTTAAAGAGATGGGGGAATGATTTCACAAGGAATAGTGAGGGGGAATAATCAAACCTTTGAGCCAATGGGGAAAATCCAAATGTCTTTTGGAAAACACATCAAGTTGTCAACTACCCTTTTTGTCCTCTTGTGCCTAGTCATCTAGAAGTGGTTGATGTAACACCTCGATTTTGATCCCGTTTTCATTAAATGTATATGATGTTTATATTTTAATTAATCATCGTGTGTAGCTAAAGGAAAAATCCCCACCATTGATTTAACGTTTTATGCTTTGACGATTAAAATCGTTGCCAATGGTATTTCATGCTAACTGACACATTATAATTTTGGCATCATGTAAATATGCATTTTAATTAAAATATCCACAACCAGCTATGTGTATGCAACATTAAAAGATATGGGGGCATGATCTTCCTAAGGATAAGGAGGGGGAAATATTTAACCTTTGAGGCCAATGGGAAAAAGCCAAATGTCAATGGGAGGACCCATGAAATGGTCAACCACTTTTCTTATCTCATTCACCCAATCATTTAATTCTGCCAGAAATTGGTTAAAGTAGTTATTGCATGGGGATGGGAGGCATATGGGCAGGAAATTCGAATTGGGGGAAAACCCATTTTTGGAGAAAATCAATTTTGACTTTGGGGAAAGTAAACACCCAAAATGCATGCCCATTTGGCCATACATCCACATTCTTCATTTTTTGCTCATGTAGGGAAGCTTGGGAGCTGTTTCACCTCCACGATTTTTCCCGTGGTATGTTTCTCCTTCATGATTTGGGCTCTTGGACGTTTTCCTCATCATCATTCACCCACATTGGGGCTCCCTCAAGCGGCTGTGAATTTGTGGAGTGTGAAATTCACGATTTTTGAATTTTTGTGTATATTTTCCCTCACGTGGGTAGTCGTTCTTCATTTTCTGGAGGCTAAGAATTTCGTTTTTGGGATGTTCTTATGGTTGGGTTTATTCCCAACGATTTCTGTTGCATTTTACCAATGTTGGCCAAGTCGAAAATCATTTTTGTGTTTCCCAATGATTTAGAGGAGAGACCACATCCTCTTGGGTGTTGTTGTTGATTTCATTTTTGGCCACATTAGGGCCAAAATGTCCCTGGGATGCGATTTACTGTTAGTGGGTTGTTCTTACCCTCCTTGGCAATTAATCTTGTTGCTGAACTGTTTTCCTCAACCCAGAAATTGTGTATTATCATTGTGTAAGAAATTGGTCCTTGGACTGTATAGGAGTGGAAATGAGTCTACTTGACAAACCTAGTGTTTTGCAGGAGCCTCATAGACAGAGCTAGAGGGATGGCTCTCTTCTCTACACCCCCCTAAATAGTACTGGAAGGGAAGTCATGGCTTGAGGGACTGTACAACAAAGAAAGGAATGTTCCTTGTGTTGGGTGTGTGTGGATGTTGTCACGTCCCCGTCCCTCCACCGGCGAAGAGGACGCGATGAGCACATCAAATACAACCGGGCAAAACGCCCCATGAACATAAACAGAATTCAAATGCTGAAATTGAAACTTACAAGCATACACAGATGCATTTATCTTTGATCATACAGCGGAAGCACACATACATTCCAGCAATCACATGTTCATCATAATTCCATATACAATTGTTATAATTGCAGAGATAGACTGGCAGCACTTATCTGTTAATGAAGAATTCACCCGCAACCAGCTACGTCGCTGCAACGTTCCACCCAACCATAGGCCAGCTTGCTCATCAATCTCTCAGCAATGCTACCACCCCCGAGCTGGGCATGATTCCTCCGGAATAAGGGTCAATTGCAGGCTTATACAAAACCAAGGGGACATAAACAACAAACCAATCACAGCTGGGTTTCACAGGCTGTCAACAAACAAGCCAAGCCAGCACAGTCCAAGGGACGAACCACTGCATACCAGCAGCAAAAACAATTCCCTTCACAACCCTGTGAAGAAGCAAAATGACCGATGACAGTCCCAACCGAAAGTTGAGACACAGCTCCAGCCTATAAGGCAACTCAGAGTAGGTTTTGGCCCTAACGTGGCCAAAACAACTCAACAACAGCACCCAAACCAGGGTATATCAGCAGCCACAACACACCATGAAGGATAACAACAATCCACAGTCCCAAAACAGGGAAATTCAGCCAACAGCACACACAATTCCTTCGGGTGACTAATGGCAACTCACACAGTCCCAACAAAGGAGAAGAACAACTCCCAGCGTGGACAGACAAGGAAAATTCAACCCACGAATTAGCAATCCACAGTGGTCCAAAACGAAATTGGAACCCACAGCCGACAAAACTTATGGGGAAGACAACAGCCCCAAACACCAACAGCGAGCATGGCTCACGGCATGGGAAAAACGACCCAAACATCTTGTGCGTGAGGAAAGACTCGCACCCAACAGAAAAATGCACGGGAAAGACATAGCCGATTTTCTGCGTGAGGATTCCAGCAGTAGAGGCCCTGCGTGAGGAGAAAACAACTCCGATTTTGCTCGTGGATGAACAAAGCAGCAGCAAGGACGCGGATTACAGTGCGTGGGTGCCTCAGCAACTCGTGGAGCCCCAGAAAATGTCTACGTGAGACTAAAATTGCCCAGAGTCTGCGCGTGAGAAGCCAACAGACCAAAATCGTGGTGAGAGTGTAAAACTGACCAGGGAAGAGTGCGTGAGGGAGAAGAATGGGCAGACATGGGTGGAGTGGGAAATTGGGTAAGGCTGAAAGCCTCCCACAACCACCACCACTTCAGCAATAAATGCCCTCAGCCATAACTCCTCAACCACCAGCTGAGCATTAAAGAGGTTGACAAGGTTGGGTGAGACAAAAAGGTGGCAAATCAACAAGGTGACAAAACATGGGTTTTTCCCCCATAACCAAGGTTTGACATCCCCACCCCTTATCCTTTGGAACCATGCCCTTTTCATTCAACGTTGCACTGTCATAGCTGGTTGGTTTTAGTTTTATTTGATGCGCGTGTTTACATGATGTCAAATTATTAAGGTGCCAGATAGCACGACAAACCATCGGCAATTATCCCCATTGCTGAACATACACAACCAAATCGATGGTGGGGCTTTTTCCTTGAGCTCCTCACCATGATTATTTACATTATATACATCATGAAAATGGGGTCGAAACCGGGGACATGACAGATGTCTTAGGAGTCAAGCTAGTTCTGGTGTAGGCATCAGGCTTAGCTCTTCAGTGAGCCCACTAGCTTAGCAAACAGTGCTTCCATCTCCTGATAACCTGATAAACCCAACTTGTTGGCTTGGTTATGTGTTGTTGTGTACCCTTGGCAGTCTGATAAACCCAATCATAGCTTTGGATTGACTGAGTTTTGACATATCTTTGGCTATGTGTGAGCCTCCTTAGTTTCCTTATTCCTTGTGGGAATCATGCCCAACTTGAGGGTGGCAGCGTTGCTGAGAGATTAAGGAGCACACTGGCCTATGGTTGGGTGGAACATTGCAATGAAATAGTTGGTTGTGGATGAGATTCTTTATAAGATAAGTATTCTTGTCTATTTCATCTCTGCAATTGTATTTGATGTTTAATGGAAATGATGAACATGCTAAATGCTTGAATGGAATGTATTTTCTTCCATTGTATGATAAATAATTATGCATCTATGCATGTTTTAGTTCGAAGCATTTCATTTTTTTATCATGTGTATGTTCATGGGGCTAGTTTCCTGGATTATTTAGCATTAATTTCCCATGCTCTCGCCGGTAGAAAGGTGGGGATGTGACAGTGTGGTATCAGAGCTTCATTATAGCATGGGCCTTAATGGGCCATGAAGAAGCAGTGACAGAGGAAAGGTTACCCTTTGCCCAGCAGAGGAAATATGTGAAACATAAGAAAAATTTTAAAATTTTAAGTATGGAAATATCAGATGACTTAAGATGATTCCATTTGATACGTCGGATGACTTAGCCAAATCCATTCAACAAAGAAACCAAAGCAGAGAGAAAATTTTCAAAAATTTTCTAAGTTTGAATTTTTGTCGAAGGTCTCGGCTGGGTGGATCCAAAGCCCTTGGCTGGGAGTAATCGAAGGTCTCAACTCGGTGGAACCAATGGTATTGTCTGGGTTGAGCTGATACATCAGCTCACAACCCAAAACCCAGCCGACAAGGCAAACGGAAAGAAAATTTTTCAAAATTTTGAATTTTTTTTTCGAAGTGTCAAAATCGTTGAAAGACGTTTGTTGAAGCCAGCCAATACATTGGCTTAGTTAGCCAAAGGGATTTCGATGACTATGGATGAGGCAATATGAAGGGAGCCGGCATTGTGGCAGAAAGAGGAAGATCGATCCGACAAGGCGTCAGAAGATAGAGGAAGATCGATCCGATAAGGCCTTGGAAGACAAAGGAAGATCGATCTGATAAGGCGTTGAAAGACAGAAGAATATCAATTTGATAAGGCGTCGAAAGACAAAGGAATATCGATCCGATAAGGCATCGGAAGGGAAATGGAGATCAATCCGATAAGGCATCGGAAGACAGAGGAAGATCGATCCAATAAGGCGTCGTAAGATAGAGGAATATCGATCTGATAAGGGGTCAGAAGACAAAGGAAGATCGATCCGATAAGGTGTCGGAAGGGAAATGAAGATCAATCCAATGACACATCAGGTGAGAAACCTAAAATTTTGCTGATCAGATGGGAAAAAACGAGTTTCTAGAAGCAGATTTTCAGCAATTTTTCAGTGGAAAAGCAGGATTCCAAAGGGATTTACTAGTGCTGAAAAGGTGAAAATGGCAGCGATATTATGCACCAGATAGAATGAAAATCAAATATTTACAAAAAAAAATGAGGGCGCTACCCTCAACTCACCCTGAAGTGGTGCAGGGAAGCCACAAGGGGGAAATCCCCCTTGACCCCCATCATCCCCCTAAGACTGTCATTCTTAGTGAAAAAAAAATTCTGTGTTTTGACAAAGTTGTCAATATAGTATTTTCCAATTCAGGTAAGTAATTATGAACTCATAAGATTGTTATGAAGCTAACAATTGTGTTTATTAACACATTTTGCAGAACTATAGTCACCTTCAAAGGAAACATTCCACATAGAACAGTTTCAAAAATTTGTTCTTGGTTGGGCCAAGATGAGAATCGACGACATGAATGATGCACAGGACCCCTATGAGTTTGTGGAAGATGCTATGGGAGAAAATGTCAGAGTTGAAAATGACGATACAGAGTCTAATGGGTAGAGAAATCATGAGACTCCCCCAAATATTGCAGCCACCATGAGGAGCCTAAGGATGGAGTTGCAAAGTTGCAGAGAAGACAATGAAAGGATGCTTAAGGCTCAAGAAGATCAAAATCAGATAAATGTAGCTATACTACAGAATTTGATAGACATCTAGGGATAGATAAACTCTGGGCATCAGACAGCTAATCCAGAAAGAAGCAGGAGTAGCGCCAGGGAAGATTCCCGTAAAAGGTCCCATGTCTCCAGGAGGGCTTCCATGGACATAAGGAATACTCTAGAATGGAATACCAGTGGGTTATCTAATTCTGAGAAACCCAGTGGGGATTCAAGCTCTCCATCTCACATGAATAAGAGGAGGAGACATTACAAGAACAATTCACGATATGAATTAAAAAAGGCAAGGCCTCCTACTTTTAATGGCGAGGTCAAGACTGGTCAGGAAGCTGAGGCTTGGCTTCTTGGGATGAGGAAGTATTTCCAAGTTCAAGACTAGTTCGGAAATATGAAAGCAAGGGTAGCTATATTCAATTTGACTGGAAGAGAATCCATATGGTGGGAACACCACATACAAGTAAATAAGGTTAATGAAAGAAGAATTATGTGGAAACAATTCAATAAGTATTTCAAGCAAAAGTACCTCTCTGACAGGTACTATGATGACAAGATTAGGAATTCCATGAGTTGAGATTGGGACATCAGACTATGGAAGAGTATGCAAAAAATTTCTTGGAGCTATTGAGGTATGTCAGGTATATCAAAGATTAGAAAGTGAAGATCCAATGTTTCCTGAGTGGATTGCCTCAGTCTTACAAGGAAATAATTGAGTTTTATGAACCTAGAACTCTTGAAAAATTAATAAGGAAGGCTAAGTATTTCTATGAGCAAATTAAAAGAAAACTTGATTACCACAAGACATGGAAGGACAAGAAGAATGAGAAGTCTGACCAAAGGAAGAAAGGTTTCAAACCTTCTAACTTCAGGAATCTAAAGAAGCAACCATCACAAGCTGAGAAGCAGCCACTTAGAGCGATGGGAGAAAAGACTAGAGATCCACAAAAGAACAGAGAACCTCTCCAATGTTGGAAATGTGGAGGACCCCACATGCACAGGAATTGTCCACTCGAGAATGAGAGTGCAAGGCCAACTTACAACATTCAAGAAGCAGAAACAATGGGTCAAGTAGAAAGGGTTGTCCCTAGGAACTATGCAGCACTGGAGGACCGCCAGGCAGATCACCAGTTAACCGTGGTTGAAGTTGCACATAATATTGTTAAGCAATCTATTTCTATTTTGATTGACCTTGGTTCTACTCATAGTTACATCACTCCTAGAGTAGCGGAGACTTGTGCTTTCAAGAAAGTAAAGCATAGAAAATCTTGGTTAGTTCAACTAGCCACTAGAACTAAGATAAAGGTTAGTGAAGTGGTAGAGAAATGTCCATTGTTCATGAATGGACTGGTCACTTGTGTCTATTTGAATTTTCTACCGCTTGGTTACTATGATGTTCTCATTGGAATGGATTGGTTAGAAGCTCATAGGGTAAATCTTGATTGTTACAATAAGACTTTCGAATGCATGGATGAAGAAGGGAACCCGGTAGTGGTAAGATGTATTCCAAAGGTGATTTCCGTGAGGCATATTTCAGCAATGCAGTTGAATAGATTATGTAGGAAAGGTTTCCAGTTGTATGCGGCTCATATTTTGGAGGCAACAGATAATGAAAATCCTAGGTTGGAGGAATTTCATGTGTTGCGGGAATTCAGGGATGTGTTTCCTTATGAGATTCGAGGGCTTCCTCCAAAGAGGGACATTGATTTCACAATTAAACTTGTGCTAGGACCAGCACTAGTGTCCAAGACACCCTATAGGATGAGTACACCAAAAATGCTAGAGTTGAAGATGCAACTGCAAAAGTTGTTGGAGAAGAAGTATACCAGGCCGAGTGTGTCTCCTTGGGGAGCACTAGTTCTGTTTGTAAAGAATAAAGATGGTACACTCAGGTTGTGTATTGATTATAGATAGTTGAACAAAGTCACTGTGAAGAACAAATATCTGTTTCCTAGGATTGATGACCTCTTTGATCAAATGAGAGGAGAAAAGGTATTTTCCAAGATTAAATTGAGGCCTGGTTACCATCAGGTGAGAATCAAGGATGAAGACATTCATAAGACAACCTTTAGAACAAGGTATGGACATTATGAGTTTGTAGCGGTACTATTTGGTCTCACAAATGCACCAGCTACATTTATGTGCCTTATGATTAGTGTTTTCAGCAGGTATTTGGACAAGTTTGTTCTTGTTTTCCTTGATAAAATTCTTATTTATTCTAAGAATGAGGAAGAGCATGAAGAGCATTTGAGATTGACATTGCAATTACTTAGGGAGCATCAGTTGTATGCAAAGCTGAGCAAGTGTGACTTCTATAGAGATAGGATTTAGTATTTGGGACATATTATCTTAGAAGAGGGAAAAGCCAAATGTCAATGGGAGAACCCATGAAACAATCAACTACCTTTCTTGTCTCATTCACCCAATCATTTAATTCTGCTAGAAATTGGTTGAAGTAGTTATTACATGGGGATGGGAGGAGTATGGGCAGGAAATTCAAATTTGGGGAAAACCCATTTTTTGGGAAAATCAATTTTGACTTTTGGAGAAAATAAACAGTACCCAAAATGCATGCCCATTTGGTGACACATTCACGTTCTTCATTTTTTGCTCATGCAGGGAAGCTTGGGAGCTGTTTCACCTCCATGATTTTGCCTGTGGTATGTTTCTCCTTTATGATTTGGGCTCCTGGGCATTTTCCTCATCACCATTCATCCACATTGGGGCTCCCTCAAGCAGTTGGAAATTTGTTGAGTGTGAAATTCATGATTTTGGAATTGCTGTGTATATTTTCCCTCACGTGGGCAGTCATTCTTCATTTTATAGAGGCTTAGAATTTCATTCTTGGGTTTCTTCTCCAATGATTTCTGTTGCATTTTCCCAATGTTTTCCAAGTTGAAAATTGTTTTTTTGTTTCCCAACGATTTGGAAGAGAGACCAAATCCTCTTGGGTGTTGTTGTTGATTTCGTTTTTGGCCACGTTAGGGCCAAAACGTCCCTTGGATACGATTTGTTGTTAGTGGGTTGTTCTTACCCTCCTTGGAAATTAATCTTGTGGCTGAACTATTTTCCTCAACCCATAAATTGTGTATATTGCTGTGTATGCAATTGGTCCTTGGACTGTATAGGAGTGGAAAGGAGTCTGCTTGACAAACCTAGTGTTTTGCAGGAGCCTCATAGACAGAGCTAGAGGGATGTCTCTCTCTTCTACACCTCCCTGAATAGCACTGGAAGGGAATTCATGGCCTAAGGGACTGTGCAACAGAGAAGTGAATGATTCCTTGTGTTGGGTGTGTGTGGATGTCTTATGAGTCAAGCTAGTTCTGGTGTCAACATCCTTAGCTCTTCAGTGAGCCCACTAGCTTAGTAGATAGTGCTTCCATCTTCTGATAACCTAATAAACCCAACTTGTTGGCTTGGTTATGTGTTGTTGTGTACCCTTGGTAGTCTGATAAACCCAAATATAGCTTTGGCTTGACTGAGTTTTGACAAATATTAGGCTATGTGTGAGCCTGTTTAGTTTCCTTATTCCTTGTGGGAATCATTCCCAACTCGGGGGTGGCAGCGTTGCTGAGAGATTAAGGAGCACATTGGCCTATGGTTGGGTGGAACGTTGTGGAGACATAGATGGTTACGGACGAGCTTCTTCATAAGATAAGTATTATTGTCTATTTCATCTCTGTAATTGTATTCGATGTTTAATGGAAATGATGAACATGCTAAATGCTTGAATGGAAATATTTGCTTTCGTTGTATGATAAATAATTATGCATCTATGCATGTTTTAGTTCGATGCATTTCCTTTTTTTATCATGTGTATGTTCATGTGGCTAGTTTCCCGGATTCTTTAGTAGTAATGTCGCGTACTCTCACCGGTAGAAGGGTGGGGACGTGATAGTTGAAGAAGTTATTTCCTTGGGATGGGAAAGGTATGGAGGTCAAATTCGAATTTGGGAAGCCACCGATTTTTGGAAAACGTGTTTTTGACTTCTTGGGAAACTAAATGCTTGGGAATGCATTCCCAAGCCATTATTCACTCACACCTTTCATTCCTCACTCATGGGCATTCACGTTTGGGCTGCCTCATGCAACAAGAAGCTTGCTGAGCTCCCTCCCTCACAATTTGTTGTCGTTTCTTCATTTCTCCATGCCCATAATTCATATTCTGTGTTGTTGGGAGAATAGGAAGAAAGGGGCCACGATTTTGGGGTTTGAGGGGGCCATTTTTTCCCCCGTGAGAAAGTTGGGAGCTTCCCCCATGTTTTTCTGTAGGTTCCCATTTTTCTCCATGGCCGAAAAGTCGTTTAGTGTTGCTCATCAAATGGGAGAAGAGACCCATGATTTTGGGGTTTTTAAGAGGATGTTTTCCTTACCTCACACAGCTGAGCTTGCTGGGCATTTCCCCCCTCATGATTTCTATTGTTTCCTCATCGTTCCATACCCAGAAATTCGTTTATGTGTTGCTTATTGCTTAGGGAGCCAAGATTTCTCGATCTGTGGGTGAATGGAGGTCGTTTTTGCTCCTGCTATGCCCAGAAATGTTTTTTGAGTTCATATGCATGATTTTGGGGGTTCATGGTGGTTGAGTTAGTCCCATATTTCCTGCGAATGATTCCAGGAGTTGATTTGCTCCCCTGGGTTATCTTTCCTCATCTTCCATTTCTGTTTGTGGTTCCCAGGACGTTTTGTCCTTACCCAACAATTGTATTTTGCTGTGAGGTGCATCCTCGAGTTGCCTTGGCTGAGTAAATCCAAGGACCCCATGTTATTGGATCATTGCCTTCGTAGCCTATGAAACTTATGTACTGGCTTGGGCTCGACAGTGCTGTGAAACCCAACTATGTTATGGATTGAATATGGGTGTATGGTCTTACTGTGTGTAATCTTGTTATTCCCTAGTTCCTTGTGGGAATCATGCCCAACTCGGGGGTGACAGTGATGCTGGGAGATTGATGA
Organism: Pseudotsuga menziesii; assembly: GCA_001517045.1. NCBI lineage: Eukaryota > Viridiplantae > Streptophyta > Pinopsida > Pinales > Pinaceae > Pseudotsuga > Pseudotsuga menziesii. The sequence continues at coordinate 148,167 of LPNX010662315.1, forward strand.
GCACATTGGCCTATGGTTGGGCGGAATGTTGCACTGAGATAGCTAGCTGCGGGCCAACGTCTTTTCAAGATAAGTGTTCTTGTGTTTAATCTCTGCAAACTATATGTTTTATGAATGAGGATGAACATGTTGAATGCTTGAATGAACGTGTTTTTCTTCCACCGTGTATTTACATGTATAATGCATATGTTTATGTATTTTATGTTAAATGCATTTTTAATTGTTATGTTCATGGGGCTAGATCGCCCGTCTTGTTAGCAGGAACAACTTAGGTTGCTTCCTCTCCATCGTCGGGATGAGGGGAGAGGATGTGATAGTATCTGGGGAGAAGAATGAGTTTCTTAATTTGCAATATCTAGAAGGAACTTAGCCATTGGAACAAGGTTTTGCTTAGCAATTTCAATAGGGTGATTGCACAGTGGAGAGGGACTATAATTCTATATTCCAAAATAATCATGGAAAGGGACTCTAGTAGCAGTGGGAAGGTATCTGCGGTTGACATGAAGCTTTCACTGGAGCTACAACGCACTATAAAGGTACCTTGAGCTACTAGAAGCACACCCCAACCCACATCAAAGAGGAAATTACAACAACGAAATGCATAATTCAATCTCAGTTCAAGGATTCATAGTTCATGGTGGATATAGAAAAGATGGCCAAATGAGTTATGAACCCAAGGGACACTAGGTTGAGATTGGCATTATATCACAATTCACTACACCTTTATTGGTCCACGAAAGCTCTTCTTGGATTTATGATTGCAAACAAAGACTGGGTTATAACTGACATTGAGGAGGAGCTAGCTCCTATGAAAAGCACGAGGAAGGAGATTCAACTACTTCATGCATGTTCAGGTACATAGGGTAATCCCAAAATACCGAACACCTTGAGCAACCACTTCACACAAATAGATCACAGATCAACACACCGATGTTTGTCATGTGGTTAAAACCCTCGAGAGGGAAACAATCCATGAACCCAGCCAAATAGATACTTGGAGCAATTTATTATGCAAAAGAAAGAAAGTTACATGAGCTTCTCATAATCGATCAACTAGCCAAGGACCCTCCATGATATTTAAATAGATATCATGGACCAATCGACTGTTAAGCCACAGATCAATGGTAGGTATGATCTAAGAGAAGTTGAACTGTCGGATCACTTTATGTCTAGAGCATATCGTGACTGTCGGATTAGAATATTTACAAATGCATACCGATGCATACTAAAAAAACACACTTTACCTAATAGATATATTACACAAGTTGATCTTAACTAACTCCTAAGTGTCTAAATATCCTAACATCCCCCCTTAAGAAGAACTTGGGATAGGAATGAAGGATTTACAAAAGTGACACTATTAGGAGAAGGAAGGAGGCATTAGAGCATATCCCCCCTTAAGGACACATTTTTGAATTCCTAACATAGATCGAAGTTTAGAAAACTTCTCTTCTGTAAGAGACTTGGTGAAGATGTCTACAACTTGATCACCTATAAGGCAATAGAGCATTTCAAGAACATGATCATGAACAAGATTTATGCTAAAGTGAATGTCTAGCTCAATGTGTTTGTTGCGTTAATGTAGAACTGGATCTTTGGCAAGCTTGATGGCAGTTTGATTGTTGCACCAAAGTGGAGTAGGCTGCTACTGCTCGAATCCAAACTATGAAAGGATCTGTTGAAGCCATAAAGCTTCCCGACTGGCATTAATTGTGGCTCGATATTCTACTTTTGCTGAAGAAAGTGCAAGAGCTTGTTGTTTCTTACAAGCCCAAGTGACAGGTCCAAATCCCAGACTGAAAACATAACCTGCAGTAGAATTTCAATCATCAGGATCGCTGGACCAATTTGAATCAGTGAAACCAACCAACAAAGGTTTCCCCCCTGTACTGTAATGAATCCCAAATTGAATTGTACCTCGAATATATCGAAGTATTCTTTTTGCTGCTTTCCAGTGACTTTCATGAGGAGTTTGCATATAACAGGCAACACGACCAACGATAAAGGAAAGGTCGGGATGGGAATGAGTCAAGTATAAAAGACTACCAACAAGCTGACGATACAAGGTGGCATCTACCTTAGCGAAAATACAAGTGGCAAAAAGTTTGATTCTAGACTGAAAGGGAGAAGGGGCTGGTTTACAATCTTCCATGTGGAAGCGATGAAGAAGGTCACTAGCAAACTTAGACTAGGAAAGAAAGATTCCTTCTTTGGTTTGCAAGACTTGGAGACCAAGAAAATAATGCAAATGCCCTAAGTCTGGCATTTCAAAATTTTGCTTAAGACCGGATTTCACATGGGTTATAAGTTTAGGGTCACTACCAGTAAGGATAAGAACATCAACATAAAGAACAAATATGATGAGATGGTTTCCTACTTTCTTAGCATAGACATTGGGGTCAGAATGACATCTAGAAAAACCAGTGTCAAGGAGAAAGCTATCTATTTTGGCATACCAAGCTCTAGGAGCTTGCTTAAGGCCATATAAGGATTTCTTAAGGAGACAGACAAGGCTAGAGTTATCCTGAACATATCTAGTAGTTTGTTCCATGTAAATTTCCTCCTGTAAATCACCAGGTAAAAAGACAGACTTCACATACATTTGATGGACTTCCCAGTTATGTAAGGCTGCAAGGGAAAGAACAAGGTGGATGTAATTCATTTTTGCGACAGGAGCAAAGGATTCATTGTAGTCAACCCATTCAACTTGGGAAAAACCTTTGGAAACTAACCTTTCCTTAAGTCTTTCAACACTTCCATCTGATGCATACTTAGTTCTGTAGACCCATTTACATCTGACAAGTTTTCTTCCTTTTGGAAGAGGAACAAGATCCCAAGTATCGTTCGCCATTAAGGAATGATATTCTTCATCTATAGCTGCATCCCAGTCTGGATTTCTTGAAGCTTATGCAAAAGTTTCTAGATCATGATTCTCAAAAACTTGAGCCAAAAGAGAAGAGGCTCGCTGAAACTAAGAACATGTTCGATGTTGATCTCTAGGATCACCGGCAAGATCACCAGCTACTTCACATGTTGAACATACCCATCGAGGAAGCATTGGTGCTAGTGCAATTTGAGGAACATGAGCAGGTGGAGGTGGATTTTCATCCTCACTGTCATGATCAGGAAACTAGAGTTGGAAACCTATCAAGGAAGTTAGAAGAAGAAGAAGAAGCCTGAAACAATCGCTGAATCAGGTTCGCAGGCTAAAGATGGCACACCTGCCAAGTTAGGCTCGCAGGCCAAGATATTTTCATCAAATTTAACATCTCTTCTAATGATTATACCATGTAAATGGGGCTGAAGAAGTCTATAACCTTTTACATCTTCAGAATATCCAACAAATATGCACTTTTCACTTTTAGGCTGCAATGCTTTCTGTTTTTCATTCGGAATGTGAGCCCATGCTTCACAACCAAATGCACGAAAGTGACTTACATATGGTTTAATTTTACTCCATGCTTATTCCGGTGTTATACCTTGTAAAACTTTAGTGGGTGTGCGATTAACTATGTAATTTGCGCAATTTATGGCCTCAGCCGAATATTGAAGACTTAGTCCCTTAGATTGGATCATACAATTAGCCATTTCTTTTAAAGTGTGGTTCTTCCATTCAGCTACACCATTTTTTTGTGGTGTATATGGAACAATGTGTTGTTGTTGGATTCTTTATTCAGTGCAGAAAGTAGTGAACTTGTTGTTAACATATTCTCCTCCATTGTCAGATCTTAACTTAATAATTTGATGACCAGATTGTTTTTCAACAGGGGCCTTGTAGGCCAAGAACATGTTAAATACTTCACTCTTAAGTTTTAGGAAGTAAACCCAAGTGCGTCTGGAGTAGTCATCAATGAAATTTAATAAATATTTGAAACTAGAAAAGGATGTAGATGGAAGAGGGACACACAAGTCACCATGCACAAGCTCCAAGGGAACCAATGCATGCCAAGATGCACGTTTGTCAAAACAGTCCCGATGATGTTTTTTGAGTACACAACTAGAACACACACCATCCTTGCAAGATACCATCGGAAGACCAGTCACCATATTGTTTTTACATAGTTGTTGCAATGAGCGATAATTTAAGTGACCAAATCGCTCATGCCAAAGTTTTCTCAAGTTATCACTATGAGAAACAAAAACTGAAAGAAAAGGTGATAACCCAAAGTTGTTAAATTTGTACAACCTGGTAATATCATCAACAGTTTCAGTAGCAAGGACATTTTGAGGATTTTTAAAATCCTTGATTACAACTTGGTGAGGTGTAAACGTCACAATTTTACCTTCACCTGAATGAGTAATTTGATAGACTCATAACAAATTGCAGGAAATTTTTGGAACACATAGTACATCACTGAAATGACCATTTTCTACTGGAACTATTCCAGATCCTACAACACTTAAAGATCTATCATCACCAACAAATATTTGCTTGGTGTTACATTCATGCATATTTGAAAAGATGGCTTGATCCTTAGCCATATGATAAGATGCTCCAGAATCAATAAGCCATTCAATTGAAGTAGAAGAAGAAGATGAAGTATAAGAGTAACCAGAAGCACCAAGTGCATGTCCATGAGAGGTATATTTTGAATACGAATCTAGGATGATGTGGTGCTTCTTCATTGCTGCTTCCAAGGCTGCCATCTGCTTGAAACACTTAGATTCATCATGATTATCTTTCCCACAAAAATTGCAATGACGCTCAGTCTTCTTTCCTTTTGTCTTGGATCCTTTGTCATTTTTTAAAGAAGGAGCTGATTGAGAGGGTTTGGGACCCTTGTTGTTTGGCTTATTATTGCAAAAATTCTGTTTCTTGGGAGGCTTGGACTGCTGTTTATGTTGGGACAATAAAGCTTTCCCAAATGTATCTGCATTGTTAATTATTCCAAGACGAATGAGCTTATCTTGCTCTCTAATTAAGGAATAAAAAAAGGATTCAATACCAGGCTCTTGATAGCTATCTGCAGTCAATAATTCTTTCATGGAGTAGAATGTAGATACAAAAATAGAATATGCAGGTCCAAGTTTAGAAAGAATATGATAAATACATTGTTTGTCTTCTTTCTTAATCTTGCATTTTGCACATAAGAGTCTAAGAGTTTTATACTTAGATAAATAGTCTTGAATGCATGAAAAATCATTTGGATTCAAGGAAATCAACTCATTTTCAAGTTGATGACCCCAAATTTTATTGTGTTTACCAAACATAGATTCCAACTTTTCCCAAGCCATATTAGGTTCATCAATTCTAGATATGTGGAATCACAAATAAGTAGAGATTGACATTCCAATCAATTCACGAGCTTCATCACATCTATTTTCCCATTTATTTTTCTTATAATCATCAGTGGGTTCTGTTTCTTTCCCTGAGGTTATCCTGAAAAGTCCCCTACTTCGCAGAACATCCTCCATACGAGATTTCCATGAGAAATAGTTTGAACTTGTAAGTATAATATCACAAGGGGAAGCCATACTGTAAAATAATGGCTGAAAGAACATAAACTAAATGTCTGGATGCAAAGAGCTCGAAAAAATATGCAGTTTTAAAAAAATAGCACTGAAAACTGATTCTAGATGATGAAGTTGTGCTTGATCAAAGAAAATGTTGGAGATGTCCCCAATAGTGACGTGGTAGATATTAACTTGACCAACTAAAAAACGAACCCCCTTCTTCCCAAGATGAACCTTTGACAATCATTTACAATATAGTCGTTTTTTTTTAAGTGAATCACTTTTGTAAATTAAGTGATGTTCACTTTTACAATAACGTTACTTTAAAATAGTGCGGGAATAAATTAAGTGAGATGCACTTTTACAATAAGTAACTTGAAAATAGAAATTGCATGCACTAAAAATTAACTAGATAAGACTTGAACTCAAGACTTATCAATGAATAAAGCAACTTTGAACCAAGTGAGCTAAGTTTAAAAGGTACGTAAAATAATGGAAAGATGAAGGGTTTTTTTTTTAACTCTTCTTTCTCGTTTTCCGTGCTTGTATTTTTTTTTTCCTGCAAATCACAAAAAAACGATTTTTTTTCCACACTATGGGTGGGGTTAGATCTTGGTTAGCTTACCCAGAAAGTCTATGTTTTCAAGTTTTCTCGCTGTTTCTGATTTGCCGCGGTCGCACAAGGTGTACGACAAAGAGCATACGTACCCGAGAATACAAGAAAAAAAAACTTTCCCTTATTGTTTCTGATTTGCCACGATCGCGCAAGGTGCACGGCAAAGAGCATACGTAGCCAGGGAAGGCAACAGTCCGAGACTAAAACAGTAAATATCTAATGATAAAACTGATAAAATATGAAAGATTTAAAAAAAATAAAACAAATCCGTCACTGTAACGTTATACCTTCAGATTTGTGGAAATGGGTGTTTCTGGATCAAACAGAAATGATTTTCGATGAAATGAAAACTATTTCCCAATGGAAACGACGCTCCGGACGCAATGGAATACCTCCCACATCCCACAAATGCATAGAAACTCTAGAACCATAAACCCTTTTAAATTTTCGGCAACACGGGTTCCAGTTCTTGATCAAAACCAAATGCGGCTCTTCATAAACGCGCTGATACCATGTTCGGGTACACATGGTACTCCCAAAATACCGAACACCTTGAGCAACCACTTCACACAAATAGATCACAGATCAACAAACTGATGTTTGTCACGTGGTTAAAACCCTCGAGAGGGAAACAGTCCACAGCCTTAGCCAAATAGCTACTTGGAGCAATTTATTATGCAAAAGAAAGAAAGTTACATGAGCTTCTCATAATCGATCAACTAGCCAAGGACCCTCCATGCTCTTTAAATAGAGATCATGGACCAATCGGGTGTTAAGCCACGGATCAATGGTAGGTATGATCTAAAAGAAGTTGAATCGTCGGATCACTTTATGCCTAGAGCATATCGTGACCGTTGGATTAGAATATTTACAAATGCATACTAATGCACATTAAAGAAACACACTTTACCTAACGGATATATTACACAAGTTGATCTTAACTAACTCCTAAGTGTCTAAATATCCTAACAATGCAAAAATTGATATTATGGCTTGTAGAAAAGGAGTAGCCTTCCAAATCTGCAACACAACTTTAGGAAGCACCTTAGTAGTTCCTTTGAAAACTATAGAAATGGACATTGAAGCGGCCATGGACAACAAGGTTCCTCCTGCCTGATTCTATTTTTTCAAGTTTGCTTTTGTTGTCATGTTTCTGTCTGTGGAAAATTGACTCCTAGATGTCTAGGTTTTGTTTGAAGGTGATTGACCTTGTTTAAGCATGCCTTACTTTATCCTAAAACACTACTTTTAGTAAGCACTATTATGCTATGCAAATAGTAGTTTTCTTTTCAGACTTATGTTTAGACTCTCTCTTTCAAAACTGTAGTTTTATGTGAATTGCCTCTAAACATGTTGGGACCTGATAAAACTCTATTTTAGAGCTCAAATAAGTCTTGTTTGCCACACCGTGGAGGGTCCTCTTGAGCCAAATATGTACCATTTTTGTACTTTACAACTAATTAAAAAGTTTTACTCTCTTCCTCACAAAAAAAATAATTTTAAAATTACGATTTCACAAACACTAAGAGAATTTTTATTTGTAAAACTAAAAATTAAGATAAACAAAAATTTCGAACTTACAATATCTAAAAAAATGTTGTTAATCATTAAACACAATTAAATTATATTTTAGTTACACTTTTAAATAAAATAAAATGATTGCAATAATTCTATTATCAATTAGTACAACTAAAATTTTACCATTTTAATTAGAAAGATAATAATAATGAAATACATGTGGATCCATTTTTCATCCCTCCACTCTTTTTCAATTACTTTGCCTCTTCCATCTCTTACATTAATTCCCATTTTAATTAGAAAGATAATAATAATGAAATACATGTGGATCCATTTTTCATCACTCCACTCTTTTTCAATTACTTTGCCTCTTTCATCTCTCTTCCTCACAAAAAAAATAATTTTAAAATTACGATTTCACAAACACTAAGAGAATTTTTATTTGTAAAACTAAAAATTAAGATAAACAAAAAATTCGAACTTATAATATCTAAAAAAAATGTTGTTAATCATTAAACACAATTAAATTATATTTTAGTTACACTTTTAAATAAAATAAAATGATAATTCTATTATCAATTAGTAAAACTAAAATTTTAGTTTAGTAACTTAGTATCATCACCATTTTAATTAGAAAGATAATAATAATGAAATACATGTGGATCCATTTTTCATCCCTCCACTCTTTTTCAATTACTTTGCCTCTTTCATCTCTTACACTAATTCTAAATTTTTAAAGGGAGTAAGGGTTTTAAAAGTTTGCTTTATTTAAATAATTTAGTATGAATCCAAATAGCTCATGATGTGTGGTGTGGAGGACCGAGGTAAGCATAAGAAGAGGATGAAGAGAGGATGGGTAATTGATTGGTTGTAGGATGAGTATATATTTTTATTATATATATATAAAATATGAAATGATAATGATATTTGTTTTTTAATATTATATTTTATTTAAATAAAAATAAATGTATATTGTAATTTTATTAACATTATCGAGATAGTTTTTTTAAAAGTTAAAACATATGAACTGGTTTTACTAATTGAATTTCAAAAAGTTGAGAGATTATTCCTCCACACTTGATATTGATCTCATAGTCCTTTAAGGTACAATTATACTTGTCCAAAAAAATCATATATACTTAGAAATGAACATCATTAGAGTAAATCTTTAAATAGTTCAAATAAGTTTTTGAAAACATTTTTTTTACTGAATCTTAAATTAGTTAAAGCCATGTCAAATAAACAACATGATACATACTCACAAATAACATTTTAAGAACATAAAACTCATCCACATCAACAAGATGAACATGTATAGATTTGAAATAAATTTATTATCATGTGCATAATATATGCTCCCCATGAAAAAAAAAAGGTTTGAATTCATGTACCACACCCCATCCTATTTTTCCTTCCATAAGCATTCAAACTAAATGCCCACTATAAGGCCTCTAAAAGATGGACGTCGTAAGAGTTATATTCTAAATGAAATTTGATTTTAAGGCTGAAGTATAACTTTTAACTTCACCAAATATAGAAGTCGAGCTCAAATTACCCGTTTTATCGATTCTAATCAATTGATGGCCAACAATGAATAAATAGCCAAAAACCTAGAGATTTGAAACACCTTTAAATGCAATAATTCTTAAAATAATTTTGATAACAATGGTTCAAGAAAATGGTTTGTTTCCTATCCTACATCACTTTAAAGTTGAAATTGGTATAAAAAGTGAGAAACTAAGAAGTGGAGAATAATAAATAGCATGGTGTAGTTGGTGGTTATAATGATGGTAAAACGTAATATTAAATAAATGATGGTCAAATTTAATTATTACTTTGTTTTGTATAGGTTAGGGTCTTACTCTCATCTTTTTAATAGACATGTCTTTATGTATGGAAGCTATATATATTAAATAAGATAAATAAAGTAAATATAATGGAAAAATAATATTTGTAAATTTTTTTTTAAAAGGTTTTATTTATTGGAAAATCTTTACCGTTTGAAAACATTTGTAAGAAGACTTTCAAGAAGGTTTCACTTACGAGAAAGTTTATTCACTCAAAAAGCTTATTAGAAGGTTCTACCTACTAGAAAGTTCTTTCATAAGAAACTATATGTAGGAATAGACGCAATGAAACAAGATATACTGTGAGGTATTTTGTAGTTGGAGCTTGGCTTCATTTGGAGTGCCCCCTTGAAGAGGCAAGTGAATATTGCTTTCATTAATAAATATATTGATATTGTGATGTTTTCTTATGTACAATTGTATACTGTTGTGCTAAATGTGTCTGGCTCGATCTTCCAGATTGAGAGATGTTATTGTCCAACTGTGTTTGTACCCTAGTTTTACTCGGGGGTGCAGGGGCCAGCGGTTCAGGGGCCGACCCATGGTATTGGGTGACCCATATAAACATTTTTCCCATGGAAATTCCCGCATAAAAGGAAAGCAATGCAATACGATTGTGTATTATATTGTAGCATTGTAAAACAATCTCCATGATTGTGAGAGAGACTAGGAGAGAGAGAAGAGGAAGTGCAACGGGGTTGCTGCAGGTTGTATCCCTTCATTTTTTTGAATGGTATAATAAAGGAATGCCAATTTCTGTGTGGACGTAGCCCATCTTGGGTGAACCACGTTATATCTATGTGTCTCTTGTAATGTGTTTAATATTTGCATCTTGTTTAATTGTTATTGCTCCGCGATCCCATTTTCTAACAAAATATTGCTTTATTTTGTTATTCATGCTTTGAATTTCCAATTAATATGTTATTAAGGTACATAACTTATGGCATCAGAGCACTTTCCTAAGCTAGAAATTTTAGAATTTTTTTAAGGCTAGACAAATGTTCTAGTTTCAATAAATAACACAATGATATGTCATTCAAGAGGTAAACCTACAATTGGGGAAGTATATGTGTAGAGAATCCAATTGGTACTTAGTGAAATTTGTTGGACATTGATGTAGCCTCTGTTGGTACCCCTTCAAGTAGCACCGTATCATACATCACAACTACACAAAATTTCATTTCCACATACCCTTGAGTATATCAAAAGTCCCTAAGGAAACCTAAAACCATCTTTATAGAATCTAATAAACCATGTTGCTCCTATAGTATCACCAAGAACAACACTCAGGAAGATTACTCTCTAGTACTAGAGTAGTCAAGTAGTATGACAAAGGGCACAATTGAACCTCCTTAGTCAATTCCCTAAGAGAATGGGACAAGTACTATTGTTTTACCCTACAAATATATCAAAGAGATACAGCACTTGAGCTCCCCTACCCTACCCTTGGGACTTGGAAGCCTAGTGTAGAGAGAGAGAGAGAGAGAGAGAGAGAGAGAGAGAGAGAGAGAGAGAGAGAGAGAGAGTATGGTTTCTTCCTAGATCCTTTTTTCACCACAATCCTCACAATGCTTTGATCACCTTAGTACCACTCTTCCATACCCATTTTTTACGACCCATTTCCTTTGATGGATAACATTAAAAAATGTGAGCTTTCCCCAAAAAATTCCCACATAGAAACACTATTTGATGAGTTGCAACACAAGTTAAACCATAACCACCCCTTTATTCAACAAAATATTAATGACATCAGTGGTAAGATTACCAAATTGAAGCCACTTTGTGACCAATTAACCTAGTTAATGACACTCTTTTCTTCATCATCTTCGAGATACCTAGAGACAGAACAACCTCCCCACAAAGAAGGAGTTCATTCATTCAATCCCCATGGGCCTTACTCCACCCCACTTTTATATGATCCGATGACTTACATGTGACACAATATTCCTAAAGTCTATCTCACCAAATTCAATGGGTCAAATGCCATACAATGGGTTAAACCCCATACAATGGGCCACTTAGATGAAACAATACTCTTATTTGCATGGAATCACAAATTATATGATTAAACTTATGGTGGGTATCTTATATTTAGATCATAAACGATGGAAATGGTGTAATGGCATTAAAAATACTACAAGGGTTATATTTCTTGGACACAAATTTTTGTTTTTATCTTTATGAATGTTTTGAAACAACACTCATTATTTGGGGAAATTGACCAAGCTCAAACAATCTAACATAGTAAAATATTTAGCTTTTAAGCATCTATCCATCCACATCTTTTTACAAGGAATGTTTCATCAATGGTTTGAAAAAAGAGATATGTGTGCAAGTTTTAATGGCTTGTCCAACTACTTGGTTGAATGCCACTCAAAGAGATAAAGAATCCCGCGAGGTGATGAATTTCCAAATTAAAATGACCCCATTTATTCCCTATTCCATCCACCTACTTTCTCTTCCACTAATCCTTCCTTTCCCTCCCCTGTTCTCAATATCCAAAAGTTAACTCAAGATGAAATGGCAGAGCACCAACTCAAAGGTCCTAGGTACAACTATGATGATAAATATTCCCTTGGGCATAAATGTAAGGAGAAAAAAATATTTATGGAAATTCCATAGGAAATTTACAATTAGGATATTAATGTTATCACCCATGAAGTACGTCATACACCTATGGAACATCCCCAACCTAATTTTCTAGAGAAGGAACTCCATATCACTTTGCATGCCTTGATTGGTCTTTCTTCCCCCAAAACCCTCAAATTAATTGGCTACCTCATTAATCGCAAGGTAATTGTCTTAATTGACAGTGGTAGCACACATTAATATATTCATTGTTGGGTCACCCAAAAAAACACAATCATATATACATGTTATGAACAACTTCTAAATCATGATTTGAAATGGAGGAGCTATGAAATGTGAGAGTTGTTGTGAAAATGTGCAGCTTCAAATGGGTGATTATTCCCTGAAAGCCTATATGTTTTCTATTGACATGGGTGGTTGTGATATTGTCTTGGGTTTTGAATGGTCATGCACATTAGGCATTATCACCATGGATTTCAGTGCCTTATACATGAGTTTCCAACATGCAATGCATAACTATACTCTCAAAGGAATTACAAAGGGATCTCCATAGATTATCGGTTCACATCATTTGGGGAATATTCCTGAAAAGGGCCATTCGGGAATTGTGGCACAATTCCATGTCATCCAAGATTTTGAGACCACTCCTCAATGCACTCCTTCTAGAATGTAGTTAATCTTAATCAAGCACCATTCTATATTTGACACTCCTAAACGAATACCCTCTTCCCATGGTGAGCATGATTATTTGATTCTACTCATACTTGGTACCCTCCCACCCAATGTAAACTCATACCACTATCCATTTTCCCCAAAAAAATGAAATTGAAAATATCATTTAGGAATTGATAGCTATTGGTTCCATCTGCCCTAGTATTAGTCCCTATTCTTCCCCAATTGTCATGGTCATCACATAAGATGGCACACCGTTGGCTTTACTAACAAACAAATCTATGAGAGACACTTCAAAAAATAAACTTATAAAAAAATATGATGGTCATATTGCATGATGTGGACATTTGGCGTCCATACCTACTTGGGCAATGTGTCTAGATCAAAACTGATCATTGCATACTGAAATACTTTCTTGAACAAAGAACTTCCTCCCTTAAGAAAAAAACAATGGGTCACCAAAATGTTGGGATGTAATATTAGATAATTTAGCAAAGGGAAAGAAGAATGTGGTTTCAAATGCTCTCTCTCTCTCTCTCTCGACACTTTGAAGAAGAAGGTTCCCTCTTTTCCCTCTCCTTCATCATTTCATATTGGTTGAATTTATTTCATGGTGAATGGTTGACAAGTCCCATGCTTGCTACTATGATCCAACAAATTCAATAGAAACCCTGTGCACATCCAGGCTACACTTGGCACAATGATGAGCTCCGTTATAAACGATGTAGATTTTTGCATAAGAAATCATCATTGAAATCAACGGTGTTATTTGAGCTCCATTCATTCCCCATAGACAATCATTCAAGATTTCATAAAACATATGAAAAGATCAAACAATCATTTTTATATGAAGGCATGATGAAGGACATACACACATTTGTGGTTGAATTTGACACTTTTCAAACACATAAAGGGGATACTATGAAACCTCCAAGTGAATTTTAACCACTTTCAATTCCAATTATAATATGGACTAGCATTTTCATGGATTTAATTGTGGGGTTAGAAAAATATGGTAATAAGTCTATAATCATGGTTTTGGTTGATCATATTTCTATATATGCTCATTTTTGTGCACTACAACACCATATCAAGGCCTCTATGGAATCTCAAGTCTTCAAGGACAATATCTTCAAACTCCATGGTATGATGCAAACTATTGGCATGGACCATGACCCCATATTCACTAGCGACTTATAGCAAGAATTGTTTTGGATATAGGGAACTCAACTGAATCACAAACCCAAATGGATGGTCAAACTAACATTGTTAATAAGTGTTTGGAAGCATATTTTTGGTGCTTTATGTTAGTGTACAAATCCTAATGGGACCAGTAGAAACCTTTAGCATAAGGGTGATATAATACAACTTAACATATTTCCACTTGAACGAGTCCCTTTGAATATATCTATGGATAAAATCCCCCTTTGGTACTATCCTACTTAACAAGCATATCTAAGGTATAAGAGCTTGACAACACACTCACATCTTGGGCGAACATTTTCCACACTCTTAAAGATAATTTGGCAATGGATCAGAATAGGATGAAGTAATAATATGGTAATCAACATCTTTACAAATGTCATTTTGAAGAAGGGGAGCATGTATTTATTTTAATACAACCCTATAAGCAAACTTCTCTTAAAGACAACCACCACCAAAATCTTTCCCCTAAGTTTTATGGATCCTATAAGATTCTAAAACACGTGGAACCCATGACTTACAAAATGGAGATACCCGTGAAATATTATGATAACATGTGAGATATCAAAAAATATATCTGGAAATATACAGCAATACTTTGATCAATTTTACAAAGGAAAAATAAGTATAGAGTAAAGAGAGAAAAAGTATTGGAGAAAAAACACTAAAATGTTATTCAATGATCCATTATTCCATTAACTTACAAAGAATGGACAATATTGTACATATAGGAATTTTGAATTCATATAAAAAGCAATTCAAATTGTTCACTAATGCATGCTAAACTAATTAGGCTTAACTTGGAGCTCATATAACCTTAGTTAGCCATGAAAGCTCTTAAATACGAGTTAACTAGCTCATAACTAACCTAGATGACAAGAGGAGGCTTAGTTGCCTCAAATCAGAGGAGGCTTAGTTGCCTCAAATCAGGTATCCAATCCATGCATAACTCATGCATGAGAGGAATATGCTCAATATAGAAAAGGCCCAACGTTATTTGCTCAAAATAGTAAAGGAGGGCACTATATGTCCTTGAATAGTGGAGTTAAGTTCCTAGAATTACTCCAAGAAGCCAAACGTGTAAGGTAGGACCCTACAATCAAGGGAAAATTCCCTAATTTAAGAAATTCACCTTCACATGCTAGAAATAACCCTAAAATCACTCTAAAATGCTAGAAATAACCTTAAAATCACTCTCACATGCTAGGATTGCGTGTAAGGCTACAGATGAAGAAAAACTATTTCACCTACTTGAAAAGTGCGCTCAGAACAGTGTTGATCGACCAGTTGTTTCATGCGGTTTCTTGCCATGTGAAGATTCTCTTGCAGAATGTGAAGAATATGATCTCGGTTTCGAAGAACCATGTCAACTGCCTAAACTGGTGAACTGTTGGGGGTGTATGGAAGGACCACTAGCGGTGCCTGACCATAAACTGCTTCATATGGAGTCATTTTAGATGTAGTATGGTAGGAATTATTGTACCACCATTCAACAAGAGGGAGCCACTTTTCCCATTGATTGTTGTTCAGAGGTGAAGCAATGAAGATACGTTTCCAAACATTTTTTGATGACTTCAATCTGACCATATGTTTGTGGGTGATATCCTAAACTCATATTCAGTTTGGTTCCAGTGAAGCGAAATAGCTCAGTCCAAAAATGACTTGTGAAAGTTGCGTCACGATTTGAGACAATGGAAGAAGGGATTCAATGAAGACACAATATCTGGTCCATGAAAATTTGTGCGACTGAGGAGGTGGTATATGGATGGTTGAGAGCACGAAAATGACTATATTTGGAGAGTTGATCAACCACAACCAATATTACAGTCTCCCTCCAGATTTAGGGATCCCTTTAATGAAATCCATCGAAATATCTCTCCAAATCCTTATAGGGATGGGAAAAGGTTTGAGCAAGTCAGGAAGGAGTGTAGTTTCACCCTTGTTGCGCTAGAAGGTATCACATTTGGAAATCATCTGTTGAATTCCCTATTTCATTCCCTTCCAAAATAAGTTACGTCATTCCCACTCATATGTTTGTAGGAACTCAGAGTGCCATGTCGATGGAGAAGCATGGAGTTCATAGAAGACAACCTGGTGAATATCTATGCTTTGGGGAAGCACCAGACAAACCTTGTATCTCAGATAAGAACCATCCCAAGAGTAATGTGGTACAATTGAAGGGTTGCTGGCCAACTGTTGGATGATTTCAGATAATTAAGAGTCCTTGACATAGCCTTTCTGAATAGATTGTAACCAATTTGGAATAGACATAGAAATATTTGAAAGAGAAGCATGGTCATCAAATGTGCGGAAAATAGCATCCCCCAGAAGGTTGTCCTTACCCTTCTTGTAAGTGATCTCATAGTCATAATCCATGAGTTTTCTAACCCATTTCTGTTTTTTTGGGGATGAGACTCGTTGTTCCAAGAAATATTCCAGACTTTGGTGATTAGTCTTCATGTAGAAATGATTCTGTAAGAGGTATGGATGCCACTTCTGTACTGCATGCAAAATAGACATCATTTCCTTCCCATATGTAGAGGCGGATAAATTCTTACTGAAAAGGGATTTGCTAGTGAATGAAATGGGATGTTTGTCTTGAAGGAGGAAATCACCAAGTCCATTGTCTCAAGCATCACTCTCAATAATGAAGGCCTTGGAAAAATCAGGCATAGCTAGAACAAGTGTGGTACATATAGATTGTTTCGGTTTGTCAAATGCACACTCAGCAACATGTGTTCATGTAAAAGAATCCTTTTTTAGTAGAGTTGTTAATGGGGCTGCAATATCTCCATAATCCTTGACAAACTTGCGGTAGTAGCTAGTCATTCCCAAATACCCATGAAAGCTGCTCAGGATCTAAGGATGTGGCTAATTTTTCATGGTGTCTATTTTGGCAGGACCTAAGCGAACCCCTTGTGATGAAACAATATGCTCGAGATACTCTACTTACTTCTTCCCCCAAAAAAAATTTAGATTGTTTGGCACGAAGATGATGATCACATAAAATTTGCAGTACAAGATCCAAATGTTGGAGATGCTCAGCCCACGTTTTACTATAGATGAGGATATCATCAAAGAAGACTGGAATGAAGTTTCGCAAGTAAGGACAAAATATTTTATTCATCAATTCTTGGTTGAATGTGGACGGAGCATTCATGAGGCCAAATGGAATGACCAAAAATTCAGAGTGGCCATCATGTGTGCAAGAAGCTATTTTAGGGATATCATCCTCATGCACCCGAATTTGGTGATACTTAGAACGAATATCCAACTTGGAGAAAAAATGAGCACCATGAAGCTCATCCAGAATATCATCAACAACAGGAATTGGAAACTTATCCTTGATTGTGATGTGATTAAGTGCTTGAATGTAAATGCAGAGGCGCCATGACCCATATTTTTTTCGGACAAGAAGATATAGTGAAGAGAGGGAACTGATACTAGGGTGAATAATGCCTTGCTTCGGTAAGTCCTGAACACACATATCAATATTTTTCTTGTGGTGAAACAGGTAGCGATAGGGCCTGATGTTGTGAGGAAAACTTCTAGGAAGGAGTAGAATATGATGTTCCTCTGGTATTGAAGGTGGAAATCCCACTAGCTCAGCAAAAATACATGGATATCGATCCAAAATTTATTGTAGATCCAAGGGAGTATTTGAGACCGTTGAGGGTTGCATCTGAATGAAATGGAGCTGAGAAATGATACCATGTGAACTCTTCTTAAGGAGATTTTCCATGAGATGTGAACTGATGATGCTTAGAGACCCTGGTTGTAAGCCCTTCAATGTGTGTTTTCCCATTGACTAAAAACTGCATCCAAAGTTCAGAAAAATCCCATAAAATGGGTCCAAGAGTGTGTAACCATTGAGGACCCAAAACCACATCACATCCGCCTAAGGGAAAGGAAAACATGTCATAGAGCAAGTTATAATACCCAATAGAGATTCACAAATTACGACACTTCCCTTTGCAAGGTAAGGTGCCCCCATTGGAAATCGTGACTTCAAAGATGGAGCAAGTATGGAAAAGACAATTGGTCTATTTGGTGATCCTGGGGTCAATGAAGTTATGAGTGTTACCAAAATCAATGAGTATTTTAAGGGGGATATTTTTGAATAAACCCCTAAATTGCATGGTTTGTGGGGTGGTGCCTCCGGATAATGCATGGAGAGATACATTTGGCTGGTCGTCTTGAGTAGGAAGGTCAACAGGTAGTTGCTGAATGTCACCCTCATCATCTACTATATCCCGAGTATCATCAGAAATTTTAGGTACAAGCAAAGAATCCATATCCAATAGATAGAGCTTTTTCTCAGCACATCAATGTCCTCAGCTAAATTTCTCATCAGAATTATAAAAAATCCCTTTTTCCCTACATGCCCGCATCTTGAATTCAGACAAATGCTTGTTAGGAGCAGTTCTAGGAGCTGGCGGGATTGGAGGTAATTGGGGAACTATATTTGTGAATGGAACAAAAGTGGATTTCGAGCAATGTTGAGCCATGATCTTGTCCTCCACCAACTTAGCCAACCCTAGGGCTTCCATCATTCTGTTGGGATTGAACATTTTAACCTCAGATTAAATTGCATCCTTCAGACCACTGATAAAACAACTTCCGTAGAATGCATCAGGAAATCCTTCTGTGTGATTGGCCAGTTTCTCAAATTTTGTCTGATACTCCCTGACAGTGCTAGTTTGGTGAGTGCTCCTGTGAAGTCATCAAAAGCACTAGGGCCAAATCGTTGCAAAAGGAGCTGGAAAAAAATCTATCCAAATTGGATCTGTGTGAGCCTTGATGTACCGATAGAACCATTAAAGGGATTCATGTTCCAAATGAAAGGATGCAAGTGGGACTTTATTGACATCAAAAGTGTTATGTAGACTGAAATATTGTTCTACCTTGTAAATCCATATAGTTGGATCATCACCATTGAAGCAAGGAGAATCAATCTTTGGCCCATGAAAGTTTCTAGAAGAAGAGAACCCAGTGTCTGCAGAAGACTCAACTTGTCATTGGTTACTCATGGCTGAATGATGAAGATGGAGATTGAGAAATTTTTGATCTAGATCTTCGAGTTTGGTCTTGAGGGGGGCGAGTTCTTCTTCCATTTGTTTATTTTCTCCTGCGTGGGTGACAACCATAAGCATGAGTTTTTTTATCGAAATGGATAAAATAAAAAAAACAAAAAGGGTTTTAGAAAAGGAAAATTTCGAGTTGGGAAAAACTCGGGTGAGTAATTGGGAATTGACTAGGTTTTGGACACTTATAAGGGACATGAAAACAGAAAATGTGAATTTTAGAAGCGGGTTAAAAGAATGGGAAAATTTGTCAAAGAGGGACAAGGAAGTAGAATTAGGAAACAAACACTATGGAAAAATTTGAAGGCGACTAGGTGAGAATCAAAGAAGTTATGACAAACCCTAAAAATAGACAAATGTCGAATTTTGAGCTTTGGGAAGTGGAATTTGGGATAGGGTCCTCAAGGAAGGAGATATGCAGAATGGAATTACATTACATTGAATTTTCAATGGAAATGGAGCTGAAAAAAAAGGATATCTGGCCAAAAATATTTTCTTTTGTTCTGTTGAAATGATCTGTGGCGGCTCTGGAAAAATGCGCTTTATCAAATGGAAATAGATATGGACCCTAGGTATGTTCGAATTCATAAAGGTTTAGGGGATTCACTCGACCACCAATTATGTCTAACAACTTGTGTATTGGGGCAGTACTCCTCACTCCACGACTCAGGTAAAACTAATAATCACTTTTCCACAAACAACAGCTCTTGGTTTACCTCACAGGTGGAAACTAGTCAATCAGGTAGGTGTCGTTTCCCTTTTCGCTTGGTAGATCCTGTCAATGGCAATTTGTAGCCAGGTAAAAACCCTAGCTACGTGCTAATGCACCTCCCTTCCATCAAAGGGATGAAAGGGTAGAGTTCACACTGGAAGAGGTAGCTGCAAACAAATGATTAGTAACAAAACTAAAAAAATACAAACAATCTATAAAACTAAACAAAGAACAATGATACTGTTATACCTTCTGATTTACTTACCGTGCCCTAACTCAGAATGATACCGCTTCTCCACAGGTTTGGTAGTATGGAGGGTGACTCGACACACAAAAATGGGATTAAGTGGGGCAAATGGAATGCTTGGTGACTTGGGATGAGTAGTTTGAGAGTGATGGTTTCTCAAAGTACTCATGCAAGTATAATAGAAATGGAAGGAATGAGTCATGTTGTGATGGGAACCTCCACCCTTTATTTATAGCTTTTTTTGTCCTTGTCTCTCATTTAGGGTTTTGGACCCTAATTAGGGTTTTAGGCCCTACTTAGGGTCTTAAGCCCCTTTTTGCTGTTTTTTAGCCCCCGTGTGAGCGTTTTTAGCTCTTTTGTGGGTTTTTTAGGTCTTTTTAAATATTTTTGAGCTTTTTTAGAGAGAATAAGGTTTAGGTGTGGAGGTCAAAAATGAGGAAAAAATGTTAGGAAATGGATGTCTGTATGTGGTGTAGGCCATGTAGAGCTAGTTGAGCAATTTTTTGCATTAACGGATTCCCCCCTGATGTGTGAGGGCAGGAGATCATCGTATAGCCAACAAACATAATAGGATCTTGGGGATAGTGGAGAGACCTGCGAAGAAGAGATGCTTCCTCGTTCAAGACACAATGGCTTTTGGTTTTGTACTAATGTTGGTTCCCATCAATGGGTGAGATACACAGAATATGTGACATGTATATGTATGAGGAAAGCATACCCATGCTCGTAACAATGTCAAAAGAATAAATAACGGGACCAAGGCTCCAAAATGCAAGAGCTTATCCCATACAACTATTATTACATAATGGTAGCCTCAATGAGAGGATGAATACAATATTGATATGAAGAATTGATACATAGGATCCATGGAATTCTCATGGAATGTGATATCTTCACAACTGATGACCTACTGGATTTGGAAGTTTACATATGTCTGAGGGTCTCACTACCGGGGAGTCAGAGTCTTTGTGGTACAATATGCCACATCAATCATGAATCTATACAGAAGAACTGCTCTAGGGGATTCTGATCACTGTTTCCAACGAAACCCGAAAATCACAAGGGACCTGAACCTTTTTGGGTCCCTTAATAGACTCACCAATGTGCTAGATTCAAGTGACAACTAGGGTCTTCGACCAAATACTGTACAGACCAATACCTTGTATGAATCTCAATGGTGCGGTGATGTAGCTGAAGTCGAGCATGTGAGACACAACCATCCTAAAATGCACTAATGCCTCCTCTCAAGTGGTCCAAGGAACTCATCAATAAGGTTAATTAAAACAGGATACAGGGACCTCTAGGTATATCCTCTAGAATAAATGTGTTGTCATCGACAGAGGTAGACCTGCAACTAATCAAAGAAATAATGTTTCCTTAACCAGAAGCATGGGGGGGATAACCAAAGATGTGAGACAATTTGGGCACTGACACATTGATTGGGGGAACAGGGGCAGGGAAAAACCTTCATTGTTCAAAGTAATGACTCTAGGGATAACCTGACAACAAATGAAATAGACTCATGGGAGAGGGATCATAGCTATTATAGTGGGACTATGACTACAGATGGGAAACACTTGGGGGGAGGTAACTTAGAATTTTGATATCCAGGGGATCCAAGGAAGACTCATCGCAGAATACTATGAAAAAAGGTGACCCGATGGGGGAATGCTGTCGAACTCTAATAAATGGGGTGGCGCCTAAAGAAACAGTTATGACATAATCTCATGGATTTTTAGTGACCTCAAGAAAGTCAATGTTCGATAATGCTTTCAATTCTACAGAGTCTAAATATGTGAAGAATACTGTAGGGGCGTCTCTTTTTCATTGATAGTCTCCTGTGTCCAAAAAAGGATATAAGTGTACATAAGAGAGCTCTCCCACCCTTTTTAGGGGATGGGAGACTTCTTTACTGTTGGTAGTCCAATCAGGTCATAAAAGGTTAAACCTATACTGACTAGATGGTCATTCAAATAATTTTATGAGCATGAACAAACCCAAGTTTTCTTGACAGTCTTTTCTTGATGAGAAGGCTGAAAAAGAGCTTAAAGACAACCTTAATGAGCTTTTTTGTAAAGTTTGGTCCCAATGCCTGAGATATCATAAAGGATGCAAAGGGAAATGTTCCCGGCTTGAGTGTGCCAAGGCGGTCCTTTTCTTATGGTAGTCTACACTGTCTAAAAAAGGAGATAAATGAGACTATGTAGACGCCCTTTCAAATACTTTAACAAGAGGGAAAGGAAGCAAGTGCACTCGAAGATCTTTTCATTCATTTAAGAGTCAGAAAAGAGCTGGTTATAGCCGATTTTACCACACATGGTTGATCACATGTTTATGGCCTTCCATGTCCCTTTGCAGACTCTTTAGACCCCATGGAATGATATTATACTTTGATGTTTCCAAGTTCGTCGCTAAAAATACTTGTTTATTGTTGTACGTGACTTTTAATCCCATACTCTGATGTACACGCGACTTTTGATGTCAAACCCATGTACATTGGGATATGTGCATAAATCCAAATATTTTTGGATTTTTCCTTCATGTGTTTCCAAACCAATTGACTCTTGGCCTTCCATATGCCTCGAGATCGCTCGGATTTGACCCTCCATTATCCCTTTGGAGTGCTATATAAGGAACCGCTTGGATAGATTGAAGATGAGGAATTGAAGAGCAACGAAACTATAGTCCATTGTTGCCATAGCTTGCATATACTTGAGTCTGCATCCCTTTGTCCCTTTGGATCACTTTGTGTTCTTCCCAATATTTTCTTTGCTTGTGGGCTTGCTATCGAGAGATGGAGGATTGAGGTGGTGGAGGCCCAGGTGGAGGACTCAGTTTCTTCGGTGTGCAAACATGCTGACAGAGGTTGTCACTTGTGTAATATCTGATTTGATTAATAGAAATATCTTTTCCTATCCAATAATGTGCATTTGAATGAATATTGAATCCATGGATATGTTTAATTTCTTATACATTGGTTATTATATATGATAGAGTAGATCTAACACCATATTATATAGCATGCTTGTATTGTTTGTTGTTGTTGAGAGAAAATTGTTAGCGCAAGCGGGATTGGAAAAAGCTCAACGGGGATCTACTTCAACCGTCTGGAATAAGGTATGATTCAAGGTCCCTTAGTGTTATATGTTTGGTTTCTCTTTCATATTGGGAAGGGAATGATTTCTCGTGTATATCTGTCTGTTGTGGTACACCCCAAGCCATAGGAATTTTCTCTCCATAACAGAATTGGTGACTTCGCCGGGGATGTTCCTTGTTTTTCTTTGGGGTTGGGGACACAATGGGCTTGAATTTCTCTCAGTTTCTCCCCATTTCTATGTCTCATTTTATAGTTTGTTCATCCATAGATAGTCCCCTTGAATGGTTTTACCTTGGCTTGATTTTTACGACTTTTTTCTCGGTATACACAGGTTTGTCCTATACAGCCACATATACACGCGAGTTCTGCCTATATAGTTGCGTACATACGCAGGTTTTATGGAGATAGTCGTGTACATCCTCAATTTTGTGGTTGAGTTTGATGTGGGAATTTGCTGGGTGGGTTGTGGGTGTGGCTGGGTCGTCCTGGGTACCAATACTGTTTGTTGACTGCTTCCCTTGTGACCAGAGACCGCTTTTTCATTGATTTTTCTTTGAAAGTAGTTTTAGTCATTTATCTTTTTGTTTTTCCATTAGTGCATTACTCTTTTTTTTCCTTGGTGTCTTGCTGGGGTTGTGTTTTATACTTGTTGCATAGACTAAGAGTTTTGAATGAATTTTATTGCAGTTTTCATTCATTTATATTGAAAAATACAAAATAGTTGTACTTGTAGTTGCATCTTAGATATGGATTTGAGGAGGTATTTGCATTGGATTGCTTGGATGAGATTTGTGTTTAGGATTTCATATAGGAAGGATTGCATTGACATTGAAGAAATATATATTCATATCATGTAGTGGCATACCCTGTTCTTCATTCTACACATTGCACTTGGCATTGTTTGTTAGGTGTGCACTTTTATTTCACTCCCGAGTCTTCATATCATTAATTGCACGACCATTACCCTTTGAGTAATTACAACCAAATAAAATCAACTCTTAATAAAATTAATTACTCTTTTCTTTTATAGGGCGCATCGACAATATTAGGTTTTAGGTTCTTGGAATAGTTCATTGTGAGTTAATTCTCTAAGACTACTAAACACAAACAATTAGGTGTCTGTCCAGGTGAGATAGTGAAACCCTTGGTATAATTAGTGTTTCTTAGGATGCTCCTCTTACATGGGAGTTAAGCACGAGGCATCGTGAGCAATTGTGATTGGGATAGCCTTTGGTCACTTTTGTGAGCACCAGAGATATTTCCAGGATCATATTCGTATCTGAGGGCTCTTTTGAGTTTCGGGCTTTGCTACCCTTCCCATACAGTCGATCCCACCTGTGAATGTCTTCCTAAGCATTGGTTATATTGGGGTGACCTTAGTTTCCTTACCTAGGTATCACAGGGGTTACTTGTAGAGGTTATTATGTAGGTGTCCTGTCCAGGTAGAGTTCGGACAACTCAGTCACTTTATGCGTTGAAGCTAAGGGACACTATAATTGGTTACATACCTCCACTTGTAGTGTATGGGAGTTTCGAGCCTCTCCTAGGAGAGACATACCTGTTGCATTAAGGAGCTCACTTATCCTCCCATTGGTTTGCTTGTATTTTGGCTGTAGATTATCTTAAGAGTGTGCTCTTTGTGCACTACTAGGATTTTGGGATCGTGGTTACTTGAGTATATTTATGTTCTCTTGATTTCAGATCCTTTTTTATTTGGCATGCATGGTATCCTGTCACTCATCCTTAGTCCTAGTACAAAACCTAGTGTCAGACTTGGGGGCATCATAGACCCTGACCATGCTCATGGATTTAGGAATGACCATATTCTATCCTCTAATCCATTTGTGGAGTATTTTTATTCCCTTCGCTCGGTATTTACACTAGTGGTCACCCTCACAGACGCGGTAGTGGATGTGTGAACGTTGGGTCTACACCTTACATTCCTCTTTATGTCCCATCGTCCACCGCACTATTTCCTTTGGATATATTTGTCATGATCAATCCTCCCTATATCCTATAGTTTGGACTCTTTACTACCTATTTCCAATTGTTTTGGACTAACATTATTGTCATGTAGGGTCCATGTTTTTGTACACTCTTTTCGATATCTTTAATCTGTTCATGCTTATTTTAGGTGTTATATATAAACTGGCATATAGGTTAGGATTTCACATTCGCTTGCATTTTGCATGACCTTATGAACGTTTCATCTTAACCTTAGGTACGAACCCATTCGATGATGTCATAGAACATTCTTGCTGCTATTAGATGTGGCGTTGTGTGAATGGTAGAGCTTTCCCATACATGGGTACACTAGTTAGATCCCATATTGCATTTGGTGCCCATGTCGACATTTCTACTTTAAGGTGTGGGATTCCTTTGTGTAGTATCGCCATGTCTTTGAGCAAGAGCCTCATACTCCTGTTGAACTTTATGCTGGCCATTTCCCCGAGACTCCCTTGTATATGTCAAGTTGTAATTGCATTATCATGATTTTTTTATTACCTTATTGAGGCTTATGCTGGCTTTCCTGACTTTGATTATCAGCCATATAGCCTGAGCTTGTCTCATGTCTAGCCAAGCAGAGCCTTTTTACATATATTTTGTAGATTGATTCCCCATTTTTTACTAGGAGGGGACCTCCCCTGAGCGTCGTTATCCTACACATGTTTCCTTGCATTGAGCAGAGGTATGTACCACTGCTTGGAACTAGTTTTCTTCTCTCCTGACACTCATCTCCTCCTAGATTTGTAACTATAAATCACTTTTATTCTTTTTCAAGCTTTTCAAAATATCTGAAAAAGTCCAAAAAAACCAAAAAACCAAAAAGATGGACAGAAAAAGATGTTATCTTTGGCATCATTTGAGTCGTGTTTCCTTCAAACAGAGCACTGTATATCACATCCATTGGTTGAGTTATTAGTTTGAATTTAGGAGATGTACTCATTACTCTGAGTTTATCTCCACTGACTGGTTAAGCTTCCAGTCCCTATGGAGCCTCTGTTGATGCTTCCTATGTCATAGAGATGTCCCAGTTTGCATATTGAGTCCATGCTACCTACCTTCAGTCACCATTTTTCTTTATTCTCTTATTCGAAGGAAGTTGAAGCCTGAGTCGACCATTGCTTAGTTTTCTTGACTTTGCATGTCGGCCATTCCTGGTACTATTACTGGTTTGTTCACATATTGATTCGAGTTCTACCATATTATACGGTGTTTTTGAGTACTTCATGTTGGTTGATGGGGGATGCTTTAATTCCCTCCTTCCAATGGATTCCATCCCAACGACTTCATATGATTTATCATGGGATAGGAATCTAGAGTCATTTGAGTGCCTTAAGACTTACAGTCACCAGTGGTAGGTTCTTTCGCCATCAAAAATTTTGGGAATACATCAATGTCCCCTCATCGATGAATTCTTTTTATGTTCAACCTCAACACATCTATTCACACTTGTTAGATTGCACTCTAGTACCTTGATTCCCATTTTCATTATTAGTGGGTGATCTCGTATTTGTTAATGTTATACATTAATGATCGGTTATCAGACGATGGACTAATACAGTTCAACCTTGACACCTCTATTCACATAGTAGGACATGTACTCGTAGCAATTTGTGTAGAATAATTTCCAGCTTGGTGGCATTCCACATATGCTACCTCCTTGATCATGCCAATGTTCATGTTATTTCAGCTCTCGTGATTTGATTCCAGTGTATGTCAAATATCTTTAGCCATTATGGAGATCTTGATCCATTGTATATCTTCAACTTCTATGGAGATCTTGATCAATTGCATATATTCATCAGGTATATTCTGATCTATTATATATGGTACGTGGCGATGACCACACATGTCACATTTTGTATATCATGCCTATTCATGGCCATTGTACTCTTATGTATTCGAGACTACTATATATATTTGTAGTCATATAAAGAGATTGATTATTGCACTATACTGATGGATGGATGGTTCTTCCACCTGGGTCTTCATCACTCTACTTTTGGGATGAATTTTATAATATATTTCGGCCATCATGTTACCCCTCTGACCTCACACATTAGGGGGAATCTGTTATAGATGATTTTACCACACTTGGTTGATCACATGTTTATGGCCTTCCCTATCCCTCTGCAGACTCTTTAGACCCCATGGAATGATATTATACTTTGAGGTTTCCAAGTTCATCCCTAAAAAAACCTGTTTATTGTTGTACACGATTTTTAATCCCATACCCACGTGTACATGCAAAATTTGACCTCAAACCTGCATACATTGGGATGTGTGCATAAATCCAAATATTTTTTTGAGTTTTCCTTCATGTGTGTCCAAACCACTTGACTCTTGGCCTTCCATATTCCTTGAGATCACTTGGATTTGACCCTCCATTACCCCTTTGGAGTGCTATAGAAGGAACCCCTTGGATACATTGAAGATGAGGAATTGAAGAGCAACAAAACTATAGTCCATTGTTTCCATAGCTTGCATATACTTGAGTTTGCATCCCTTTGTCCCTTTGGAGCACTTTATGTTCTTACCAAGCTTGCCTTTTCTTGTGGGCTTGCTATCGAGAGATGGAGGTCCAGGTGGAGAACTCGGTTTGTCCAGTTCACAGACGTACCGATAGAGGTTGTCACTTGTGTAATATCTGATTTGATTAATAGAAATATTTTTTCCAGTCCAATAATGTACATTTGAATGAATATTGAATCCATGGATATGTTTAATTGCTTATACATTGTTGATTATATATAATAGAGTAGATCTAACACCATATTATATAGCATGCTTGTCTTGTTTGCTGTTGTTGAGAGAAAATTGCTAGCGCAAGCGGGATTGGAAAAAGCTTAACAAGTATCTACTTCAACCGTCCAGAATAAGGTATGATTTGAGGTCCCTTAGTGTTATATGTTTGGTTTCTCTTGCATATTGGGAAGGGATTGATTTCTCGTGTATAGCTATTTGTTGTGGTACACCCCAAGCCATAGGAAGTTTCTCTATGTAACAGAGCTTAAAAGAAACTCCATAATGGTCAACCAAGAAAGGGGGAAGTGTTCGAGATATGGACCAAGGTTATGTTATGAAAATGGATGATGGGTGTAAATGAATAACACTAATGGTGACCCCTTGCGGGATGATGGATGGTAATTAAAGGTGGTCAAATTTGCAGTATGGATGGAGCGGATGGCTTGTGAACATGACAAGACATACATAGGAAGACTCGCATGAAGGCATGCAAAACAAGGTGACTTCCAGGAAATGGTCTGGAAAATCATGGGTTAAACGCGAGACACGGGTCTCGTCAAAAGACATAGGACAAAAAACTGAAACCAATGATGCAAACGATTTTCCAAATAGACTACAGATGGCTCTACAGTGCTTGGAAGAAAAATAGACCCAATGGGGCCTATAAACTGGGGGGACCACATGACAAGTATCATTGTTAATGTTCATTGCTGAGTTGGAGTGGAGGACCCCAGACTTCTTTTGCAGATTTCTCCCGTTTCGACTGGTGGTTTTCCGATCCGTGACTTGCAGTTAAGAATTCATTCAAATCCCTTCCTTTTTACTGGTTTGGTTTTGTTTTTATCTCACCCTGGGGCGTAGGCCATACTAAAATATCTTTTCGGGCTGGGCCACGCTTTTCGGTTAGGTAGATATGACCTAGTCGCACCTATCGAGGAGACGGGTACAACCTCAAGTCGCAACTACTCGACCGAAAGCAGTGACTGAGTCATGCCCGTTCAGCCAACAACAATGTATGGGTCACTCTTACTGGTTGAAAAGCTGCGACTTCACCTCTCTGTGTTTTTTTTGTGTGTGATGTGCCTGACAGAGATTTGTTTGCTGTGTAGGATGGATCGACCTGTGTGGAGGGAGCAGGATTGTAAATACTTGTGGATGGATACTTTAAGGAGTGCAGGAGTGTGGGATACGCTAGCCCGATATGGATTTCTCAAGTACATGCAGGTTCCCCTGATGAAGACCTTGCAATTGTTTTTTGAGACTTTGGTGAGTTTTTGGGATGTTGGGGCAGAGTGCTTCATTATCTAGGGGAAATGTCTTGAGATTAGGTTGTATGACGTGTACTTCCTGATGGAGTTCCTGATGATGGGAGTTATTGGTGATATGACGCCAAAACTTTCACACGGGGAGATGTTAGAAAACAGGACCGCAGAGAAATAACAGATATACAGTTAAATTAATAAACAAGATGCAAAACACATTAAAACATTACAGAGAGACACAGATATAACGTGGTTCACCCAAACGATGGGATACGTCCACAAAGAAATTTGCTAGTCCTTTTATTACAGTCCAGAAAGATGAAGGGATACAGCCTGCAGCAAAACTGCTACAATTCCTCTTCACGCTCTCACAGTCTCTCTTCCAGTACAATACAATACCATACCCAGTCGATTTACAATGCTCTCTTTTATAGGGAAAATACAATGGGAAAATTCTAGGGTTAACCCAATACCATGGGTCCGTAATATTGTTGGACAACACACATCCCCCCCAAAAAAAAATTTCAGGGGCTCCGCCCCCGAACCCCAAGGCAGGGGAAACGAGTGTACAGTACTCCTGGGTTACAATCACAACTGAATAATATCTCTGGATCTGGAATATTAGGCTCCACAACCAACAAGAGACTTTGGATGACCTTTGCAAGAGGCACTGTTATGCCTCTGCTTATGTGCATGGGTCATATATCTTACTTGTCGATATTGAGAATCTTTCGACTCAGGTAGTTGTAGCGATGATGCTACAGATCTTGGGTTCATCTGGGAACCACAAGATATTTGGGGGGTAGCTCCAGATGATGGAGAGTGTGATGGTAGGCACATATTATGAATGTGCTCAGATGTACTTGATGAAAGTTCGGTGTGCGCTGAAACACACCAAGATGATTGGAAGGGACTTCTGCTTTGCTTCCTTTATGTGCTCTTTCTTCTTTGAGAGAGTTCTGACCCTTCGATCACACTTAGCAGTGCGGGATGGTGGGGCTTGGGAGCCTCTAATGCGGAGATGGTGTGAGATGATGGTGCATGAGCGGGGTGGCATGGTGGGATGCTTCTTTACTTAGGATCTGCTAGATCAGTAAATATAGATCATGGTAGTCATTGAGGACTACCCATATGCTGATATGGATTAACAAGGAGACCTAGAGCTGCCTCGGCCTGGCCTGGTGACCAAATGGTACATATACATGATGTTTTATGTTATTACATTCATATATAGACTACTTAGCTTATTGGAAGCTAATTGATGTGTATGGACTGCTGACATACTTGTGTGCATGTGAAATTGTTGGTCCTCTTCCGCCAGCAGGGTACTAGCGTCAGATGAGTAGGGTGGAGGGACTAGATCCACCCGCACATGGACGCAGGAGAGAACAACATAATTTGGATGAGCTTCGACAGTATGTGGATTTCCTACTAGAGGGAGTTACATATGATGGTTGGAAACATCTGGATGATGAGCTTATTGCCACCTGTTACCATGCTCCGCACAAGTAGATTCCTTTGATGAAGAGGATTGATGTTGCCGCTGAGTATGTGCGAGCAGCGATGCAGGGAGACGTGCCTATGGATGATGATGATGACTCCAATGAGGAGGAGGAGGAGGCAGAGGATGATTCTAGGGAGGAGATAGATTCAGAGGACTAGGAGGAGGGCTCCGACTCTGACTAACAACCAGTGGTGCTGCCCCTAGTGTGATGGTGCACTGAGGATTTTTGTATCGACATGTGTATTCAGCTGAGAAAGCTTTGTTTGGATTCTCATTTTGTACTGAACACTTTGAAATCATATATATATATATATATATATTAACTTTTTTTTAATGCATGTGGATGCACTTTTATAATTTTTATGTGAGTCTTTTTATGATGAAAAATGCCTAGATGATGTATGTTACACATGTATGCATGATTATATGGTAATGCATGATGCAATTTTTATATGTTTCCTATATGCAATGATGAATATGCCATTCTAGAACATCGTTAACCATTTGATTTGCCACACTGTTGAGGTTTCTGGGAACATGTGTGAATGCAATGGATTCAAAAGTTCTAACCAACTGTTTAGTGCACAGGAATTTTCTAAAAATGCAAGGATCACATACCTGGTAAAGATTATTCAACAGGGAGACAAGCAATTGGGAGTCTAAGAAGACATTGAGGTGACGAATATCCAACTAGAGGGCAGCGACCAATAGGCCATTAACACTATCATACTCAGCCTGGTTGTTGGTTGCGATGCCAACACACATTCCGTCAATGTGGATCAACTCATGTGATGGGGAATATATAACCCACGCAACCGATGTGAGATTTATAGACCATCTGCTTACTCCATCAACAAATCGAGTGTAGTGACACGAGGTAGGATCCATCTGGAGCAATCAAGGAAGCACAGTGTAAGAATCACTTCAAGAATTGTGTAAAATGATAAAGAAAAAACTATACTTCAAGCGACTCATTGTGGTTATGTTAGGCATAAAATCTCTTGTGGTAGAGCCCATTGTAGGGGTTCTTCAAGAGTTGGCCATTAGAGTCAGCAATAATGTATGCCCCCTTTCCAAGGTAGTGGTGAATGACGTATGGGCCGTACCACATGGATTCAAATTTAACTTTACCCAACTTATCGTTGGATTGGTCATAAACAAGGACCATATCACCTTCACTAAAGGTGCGAGGGTGGACATGGAAGTCAAAATGTGACTTGACCATGTCTTATCTACTTCAATTGCTTGGAGAGAAGCACGATGGTCCTCATTAGTTTGTTCAAGAAGAGCAAGGGTGATCCTCTAATGGCGAGGTGCCAGGAAGGAGTTCGACAGCAAGGCGGAGTGATGGGATTTGGAACTCAATGGGGAGTATTGATTCAACACCATGGACCAAGTGGAAGGGAGTGAAGCCGGTGGCGGTCTTCATGGACGTGCAGTAGGCCGAGAGGGTGGAAAATAGTATGTGGTGCCAATTTGTTTTGTGGTTTCCAACCATCTGCTGGAGCATGATCTTGATAAATTTGTTGACTGCTTCAACTTGGCCATTTCCCTACAGATAATAAGAAGATGAGTACTAGTGTTTGAAATTCAACATGGTTGAAAGCTCTGTCCAGGAAACATCTTCAAAATGGATACCATTGTCTGAGACGATATGTTGGGGAACACGAAAACATGAAATGACATAGTTAAAGAAAAATCACGCCGCCATTTAAGCTTTACAATTGAATGTGGGCATGGCCTCAACCCACTTAGTGAAGTAATCGACAACCAAAATAATGTATTTATGGCCGTCGGCCGAGGTAGGATTGATTGTCATGAAGTCGATCGCCCACTTACAGAAGGGACCAACTCTGACGATGGGGTGTAGTGGCATAGGGGGAGTCCTTTATTTTGGGGAAAAGAGTTGACAGCTACGGTAGTGTTTGACTGCCTTGATGCAATCAACAAAATTGGAAGGCCAAATATAGCCACGTCGTAGAATCTTTTGAGCAGTCACCAAACTAGAGAGGTGGCCACCGTAGGCTCCACTATGACAGTCATTGAGGACATGTTCAACCTCATTATGGGTGAGGCAATGACGTAATATGGTATCGACACCCTGATGGTACAGACCATCTCCAATAAGGAGATGGCGAGTGACCTGGTGTCAGATGCGCCGTCTATCTTCGTGGATTAAGTGAGCCTGAAAATTTTGTGTGCGCAAGTACAAAAGAATGCCCCCATACCAAGAATATTTTGTGGAGATGAAAAATAAAAATTCGTCAGGAAGGTTGACCGTGAGTGGTGGTGGTCTAGACAACGGGGGCAGGTCTGTCATTGGTGCAGCCAGTGCCATTGCTTTGGTGCTTTTCAGGGAAACGGATTCCAAGTCAAACTCCTGGAGGACGACTATCCACTTGGCCACTGTTGGGATCAGTAATTGTCTTTTATAATGATGTTATTTACAATAATTTCCCGACCTATTTACCGAAATCTAATATATTTATCTTTAATTTGTCTATCTTTTACTATGTTTTCATCAATTATAACTTATAAATGTTAAAAAATCTTAATTCATCGTTTTTTATGTGTTATTTCATTTAGTGCGCATTTCGACACTCCATTCAACTTTTCTTTCGGTCCTAAGTTATGCACTAGGTTTTAATGATATGCTTCTTATTGATTCCTTGAGTTGGCTTGCTTTTGTTTTATTATGTGATACATTCATCTTTCGATTCTTGCTAGTCTTATTAATCCTGTATAAACAAATTAAAAAAAACATAAAAGATTAAATATTAAAAGAATTTAATATTAAACATTGATTTAAAATTAAATAAAAACATAAAAAAATTAAAATATTAAAAGAATTTAGTATTACAATAAAGTATTTAACTTTTTCAATTATAAATAAAACCACTTATATGTTATTAATTATAAAATAAAACTCATTTAGATAATGTTACGTGGCTTCAAAATGGTTATGAAATTAAAAGAATTACCTCCATTAACAAAGCATAATCATTTGAATAGGGCCACCTCATACATTTTTCAAGCATACATTTCTTTTTTACTTTGGGTATAATAGAGCATTCCTCTTAATATATGAGCATGTCATTGAATATAACTAACGCATGTTTATTTGTTGTTTTTTTGTGTAGGCCGTGAAGCATTGGGTGCATGGAGAGTTGAGGCACCGTGAAGAAGAGTAGGGTGCACAATCATGTGAAGAAGGATGACAGAGTCAATAAAATGCAGCCATAGCTTGAACTCAACAATTAACTCATGCAACAACCTAGCATCAATTCTGCTCAGAAACAGGGGTAGCAAGTGCGGGGGGATCTTGTTGGATCCCGGAGGACAAGTTGAACAAAGTTTTGCATGGGGACTAGGCAATAGAACTAACAATGAAGCTGAGTGGATGGCTCTTCTTCAGGGTCTTCAACTTCTTCGTAATAAAAAGCTTCAGAAGGTTTTAATATTTGGAGACTCCAGGCATGTCATCTACAAGCTGGTTAACGGGTATCCTTCTGGAGTAATTAAATGTCGCCATTTGTATAAAAAAGTTAAGCTTCTTATGTCCCAATCCTACGAGGCTTTTCACATCCTTCGGCATAATAATAAGGCAACGGACAACATGGCTAATGTAGGTGCCAGACTTCCCCAAGGCCACTACAGCCAGGATGGAAATCACCCCTACCTCAAATTCATTCCATGAAGAGATGTTATANACAGCTCTTTGCATTTAATAGTCTGTCCCGTATGCATTCCTTTCAAAGCCGCGTGGATGCTTCTCCTCCCCTCGATTGCAGCAGAATTAAATTCCATCCGGCCTCTAATTTACTGTCTTGTTCCTTCGCACGATCGTTGCCTCCCCTTCCTTTTCTCTATGACGCTTCCCTGCAAAGACATGTTCCATAGTTTTGCTCTGGATTTTGGTTATGGTTCTCCAGAAACAGTGCGATTCCTTCTGAATGTTGTAGCTGGAGTTGAGGGAGGGAGGCTGCTGGGCATCCCGTGGCAAGTGATCCCTCTCATGTGTGCCTTCGTAAAGGAGTGCCTTGCTCTTGCTGCTTTCTCCATTTGTCAATGCAGCTAACCCTCAGCGTCTTGGGCTTCTGGTTGTAACGTTGGTGCAAATCTTTCTCGTGAAGGCCGTCTGAATCGGGTCTTGGGTTGCCTCTGCACTGGTTGGCAGGAAGGCGCTGTGGGAACGTTGGCCTGCACAGACAGAGTTGGGGGTTCTGTGCTACAACAAGAAATTGCAGTGCTCAAGCATGTTATTAGTGTTTCGTGGGTTGAGAATCAGGATTGTATTGTTCACCCTTTGCACAGCCAGTTTTCCTGCATAGCAATTACGGCCGACGCTGGAAGTATGGCTCAAGCTGGGGAAAATGCAGGATTACTGGACATCAAGAAGAACCTGTGCAGGCTGTACGAGATGACAGCTATCGGGGTCATGGATACCAAAGAGATGGCGAAGGAAATCAAAAGCATGAGCGAAACCGTGAGCTACACCTCGCTTCAGATTAGTAACCATGATGCCCGAATAGATGATACTGAAAGTAACCTCCGAGAGTTGCTGGGCAAGGTGGGCAGAATTCAGGAAGACCTTGAGAAGCTAATCACCATGAACCAGGGAAGCAGGGTAAATGGAGTAAATGAAGCAGCTGATCATCCCATGGAAGAAGAGTCCGTAGTGCAGCTCAGGGCTTTCAGAGGCAACCCTTAAGTTATGTTCTAAGGTTTATCTGTTTTAATTTCGTATGGTTAATGTTTTTTTTCATTTTACTATGTAACCAATATGTAAGGGTATATACTACCCGAGACAATAGCAATTTTGAAAAAACCATATGCACTGTTTTATGGAAAACTTTCAGGATAATCCTGTTGTACAGCAATTTTGATCTGCCGACATTCTATATCTTGCTTCCTCTGTAATGAATGGCTGTGCACAGCCTGTTAATATACTCCTCTTTCTATTTTTGCTAAAAAAAAAAAATTCTGCTCAGAAACCATATTTATTTTCGTTACAGCTCATTTAGACGCCCATTCAGATTAATGTCAAAAATGTGTTTTTAACATACAATGAATTTTGGGAAAATAAAAGCGAAATTGAAAATTATGGCACATGGGTTTTGTGCAGAATAGGCCCATTTCAAACATTGAGAGGAATTTTCGCAAAATACAAAGTCATTTGAGAGAAAATCGTGGTTCTCTGAAACCAACTTTTCTAGAAATTGTGGTTGATCGTTTTCTGAATTTGTTCCTGTTTTGATGGGTAGTTGTTACAATAGTAATAAAATTCTATTTTTATCAAGAGGTGGTCAACCTGATCTCTATTGTAATCATCATATAAATACCTCTTTGGTTTTGAAGAGGAGAAGAGAAAAACGTTTTGTAAACTTTTCTTTAGTTTAATATAAAGTCTCTATTTCAGCTGTTGGTGATCATTCTCATTTCTCTGTTAATGATCGGTGACTGAGTAGCATAGGAACGTAGCCCCTGATTGCTGAGAATGCCCCCTCAACAACCAGAGGTTCTATTTGTGTATATTCATCAATTTCTTTTTATGTTTGTAGCTAAGTCATTTCAAATTTCTATATATCTATTACGTTTTCTTGTAAGTCATTTCATTTCTGCAAACAAGTAGTTCATTTTCCTGTAGGTAATACTTTGCTATTTATAACATATAATTTCCTGCATTTTTTATGCAATTTATGCCTTCAAAATTCATATGGCTGGCTAGTCATCCCTCTGTTTAGATTATTTTTCAGCGTTTTGTTCGCACCTTAATGCAGACTGTTTTTCAGTATTCTGTTCCCACCTTAATGTTGACTGTCGTTTAGCCTTTAATTCGCACTTAGATAGAATTTTAATTCATTTTCAGAATTTTCAGTATTTTGTTTTTGCAGAAATAGTTAGTTAAGGTAGAGGTTAATTTTCCAGCATTCCACCGTGTTATGTAGCTAGTTGGGATTTGAATCCACCTCTAACAATTCATATTTAGTTCTATAGTAATATATAGATTAATTATTTCAGTTTTAATGATGATAAAATCCATTTATATTCAACATATATTTTAGTGTTTAAGTGAAAAATAGTTCTGGTTTGAATAGAAACAACATAGTTTTATTTTTGTTTATGACTTAGATAGTTTATGAGATACTTTCATTTGTTTTCATGCCTAAAACATAGATTAGCTTAAGCTTGTTTAAAATGTTGTCATATAATTTGTTGAATATTAGTTTGTCTCATTTCTGAAATAGGTTGCGCATTCCATTTTCAGTTTTCATTTGAGTCCATAATCAGTCTTTCATTTTCAATTACACATCGTTTTCTTGTCTTAGGCTTTTGCTCTGTTAGTTTCATTTCTTCAAGTTATTTCATTTCGGTAGATGCAAAGGATTAGAACTCAGCTTCAAATTCAAGATTGATAGGTTCATTTATATTTTAAAGATGCATTGGTTTTCAGTATTTTAAAGTTTGATGATAAAATTTCACATAACCTAGTTTAATGTAGGTTTACTTTTCAAGTTCTAAATCAGTTGCATGATATTTTTATGATTGGTTAAGATTCCTTAGTTTATGGTATAGTTTGCTGAAGAGGTAGAGTAGAAGTATTTTTTTTTTTTTTTCTGTTGTAGGTTTGCTTACAGATTGAATATATTTTTAGTTATTGTTTTGTACTTAGTTTTAGATTTGATTATAAAGCTCCAAGTTTAGTTTGCTTTGATTAGTTTACTGTTTTGCAATGTATTTATTTACGCTTGGTATTTAGAATAATATTTGCTTTGCTTTCTACAAATCCACAGTTACTTGTTTTTCTTTCTACAAATTTGCAATTAAATATTTCATTGATTTCCATAACTCAGTTGCACTTGCATTCTTGGATAGGAATTTACTTATGCATACATGAAATAGTCTCCAATTTACAATATAGATAAGATAATTGTTGGGGCGCGGACCTTGAAGGTCCTTAATTTTGGCAACTCCACAGTTTTGGTGCGAAGCTTGTAAGCGGAGTTGCGGGCCAAAATAGTCTTAGGGGTTTCGGGGTTGGGTCGAAGCCCCTCTTTTTGTAATTAACCCATGGTTTAAACTCATGGTTTTTAAGCCCATGGTTTAAACACATGGTATTGTAATAGTGCACTTGTATAAATAGGCACTTATGTAAAGGAGAAACGAGCTTTTTCGAAGGTTTTTGGTATGAGGATAATTTGATGCGAAGAAGGTAAGGCCTATTTTGGGTTTAAGGTTAAGTCCTAGCTGTGTACGTGGACAACCTCTGTAGCTGAGTGCACAGAGGGTTTTGTAAGAAAGGATTTGCAGCCAAGTGTGCAGTTTTAGGAAAGGTTCTGCAGCTAAGTGCACAGTTTTGGGTTGTTGAGAAGATCTGCAGTTGAGTGCGCAGAGATCTACAGCTAAGTGCACAGATCAGAACTGTTGTTTGTAAAGAGTTGAGTAAAGAACACAGTTCTGTGGATGTAGCCCCTACACTGGGGGTGAACCACGTACATCTTGTGTTGTGGTGGTTCCTGTTTGTTTTGTTCTTGTTATGGTTTTATGCATTTGATAAGTAGGTGAATGATAAGTAGATATATTGTTAAGAATTAACTTCGCTGTGAATTCCTAGTTAAGGGTTAAGCAAGTAACTGTCTGTTTATCTAAACTGCGAAGCTAATTAAGTGACTGTCGAAGCTCTGTGTTGTATGATTAATATTTGTTAAGGCTAAAGGTACAGTAATCTCCCTCTTTTTCCTGCAGAAACCTGATTCTGCGGCACCCCATAGTTGTTTCAGGTGAGACTGCAACTTGTTCCCAGGTTGTTGCCGAAAGGGCCAACACTGTGGGTCTTTTTGTTGGTTAAGATAATAGTATAAGAACCTAGGTCTGCCCTAAGTGCCAACAAATTGGTTCCGTTGCCGGTTGTACCAGTATTTGCTCAAGAGGGATCTACATCGTACCTAGAGGGATATGTTTTGGAGGCCCTCAGTAAAATAAATTGGTGACTGGGTTGAGGACACCTATCTGAAATTTGCTGAATAAGAAAATAAGGATCCTCATCATAGCTCAGACGACTTATCGCAAAGGTATGTTTTTTCTGATATTTATGAAATTTTCTTTGGTAGTATCCACATAGAATTGCACCAGTGGTTATCCAAGTTGATAGAAAGAAGGACAAAATTCCAAGAAGATCAGTCTCCTACCTGGACCCCAGAAAGAATTAACCTGTTAAGAAGAGTGAACAATGCGATATCTAGAGCTATTGACTTCTGGACAACGTGAACCCTTGAAGCATTTGTGACGGAGTTTGCCATCGACACACATACTTCTTTCAACAAAGCAGAAAGATAGTTCTTCAAAGGACCAAGGGGTAAGTACCTGAATTCACTTAATCTGAAAATTAAAATGCTCTTGGATGAAAAACGCATATTGCTTATTGAATCAGATTGCTAGATTTAGTGCTACTAACCTATGTTTGAAAGTGAAAGTGATTTCAACGAGCAAAGTGGTTTGCTTCGAAGCGGTAAAAGATACAAGAGAACTTTTGGATCCTTTACCCTAGGCCAGAATACTGGTTATACCCCTTTAATCCCAGAAGAGTCTGAATCTGAAGAAACCCCTTTTGTTAGAAACCCTCCTATAACTCCACAGCGAAGATCTGTCATCCTTGAGAACCTGTCGCAGTCCAAAAGTAACGCTAGCCTGAGTAGTCCTGTCGTAGGTCAGTCTACCTCAGTAAGTCCCCCCCCTTGTTACCAGTTTTCCCCCTCCTCCTCCCCCTCCTCCCCCCTCTCGATCCGCTATGGCCCATGTAAATGATGATATCAAGCTCCCAGTCTTTAAGGGAACTGGATCAAAGGATCCAGAGCAGTTTTGGTTCCTATGTGAAGTTGTTTGGACTGCTAAGAATATTATGGATCAGAATACAAGAACAATGTAGCTGGTCACCTCTTTCAGAGACCGAGATTTGACCTGGTTTATGAAGTTTTCTAGTACTCAGAAATATGTCTTGGCCGATATTAAGAAAACAATGATTAAAGAATTTAAGAAGCCTAAATCAGAGTCGTAGTCTATAACTGAACTAAATAAAATTCAGCAGAAGCGAGGTGAATCAGTTTGGGACTTTGATCAGGGGTTCAAGGTTCTACTGGATCAAGTTAGTTTCACTATTGGACCATAAAAGCATAAAGAATGGTTCATTGTAGCACTGTTGCTGCATATAAGGACTCCACTTATGCAACAGAAGGTCGCTGATCAGCAAGAAGCATTAGAAATTGCTATGAAGCTCGAAATAGCTCCTGTCGGAGATAACTCTGGAATAGCCCAAATATAAGCACAGTTAGCAGAAATGGATTTGGAGCTTTGAGACATGAAGAAAGAGAAATCTACTCGCGAAGAGGTTTGGTGTACACGATGTAAGATAGAAGGTCATGACAAAGAATAGTGCCCTGCACTAAGAAACTATCTGAATAGTGGTGCACCAAACCCATTTAACCCTACTGTCCTATATTGTGAGATCTGTAGAACAACTGGTGAGCATCGACCTGAAGATTGCTACCTATTGCAGAGATATGTTCAAGCTCCTAAGAATCCCTACTGCAAGTTCTATAAGTCAGTTGGACACAACGAAGATGAATGTCGCAGTTTTGACCTCATGAGAGAGAGAACCTATGATAATTATAGGGTACAACCCGATGCACAAGGCAATGATGGATATGGGTACCATGGTAATACATCAGGTCGAGGTAATTTCAGAGGTCGAGGTCGTGGTGGTATGCCTGGAAGAGGTCGAGGCTAGGTTATTTGCTATAACTATAATCAGGCAGGAGATGTATCTAGAGACTGTCAGAACCCAACTACGACATGTCGATATTGTAGAGCAGTTGATCATGTGATTGAGCAATGTCCATAGTTGATAGCCAAGATACAAGAAAGAAATGGTGCTCCTACTCAGAATGTGCAGATGATTGCTGTACAGAAAAGACCTATCCCAGCCATTAACGTTGTTACAAGGAGTGGAGCTACGACGCAAGTGCAGAATAAGGAGAAACAACCTGACGAGGCTTGGGTCCGCAAGACCCCAAAGAAAATTCCTGTCTTAGATGTTGGAAGAGAAAAAGGAACATTTATGGAAGCCAAAAAAGACTTTGCTGAGCCAAGAACATCCGTAGCAACTACGCAACAACATCAACAATAGCTACAGTCTCAAGAAGCTTCGCCAGCTCAAGTAAGTACACTAACATCATTTTTACAGAGTTGTATGAAGTTATTAAGAAATCAGAATGATTTGAATGAGTTACAGAAAGTTATTGCGTCTTGTGAACCTCAGCGAAGCTCTGATAGAGGAAAAAATGTTAATAGAGTTAGAAGGACTGGAAGAGAAATGAGATTGCATGCTTAGATAGGAGATTATGATATGACTGATATTATTTTAGACCTAGGATTAGAAGTGAATTTCCTAACTAGGAAGACATGGGAACAAATGGGAAGACCTACGCTTGAATGGTCCCCTATATAGCTGAGATTAGCCAATCAATAGAAGATTGTGCCCTTGGGAAGATTCCCTAGTGTATCAGTGGACATTGATGGAGTCAGTACCTTAGAAGATTTTGAAGTCATTGAAATAATTGATGATAGCAACCCCTATCCAGCATTGCTAGGAATTGAATAGGCAATAGAAAATGATGTAGTAATCAACCTTAAGAACAGACAGATGACTTTTGAAGGAAAATGCTTGATAATAATAGTACCATTGGACCCTTCTCAAGGAGAAAGGTATACAGAACCAGTCAGACATGAAGATCAGGATGTTTTAGATCATATTTACAACATCACAGCTAAAGAAGAAGACTATGTTAACCCTACTACTGAAGGCATAATGGATTGGTAGTGTGACAATTATTGCATGAATGATTCAGACGAAGGCCTAGAGAATTGGCAGAATAGACTTTATGAGCTACATGGACACCGATGTGCAAGAATTACCAAGTCTATCAGATGGGTTGGCTCACAGACAAAGATATTCCCTATTTTTGATGGCTTGACAGACCCAGAAGAGTTTATTGTACAATTCTCAGAGCAAGTACCAGATTCATAGAAAATGGAGACTCTAGATTCAGCATTCAGAGCCGTAGCTGCCAGATGGTGGAATGGTCATAAAAAACATATTCATAGTTGGAGATCTTGTCAAAACTTTCTTCGCCTGAGATTCATGGAACGACCTCAAGAGGTGCGAAGTAGATTTAATGGTAAGACTAGCCCTCAGGAACATTTGGAGCAATGTTATGAAGCATGGAAGCATGTACCTTGTGAAGAATGGGTACATAGGTTTGTACACACTCTGGAACCTGTAGCAAAGAACTGGTATGCATAGGTTGAGCTTCACCATGGTACTGTAAGTTGGGATAACCTTGTTGATAGTTTTGTGCTTACATTTTCTATTAATGAGGATTTCCCTATTTTGGACGCAGCTATTAGGCTGATCCATACTAAGGTGTTTGATGATAAAGAAATAGCTGAGCACCGACTTGATTGGAAGGAACAAGAAGCTAATGCAGTATAATGTTATAACCTCACCATTGATGAAGACGATGACTTGTGCAACATTAATATTCCTGAGTTAGAAGGACACTGCGAAGTACATGGACCAGCAGTCGAAGCACCTGAAGTAACTCAGCCCTTGAAGACAAGGAAAGTAAACATTGGATCAGAAGAAATGCCTAAGTACGCTACCATTGTAGATTACTAGGACGAAGAAATGGTAAGCAAAGTGACTGAACTTCTCCATGAGTATCAGGACTTATTTCCGACGAAGTTCTCAGAAATGAAAGGTATCCTTGGTGATATAGGAGTGATAAAAATCCCTTTGAAACTTGATGCGAAGCCTGTGAAGCAACGCCCTTATAGGCTGAATCCTAAGTATAAAGAAAAAGTCAGGATGGAGTTGGATAAGATGCTCGCTGCAGGAATCATTGAGCCTATCGAAGAATCCGAATGGGTCAGCCCTATGGTGGTACAAGAAAAGAAGACCAAGGGAGAAATCATAATCTATGTTGATCTGGGAAGCTGAATGATGCCTGTTTACATGATCCTTTCCCTACTCCCTTTACAGATGAAGTTTTAGACAATGTCGGAGGTCAAGAAGTGTATTCTTTCACTGATGGATTTTCAGGTTACCATCAGATCAGAATTGCTCCAGAGGATCGACATAAAACAACCTTCGCTACAGAAATGAGATCTTTTCAGTACACTGTTATGCCTTTTGGATTGAAGAATGCACCTGCTATGTTTTCCAGAGTAGTCATATCTGCATTTAAGGAATTTATTCATAAGTTCTTAGAAGTTTACTTTGATGATTGGACTATCTTTGGTTTATTGAAATATCATATAGCCAGTCTAAGACTTATGCTGGACAAGTGCAGACAGCATCAGATTTCATTGAACCTGAAGAAGTGTATCGTTTCTGCACCTTTTGGAATTCTATTAGGTCACATTGTATGCAAGCAAGGATTGATGGTGGATCTTGCGAAGATAGCCATTATTGTGAAATTACTATCTCCAAATTCTGTTAAGCAACTTCACACTACGCTTGGTCATACTGGATATTACAGGAAATTCATTAAAGGATATGCTCAGATTACAGCCCCTATGGAAAATAAATTGAAGAAAGACATTAAGTTCGAATGGACACCTGAATGTCAGGAAATCCTGGACATTCTGAAAGAAAAGATGGTAACAACCCCTATCTTAGTATTCCCTAACTGGAATAAGGAGTTTCATGTTCATGTCGATGCATCCTCCATTGCTTTAGGTATAGTAATGAATCAGTCAGGTGAAGGTAATATTGATCACCTTATTGCTTTTGCAAGTAGAAAATTGTCCACAACAGAAAAGAATTATACTACGACAGAACGAGAAGGTCTAGCTATGGTTTATGCTTTGCAGAAGTTTCGACATTATTTGTTAGGATCTCATTTTAAGATGTTCACTGACCATTCTGCTTTGAATTATTTGGTTAACAAGCCTGTGTTAGGTGGAAGGATATGTAGATGGCTGATTTTGTTTCAGGAGTATGACTTTGAGATCATAGTTAAGCCAGGAAGACTTAACCTAGGGCCTGACCACTTGTTGAGGCTCGAATCAGGAGAAGAACCCACTAGTTTGGATGAAGGTCTTCCTGATGCCCAGTTTTTTTCCATCCAAATGGTTGATGACTATTTTCAGGATATTGTTCAGTACTTGTCTACTGGTTTTGCACCCTCTGAGATGAGAACACAGCAGAAGAAGCAGCTGGTTGTTAGAGCAGCTGAATTTACCCTGATAGAAGGACAACTATATAAGATGGGACCAGATGAAATACTGCGCAGATGTGTCTTGGAGCATGAAAAGCCATTGATTTTGGCTGAGGCACATTTTGGAGCAGAAGGAGGTCATTATGCAGGAAAAGCTACATCACAGAAGATTATGACAGCAAGATTGTGGTGGCCTACGATTCATAAGGATGCAAGAGAGTATTGCCACATCTACGATATCTGTCAAAGGACAGGTAAACCATCCAGAAGGGATGAGATGCCTCTGGTTCCACAAGTAACTTTACAAGCATTTGACAAGTGGGCTATTGATTTTGTTGGACCAATCAATCCCCCTGCAAAGAAATCTGGAGCAAGATACATTATTACAACAACTGATTACCTTACTCATTGGGATGAAGCTCAAATAGTCAAGGACTGTAGCGCTGCTACAGCTGCGAAGTTCATCTTTGATAATATTTTGTCAAAGTTTGGATGCCCTAGAATTCTTATGAGTGATCAAGGATCACATTTTCTGAATAAGACTATTGAAGCATTGACTGAATAATTTCAAGTATATCATCAGAAGAGTACTCCCTACCATCCCCAAGCAAATGGAACTGTCGAAGCTTTTAACAAGATTCTTGAGCACGCTCTGATGAAGGCTTGCAATGTTAACAGAAATGATTGGGATCTCAGAATTCCAACAGTATTATGGGCTTATAGAACCACTTGAAAAAAGTTGACATGCCATACACCTTTTAGGCTGGTATATGGACAAGAAGTAGTTATGCCCATGGAGTACATTGTTCCTAGACTCAGAATATATGCCTTCACAGAGATGGATAATCCATCTATGTTGAATGAAAGGCTGGTGAAGATACTGAAACTAGAAGAAGATAGATTCATTGCAGGTTTCCAGCAGCAAGTGCATAAAGCTAGAGAAAAAGCATGGCATGATAGACACATTAAGAAGAAGCATTTTCAAAATGGTAACGTTGTGCTCTTGTACGACAATAAATTCATGAAGTTCCCAGGTAAGTTCAAGACACACTAGAAATGACCATACATAGTTCAGAACGTTACTGATAGTGGTGCAGTTCAGCTAGCTAA
Organism: Pseudotsuga menziesii; assembly: GCA_001517045.1. Taxonomy (NCBI): domain Eukaryota; kingdom Viridiplantae; phylum Streptophyta; class Pinopsida; order Pinales; family Pinaceae; genus Pseudotsuga; species Pseudotsuga menziesii. The sequence continues at coordinate 193,108 of LPNX010662315.1, forward strand.
ATTGAATGGAGAAATTTTTCCCTCCATGGTGAATGGAAGTAGATTAAAGAACTACAGGGACAAGCCTGTACCCCCTGATAAGAAGTAATAGAAAGAGGAAGAGTCTAAGTACCAAGAAAAATTGAGATTGGGTATTAGACTGTAATGAAGCTATTCTCAGAGAAGATTTGGCAGATTGTGGAAGTGTCGAAGGTTGTGGAATAAATCCTGTCGAGGGTCGAAGCTCGAAGCTCTGTCGACACTAGTGCCAGGATGTGTCGAAGGTATGTACCATGTCAAAGGTCCTTAATTGTGGTGAAGCTGAAGTTAGTGGTTGTGCTGAAGAAGAAAGGTGTGTCGAAGCTTAAAATGTGACCGTTGGAAAAAATCAGATTTGGCGGTGCCGGTACATTAACTACATTAACTTCCTGTAATGATGAGATTTTGAGGAAATCTAGTGCCGTTTGGACAAGATCTACAGTAGCTCTGTCAGATTTGGTGTCTTTAATGCACAATTATGGCAGAATTCATCGGTGGATTCTATAAGAAGATACCCAGACCTGCGAATTTCACATTATGCATTTTCTTGAGTTGAGTCCATGTCAGCTGATCGTGAAGTCTAGGAATTGTTGAGAGAATTCATACAGAAGGGTCTGTAGAACCTTATGAGCAATCCACCTGCATCTGTACCTCATGAAGAGACTCCCCCAGTGCCGAATCAACCAATGTAGACACGATCAAATAGAAATAAATTTAGGGCAGAAGTTCGTTCTAAGCGAAAGGAAGAAAGGAACAAGCCATCAGGGAAGACACCATAAGACCCCGTGATGAATCCTCCTGGAGAATTCGAAGACCTTGGTGAGGATGAGAATGTTGCACCACAACATCCACCATATCTTTCTCCTGTGTGACCAGGAGTTCATCCACCTCGACGGATAGCCAAGTTCACGTTACGCACCCCGTCGCTGCCACAGGGTGTGCAGCTGGTTGGAACAATGACAGGAAAAATAGACCGGCTGAAGTACGCAGACCACGATACAAATGATCATGGAAAATTTATGCAGTTCGCACCAGGGAAATACCTCCACTCTGTCCATTATCCAGAGACCGGTACGACGCTACTGGAAGTGAAACAGTGGGCTGCTGGCTTGGAGCAAGCCAGCTTGTTGAAGATGTTGAATGTTCCCCACTTCGGTTGCAGCACGCAGGTGACTTTGGTGGTCAAGCAATTATTGGCGTTGGTGTATGATGGGAACCTATGGATAGGAAACCATAAAATCATCATTGATGGAGAACTCATTCATCGGATCATAGGCTTTCCAAAGGAAGGGCCTAATCCTAGCATTGAGTTCATGGGAAAGCATGAAGACACGAAGCTGGCGTAGAGCATGAAGAAATGCTTCCGGCTAACGAAAGGAAAGCGAGGGTATCAAACCTCAACCATCCAGCATCAAAACATTCGCTTTGCCACAGAGCTACTAGAGCTAATGCGGAAGTGTAGACCGAATGAAGTATCTGCCCCGATTGTCAGTATTGCTGCGAACTGTGCCAAAGGCTATAGTTACAAATGGGTAGAGTACATTGCGTGAGAATTCCTCGAAGATGTCCGTGATGCGCAGGAGAAAGGTAGACCCTTTCACTACTCATGGTTGTTAGTTCTTATTGCACTGGTAGGATGGAAAGAACCTACCGAGGCACAGTTTGTTGATGTACCTCCGCACATGTCCGATGCAGCAAGATACACATATCTGTGGGTGTCGCAAGATAAAACCTTCCAGCAGATGACGAACTACGTGTTCACCTTCTATGCAATGAATATTTCCTATGAGATCCTGAAGACACCGCGGATCAGTAATGAGCTATTTTCTCAGTATGCGGGAGTGGCCAAATTTAGGGCTGACATGCATCATGTCTTCATCCAGGCCCGCGTAGATAGAAATCACAAATGGTAGAAGTTGCCATACATGGTGAATGAGGAAGACATCCTCACAGTAGTCAAGCAGTGGCCGGCTGAATGGATGAAGGACACAGGAACAAGGCCGAGCATACCAGTTCCCCCAGTAACAGATGTGGGTGCAGGTCCTATTCAGACGCAGCAGAATGACCCACTTGAAGAAACCAACGACCAAGATGAGTCGGAGCAGAGCGGAGATGATCAGGGTGGAGATGATGGAGCTGATGAAGAAGAAGAATAAGAATCGGTCAAAACCATTTTAGACCCCAATCGCCTAGATAAGCACAAGTATCCCGAAGCAGAGGAAGTGACGAAGCCTTCGTCGAGAAAGAAAGCTAAGGCATCGAAGGGAAAGAACATCGTCGAAGAGCCCGCTTTGACGATGGAAGAGCTTGATCAGGCTTTGACAAGGTCCATAGAAGAATTAACCAACAAATGGTCAGAATTCGCAGCTACACATCTTGATGCACTCTCGGGCGTAGCGCAACGAATTATAGAACTGAAGACATTAGCAGAAAGATCAATGACTGGCACTGCAGTAAGCAGTGCCCCAGCAAGTGCATAGCCAGATATGAGGCAATGGCTAGCTAGAAACAACAAAGGACAAGTCCCAAATGCGGCCCTCATAATAACTGACGCAGCATCGATCATATATGAGTATGACTGTTGAGATAGACTACACCAAGTTGTCTATGCCAGAGCTGCATCTGTGCCAATTGACAATTATGAACGAGATCCGAGAATGCGACAGCGACTCACACAGGAAGTTGGAAAATTCCATAAAGAAGAGTGAGAGCCTCGCAGCGCAGTTGGAAGAAGCTGAGTAGAAGAAGAGGGAAGAAGAAAGCAAGCAGGCTGCACTAGCTCGAGTATTGGATGAAGCGTGTCGAAGTCTCCCTGACTTCGACATGCAGGCTGAAGAAGAACCAGAGCAGAGACTCGCCAAGCTGAAAGACTATGCACAACAGTCTCGAAGATCTCAGATCTGGTGAGCAGTGCATCAAAGCTGCTAGATGAAAGTGTTGAGGCCTGGGCAAACTTGCAGGACAACCTAGAAGTGGAAAAGTTGCAAGAAACTATCAAGCAACGACAGACAGAGCTGGATGCAGTAAAAGCAGAGATTAAGACATTGGCTCCTATGCAGAAGATGTTTAAGGTAAAGCAGAGCAATGAGCTCCAGCAAGAAATTGAGGCATGCAGAAGGAAAGAAGCACTGTTGGTGAACTTTGTGCAGCCTCTTATTAACGAGGCCTTGGAACTGAGCACTGCTGCGGACAGCCAGCTCAAAATTTTGAAGGAGTATGATGCATTTTCATAGGAAAAGACCAGCGAAGCATCGTCAGCAACTTTGCAGGAGATGGCAGAGAAGGAGCAAGCAGCCAAAGATATCATGCGCAGCCTCAACAAGCAGTTTACTATCTTCGCCAACAAGATTCTCCCTTTGGAAAAGCAGCAGAGTGTCCCGGGATGGGACACTGGTGAGTCTTAGGGGCCTGTTGGGGTGCGGACCTTGAAGGTCCTTAATTTCGGCAACTCCGCGGTTTTGGTGAGAAGCTTGTAAGCGGAGTTGCGGCCCAAAATAGTCTTAGGGGTTTCGAGGTTGGGTCGAAGCCCCTCTTTTTGTAATTAACCCATGGTATTGTAATAGTGCACTTGTATAAATAGGCACTTATGTAGAGGAGAAAAGAGTTTTTTCAAAGGTTTTTGGTATGAGGATAATTTGATGCAAAGAAGCTAAGGCATATTTTGGGTTTAAGGTTAAGTCCCAGTTGTGTGCATGGACGACCTCTACAGCTGAGTGCGCAGAGGGTTTTGTAAGAAAGGATCTGCAGTTGAGTGTGCAAATCAGAACTATTGTTTGTAAAGAGTTGAATAAAGAACGCAATTCTGTGGACGTAGCCCCTACACTGGGGGTGAACCACATACATCTTGTGTTGTGGTGGTTCCTTTTTGTTTTGTGCTATTTTGTTTTATGCATTAAGGATCTGTAGTTGAGTGTGTAGATTAGAACTATTGTTTGTAAAGAGTTGAATAAAGAACGCAATTCTATGGACGTAGCCCCTACACTGGGGGTGAACCACGTACATCTTGTGTTGTGGTGGTTCCCTTTTGTTTTGTGCTATTTTGTTTTATGCATTTGATAAGTAGGTGAATGATAAGTAGATATATTGTTAAGAATTAACTTCACTGTGAATTCCCAGTTAAGCGTTAAGCAAGTAATTGTCTGTTTATCTAAACTGCGAAGCTAGTTAAGTGACTGTCGAAGCTCTGTGTTGTATGATTAATATTTGTTAAGGATAAAGGTACAGTAATCTCCCTCTTTTGCCTACAGAAACCTGATTCTGCGGCAGCCCATAGCTGTTTCGGGTGAGACTGCAACTTGTTCGTAGGTTGTTGCCGAAAGGGCCAACACTGTGGGTCTTTTTGTTGGTTAAGATAATAGTATAAGAACCCGGGTCTGCCCTAAGTGCCAACAATAATTTGCTGCAAGTAGTTAGTTTTTCTCTCATTAGTTAAATCGCTTTCGGACCAAGCGATTGCTTTCTAGATTAGTATCTGCAATTCCCTTCCATAGAATAGATTAGCATAGCATTAGACTAGTTTGAATCTCAGTTATTAATCAGTTTCTCTCCTTTATAGAATATATTAATATAACATTAGATTAGATTTGAATTTATAGTTACTTTTCAAGTTCTTAGTTAATTTCATGTTTTCATAGATAGATTAAATTCTTGCATCTGAATTATGAAAGTCATGCATGAATATTAAAATCATATAGTTGCATGTTGGCGCATTTGCATTTTTAGTTAGCTTAGGTTAGTTTAAGCCTTCAATCCTATACATATAGTGTTTGCATCTCACAAGCTTCCTTCCCGAGTTGACAATTAAGTGTTGAATTAGATAGTCCATATTTTACCCAACAACTGTGTGACCTTGTAGGAGGCGGCAGCTCAGGAGGTACCGCTTAGGATTGGAATCGACCACTACTTGAGTATGGTTTGCGATAATGCAATGGCACAAATTTTGGACTGCAAATATGATTATGAGGGCCATCTTCTCTTCATTCTAATATAGTAGGGGGGAATCGGTAAGATTTTGACTAATGTAGTAAATCACGTGCTCTTGACGAGCATCGTCTTACTGGACCAAAACTCCAGTGATGGAATTTTCAAAGGCTGACACATAGAGGATGAAGTCCCAGGTGAAGTTAGGTGCAGATAGTAATGGGGCAGAAGCCAAAGCTTGTTTTAGTGTGTCAAATTCATCTTGCGCTTGTTGATCCCAAATAAATGGAACGTTGGTATGAAGAAAACGCAAGAAACTGTGGGCTTTCATTGTGTATTCTTATATGAAGTGGCGAAGGAAGTTGGCCTTGCCTTGGATACTTTGTAGTTGTTTCAAAGTCCATGGTGAGGGTAGGCCGAGAATGGCTTGAACTTTAAGAGGGTCAATTGCAATCCCTTTGGGGGAAACAATCAACCCAACTAGATGGCCTGCCGGGACACAAAAAATACACTTGAGAGGGTTCAAGTGGATTTTGTAGTTGCGACATCGCAGGAAGACCTGTCGCAAGTCGTCTAAGTGTTGTGAGCGCTTTTGTGACTGTGTGGTAAGGTCATCCAGATAAACCAATATGATGTGAATAAGGTCATTGAAGCACTATGTCATAGCACACTGGAAAGTGGCACCATCATTTTTGAGTCTAAAGGGAATCACTCGATATGCAAATGTTCCCAAGGGGTTGTAAACGCAGTCTTGTATCAATCTTCCTTCTAGATTTGAATTTGGTTGTATCTAGAAAAAACCGTCCATGAAAGAAAACACCTCATGTCCAATGCATGCGTCAATGAGTTGGTCAATAAAAGGAGTTGGAAAGTTGTCCTTGGGACATGCCAAATTCAAATCATGGAAGTCTCTATAGGTGCAAATGGTGCCCTGTTTTTTATTCACAGGAACATGATTGGAAACCCAAGTGGTATAGGCAATGGAGTAAATGAATCTTGCTATGCATAGCTTTTCAATCTCGGCCTTGACTGTGACAGCCTTTGAAGGGTGAATGGACCGTTGTTTCTGATGCATTGGTGCCACATCAGGCCACGTATCGATGTGATGTTCCACAATGGATGGGTCCAATCCGGGCATTTCGCTGTAGGACCAAGCAAATATTTCACAGAACTCCTGAAAAAGCGCTTTATAGGAAGTGACTTCCTCAGGGGAGCATGATGCTCCGAGTGTTATTTATTCAACAACCTCTGGGTTAGATGAGATATTGACCTTAATTGTGGGGGAAATGCTGGCCATATTTCCTTCTTCAAAGGTCCCAGGAGCCGGGATGGGATTTTTGAACCAATCCACCTTGCCATGGATGAAGTCCTTAGTCTCTACTGAATATTGATATGATGTTAATGAGGGTTCCCCGGGGATAAAGAATGAGCAATGATGCATGTCATCCCATGGGTATTCAGGAGCGGACAAGGCCTCAAGTATCTCCTCATTGTTGCTGAAGCAACGATTGGATAGATTTGAAGGATCATTGATGGTTGTGGAGACGGATTGGTCAGTGGAGCTGGACACCATGTAAATGGTTGTGGTGGTCGAGGAAGAAAAAGAAGGGTGGATATCCTCAATGAAAGTGATTTCATATTCAAGGGAATGTTTCCAAAGATTGCTAAGGGAAGCTCTATACTCGGCCAAGTCTTGGCAGTGGTGAGAATAATGTCCATACAATACGCAAAGTGCGCATGCATGGTTCGTCCTCAAAGACTTGTTTTTTACTGTTGGCTGCATCGGGATGATGACTACAAGAAGATTCTCCACTGTATCCATTGCATCTAGATTTGTGCGAAGTATAGGTATTTTTGGACAATTTTGGCTTGCATGACCATGTACGTCGCACATGACAAAAGGTGGAGTCAACCAAGGTTCGACGACTACTTTAGTGGTTCTACCTCGAGTCCTTTTTGGAGGAGGCGGGGCTGGTGCGGTAATGAAAGGTTTTTTTGGTGGGCCAGGAGGGGGGCATGACACCGTCTCAATAGGATGGATGAGGGTTTGCACAACTTGGGGCATAGAAGGAAGGGTGGGTGGCTCAAGGTACCACACAGGAATCCCCAGTGTAAAGTTTGTAAATTTACAGTAGCCATAAAAGGATTACTCACGATGCCAGATGGTGGGAAAAGGAAGGGAATTGTATGGACTAGGAGAGAGCCCCAATAATTACCTAGTGATTGCATTTGAGTTTACCATTGTGGTTGCAGTGTGGGTGGAGTGGTGCTGGACAACAGAGTGCACATATCTACTGTGTCACTTGATGCTGGTGGAGGAGGTAAAGATGGGAAGGAAGCCGTCATGGAGGTGTCAACAAACAATCCGGGACCTAAAGCCGACAAGGAAGGGATGGCTACAATGTCGATGGAGGTATCAATAGTTGGGATGACATTTTATGGTGTGGCCAACCCCTGCAGATCATGGTAAGTTAATTGTTCCACCATCACAATATTCCCGTCATGAGGGAACATCATAAGGCGGAAAATTGTGGATGCTATGACTCTCATAGCATACATGTAACTACACCTGAGGAGAAGGCTATAATCAAGATAAACATTGAAAAGCTCTATGTCAATTAGAACCTTCTTACCAACTAATGATATGGGGACATGCAGAAGAATTCCTTGGGCTTTGGTGGGGTGACCATCATAGGCGCAAAGTGTAGTGGTAGACGGTTGGAGGGTAGGGAACCCGAGTTTCTGCCGGAAAAATGTTGGCATGACACAAGTGGATGTCCCTTCATTGAAGATACATCGATGTATGACCAAGTTTCGAATTGATACTAAAATTTTCAAGGTGATTGTGGATGGAATTATTGGCTCTCCTTGATCCAAATTGAATGTGATTAATCTGGAATCGGAGGGATCCACAACACCAAGTGAGGATAACAATGATTTCCATTGTTGTGGGCACATTTTGAGCACCTCGAGAGTGGACATGGATATAGGTGACTGATCCAAGTCATCAATGATGCTATAATTCAAGGCAGCTCTAGCAGCGGCATTGTTGCCGATATGTTGCATGGGAAACCGTGGACCTCTAGCCGCCCTGTCGGTGGGGAGTGGGGGTAGGTGGAGAGGCATGTTGTGAGTGACAGAGGTGGATGTCGCTGATGGCTCAGGGGTTTTCGTGGTGGACCCATACTGGTTCCATCTAGTTTGGGGGTTCACTTCTTTATTTGATAGTGTGATTAGGTGATGGATACTAGTCTCCGTAGGTGGAGCTATGACGGGTGCTGCAGGAATAGGTGGGGGTAGGGGTGCGGTTACAACCATTACTTGGATTGTTAGCAGGTTCTGGAGTACCATGGGAGGAGGTCATGGTGGCATTGGGTTGGGTTGTGCCTATGCTGATTCATTGGTGTCCCATTGAGCTTCGTTTTGTAGAAACTGGTTGACACAGTACTTATGCAGGCATTCATGAGTATAATGACAATAGACATTGCATAACTTACATGTATGATTAGTTTGTAAGGGAGAGGTCCATCCCAGTTGATTAGGTTGTTAATGGTTTTGTGACAAAGGCTTAGCACCATTTTTGTTAGGAGGATTAGGCTGTTGGCTGCCTTTTTGTGGTTGGTTGTTACCCCAGTTCCTTGCGTGGTTCTTCTTACCATTCCCTTGTTGGTTATTGGGGGCGGGTTGGTTGGGAATATTTTGCTGCGCAATAACTTGTCCCAAAAAATTTGGAAGAGATGGGGTAGGATTCAGAGTGGCTTGTATATGTGGAACATAGTAGGCCAGAGGGGCTGGGGGATCTACAAATCCAGTCATTGGTCTGAAATATAGTTGTGCCTGCCAAGTTGGTGTGTCATCATGCTGAGTTGGCATGGGCTATGCATAAAAGGGTGTGGCTCAGTACTGGGCCATCATCCTTGATTAATTGGGTACCTGGCTTGGTTGCACAACATTAGGGGTGTTTCTTGAGTGCGGTGGAATCCTAGGAGGTGCCACATAGTACTATGGGTGTTGGGAGATAGAACTCATAATTCCAGCCGCAACATGGGATTCCTGACGCATTGCAGTGACAGGTTCCAGCATGAGGAGTGTATGGAATGATGGTGTATAGGTATCCAGACTGAGCGTAAATTAAATTAAACTGTTGGGCCTTCGAAATGGCTTCTTCCTCAGACTAGGGATGTTCAGAGGAAACTTCCTTGGCTATGGGTGGTAGCAGGGTTTTCAAGAACCAATCGAGGAAAATCCTGTCATCTAGTTGGATTTTTCATAGGCTACATTGTCATCGCCACTCATGGATGTGGTTAATGATGTGCGTTGCTGTATTATGACAACAAGAAAAAAAGAGTTCAATGCCCTTGTCGTATCTGACAAGGAGTTGGAAGTATTGCAAGAACATGAAATCTAGCGAAGTGAAGTCAGGGTAAGAGGCTTGAGCTAGCTCAATATACCATTTGGCTACAATGCCTGTGAGGGTGCACTGGAACAACCTAAGTCTGATCGAATCATCTACAATGTTGTTTGATGAGCACCATATATGAAACAACATAATGTGGTTTTGGGGGCAATCAATTGCCTTCCCTTCAAAACTTTGGAATGTTTGACGAGATTTTGGTTGGCATGGGAGGCCAATCAGGTTGGTGGCTGATTGGGTCATTGGTTAACCTAGACAAATATGACAAGTTGAGGCATGCCATGAATGGGAGGTTAGACCCTAGTAGGGTTGTGCAGGAGGGATCGACAATGGCACCACATTTTGCAGGAGTGTGATGTCCGTCCATGACTGGGAGCACTTGAGCTTGACTTCCCACAACGGGGATAGTCAGGATGGTCATGGAAGGGCCACCGCCCCCAAGTATGAAAGGTGGTACTATGGGAATGCTAGAAGTTGGTTTCAGATCTCCACTAATGGGTAGTAGACTCACAACAACACGCATAGTGGTACTGGGAGCACTGGACAGGATGTTGGAAATGATGTGAGGCATGGACATGGGTCTGCTTCCAACCACCCCTCCAGAGAAGGGATCAGGATTTACGCCAACCATGGGGCTAGATGGTGTAGTAAAAGGATTCGGCTTGGACTAGTAGAAATCTAAGTCAGAATAAGAGGCCATGTGACCTTCTGACAGTGAGGAGGGTTGTCAAGGAGGGCCTCGATGGTGATGGTCTAAAGACCCAAATTGAGGGGGGTCCCCCCTAAGGCGCGAGGAAGCGCATGGTGGATCAATGGTTGTTTTCTGGTAGTAACCGGTAATGAATTTTGGACCCCAATTTAAATGAATTTGTGTTGGTTCACAGGTGGTCACTCAGCTACCAATACTGTCAGAAGACAATGCTTGGATTTTTCCTCACAAGGGTATTTCTAGTCAATCGGAAGGGGTTGTTACCCGTTTCGCCTAGAAATTCCTCTAGTTGTACAGCTACTTTGGGGTTCCTATGGTACTCCTCATAATGAGTTTTAGGGAAAATCCCAAGTACTTCCCACAGTTATGGTGGTTGAGACTTATGTCCTCAAACCGCAAGATTTGATTAAGTAAATTAGTTACTTTAATGGTTCACTCGAGGTCATGAACCAAGTTGTGTTGGATTATATGGTGTGAATGTGTGTACTTTGTGTATGATATTTTTATTTTTACCTTTTCAATTATGTAATGAAAAAATAACACTGGTTTCTCTACAAAGATAAAGCAATGGGATTGGATCAAAACATAGTTGAAAAAATAAAGCAAATCCAAAGTGCAATACAAACTGTAATGATGCAAAACTAACTGTAACTTGTTGTGAATCAGTAGTGTGAATACCCCTCTTTTGTATCCCTAAAATCCAAGAAGGAGTGCTGGGCTCTCATCAAAGTGGACACAAGTACACCCATAGATCCACAAGTCACTCCTCAAATGCCCAGTGCTCAATAGGGAGGACACGAACGCCATGAAACCCCCAATGGTTTCCACTCCCTCTAGCTGCCAAGGTCACTTATTTTTTATGGAGAAGAGAAATGAAAGAAATAGATGGCTATTACTAAGCTTACTCAACCCCCTGTCTTATCTCAAAAGACCCTGAAGGATGATGACTGAGTAGAGGAGGAAGGGCTGAATAAGACGATTAATTTCCAATGTTTTGATAGTGAAAAACATAATATAACTTGCAGAAACTAACATCAAAATAGACAGATTTCATGTGACAGTCAACTAGTGGTGAATGGGCTATTCAGAAAGGCAAAAACATGTAAAACTGATTAAAAAATAGCCAGGTTGCTTCTAACTGTTGGACAACGACGACTGAATAGCACAAATAGTCCACACCGTAGCGATCGGTTCTCCTATGAGGAAAGAAACAACATCGACTGTGCCCTGGGATGCAAGTCGCACCTTTTGGGGCTGGATATGTGACTGTGTCATGGGTTTTGACCCAATACCAGTGACTGGGTCACGCTTTTGATCCTAAAAGAAATGATGGCAGCTGGAAATTGAAAAAAAAGGAGCTGACAGTGGCCGATAGTGACAGGTACTGGGGCCGTATGGAATCAGATTGGCCTCGTGAGGACCTGATCGAGAAGGATTGTGAAGGAAAACCTACAAAAACCTTGTAAAACTAGGGATCCAATGGGATCGTCCCAGTATGGTCGCCAAAACTATAACCGGGTAAAAACCCTGGCTACGTGCTAATGCACCTCTCTTTCGTCAAAGGGACGGAATGGTAAAGTCCACAATGGAAGAGATAGCTGCAAACAAACGATTAGTAACAAAAATAAACAAATACAAACAATCTATAAAACTAAACAAAGAACAACAAGACTGTTATACCTTCCAATTTACCTTAAAGTGGGCCACCGTTCCCTAACTCAGAATGAGACCGCTTCTCCACAGGTTTGGTAGTATGGAGGGTGAATCAACACACAAAAATGGGAGCAAGTGGGGAAAATGGAATGTTTGGTGACTTGGGATGAGTTGTTTGAGAGTGATGGTTTCTCAAAGCACTCATGCAAGTATAATAACGACAGAAGGAATGAGTAGTGTTTTGATGGGGACCTCCACCCTTTATTTATAGTTGTTTCTATCCTTTTCTCTCATTTAGGGTTTTGGACCCTAATTAGGGTTTTAATCCCCTTTTGTTGTTTTTAGCTCTTTTTGGGTTTTTTAGCCCCTTTGTGAGCTTTTTTAGCTCTTTTGTGGGATTTTTAGGTCTGTTTTAATATTTTTGAGCTTTTTAAAAGAGAATAAGGTTAAAACATAGGTGTGGAGTTCAAAAATGAGGAAAAAAGGTTAGGAAATGGATGTAGGCCGTGTAGAGCTAGTTGAGAAATTTTTTGCGTTAACACTTGCTACTTTGGGGTTCCTATGGTACTCATAATGAGTTTTAGGGTTATTCCCAAGTACTTCCCACAATTAAGCGGATAGGGTTTAGTACCTGATTCGAATGAATAATACTGATGTAAAGAAGAAGCACTATTGCAATAATCACAACTCTAGGAAGCACTGCAAAAGAAAAAAATTGGCGGAAATTCCTCCCAGCGAGCCCAAGAAAGTGCTCTGATACCATATGCGAGTAACCTCCTACTATAAACAATGAAAATGCACGATATAACTGAAATAGTAGAGCACATAATAGATTTTATTGATCGTAGGACACTTTGAGGGGATAACCTCCTTTGAGCAAGCTCAATACAAAATAACTCGTGGATTCCTTCATTGGCCTCAACACATACTTATATACTATGTCTAATCTAAACAACTATTACTCCCCATGAATATGGTATAATACAACATACTAACGGGATAACTTATAAAGCATATGCATCCAACAAAATATACTAACAAAATAAAGAGGAGGGTTGACATGGGTTCTTAACAGTTAAGTTCCTAGAATTACTCCAAGATGTCAAACGTGTAAGGTATGACCCTATAATTAGGGGAAAACGCCCTAATTTAAGGAATGCAACTTCACATGCTAGAAATAACCCTAAAATCACTCTCAAATGCTAGAAATAACCTTAAAATCACTCCCACATGCTAAAAATAGTACATTACTCCCTTGAATATTGGGATGCCAAGTGCTTTGGTGGCTCAGATGGTTAATTCAAAATTGGACCATAGAAATCATGATACCAAGATCTAAGTTTCTAGGGGATATGTTAATGATAAGGAGAGGGTAAAAATTATCTAACACCCCCAACCCATAATCCTAACTGGGTGAAACTAATGCATAAAAATAGGGTCCCCACAATTTGTATCCATATTAGGACCTTAGGTACTTAAGTACATAAAATGTATCCCCCAAAGGTGGGAAAAGAGGGAAAACCTAGTGGGAATGCCCCCTCCCAAAAAACATAGTATAGTGCTAAATGGATTTTTATATTCATCTTCATCCATGATCAGTCTTCTATCCATATACATACAACTTTGATCAATGCTTCCACTTGTTAAATGAAAGTCTCCTACTAGGGAGTATGGGATAGACTGCCAAGCTTTGCTCTTCATCAGATATTGATACTCATCCCTCATGGTAGTATTTGAGTATGGATATGTTGCTACTTTTGAGAAATACCATGGATCTCATGTACTAACTATGTATATGTGAATGAGAATCTAGGGCTATAAGGAAATGAGTGCATGAGGAACACATGCGAATGTGAGTGGGACTACCCTATGTATGTTGGATATCCAACTAGATCCCCTATTACATGAAGATTATGTTGTGCCAAAAGTGGTTTCGTTGTTGGATTTTCAACAACTTGTTCATTAATGTCGACAACTTTACATGCTTATGTAAAATGTTAACTGAGGTAATTGAAGATGAATCAATGTGATCTTCATCAATAAGAACTTGATCTATAGAAATTTCTCCCTAAGTTGAATGGAATATTAGAACCAATGCATCATATCCATTAACTGAATGCTTAATTTTAACTGGTACATAATATCCCATTAAGATGGAATCAAATGATTCAAAATTAATTTATGGAGAAATATTGGGTAGTTCTCACGATCAAATTGTTAAGCTCATTCTCTAGTAGATGTCCTATAATCTCGTCTTGTTGTCCAAAGTGTCTATCCATCTTGGTACAGAATTTAGTGCTATATTATTCAATATCCATGAGATATTTGAGGTTGGGAGAAATCAAGAAACATATCATTCCAAATGATTCATCCATCATGTTAAACCATTCTTCTTTCTCCACTATGTAATTCTGTTCAGTTTATTTTCATATAGTAATCCTATAAAGACCCTTACTCTTCAATATGAGTTTGGTCTCAAACTTCCAGTCAAAGTAATTGAATGGAGTAAGAATACACACCATGGATGACCCATCTTATATTTTGTGTCTCTCTTATATGTCTTCTTCATGTAAAATAAAGTATGATACTCATATATTCCAACTAACTTTGAGTCCATGTAGATAAATCCAACACTCTAATGGCTTTGATACCATGTGGAATATTGTGATCACATGCAAGAGGTGACATACTAGACCTATAAAACTATGAACAATAATACTGTGAGAAATTTTACAAAGGAAAATGAAATAGAGAATAAAGAGAGACAAAATATTGGAACAAAAACACTAAAAGCTTATTCAATGATCCATTATTCCATTAACTTACAAAGAATATATATATTTTTACCAGGGAAATTGAAAATTAGGGTTGGGCTCGTACTCGAATGACATGGGGTCAATTCCCCTCTGTTACCACTATACCCCTAGATGCACCCACACAACCTGCAAACATGGGGAATGATTTCCTCGGGGTTTGAACCTGTGACCTCTTAACAATGTGTCATATAATTTAACTCCATTTCCAACCAATCTACACCCTTGAGGGCACATATAATGAATAATTTTGTACATACACTACAACAAATCCTATAATTAGCGTCCCATTTAGCGTCCCTTTTTAGTGCATTTTTTTTTTACATTGAGTGGTCAAACTAGATGCTAAATGGGACGTGTCATGGAAAATACTTAAAACGTCTTAAATTTTTTTTTTTTGCTTCCCAGAGAGCATCCTTTATGACGTCCAAAATAGCGTCTCTTTTTTTGCTTCCAGAATAGCATCCAACTTTGCTTCCTAAACAACGTCAAGGTTTGCTTCCTAAATAACGTCCTATTTTGCTTCCTAGAAAGTGTCATATTTTTCTTCTTAAATGAAATCCCCGTTAGTGCCATATTTTCATCCTTAATAGAACCATGTTAGCATCCAAATTAGCTTCCAATATTGCATCCATTTTTGCTACCACTTTAGCATCCCATTTTGGACCATGTTTTACTTCCAAATACGTGCCAATTTTCACTTCCAAATTTGCACCAATTTTTGCTTCCTTTTTTGAATTGTGTTTTGCTACCAAAATGATGCCAAATATTTCTTCTATTGTTGCACCATATTTTTCTTCCTATGTAGCGCCATGTTTTGCATCCAAAGTAATGCCTTATTTTTCTACCATATCAACGTATTTTTCTTCTTAAATGACATCCTTGTTAGTGCCATATTTGCATCCTTAATAGAACCATGTTAGCATCCAAATTAGCTTCCAATATTGCATCCATTTTTGCTACCACTTTAGCATCCCATTTTGGACCATGTTTTACTTCCAAATACATGCCAATTTTCACTTCCAATTTTGCACCAATTTTTGCTCCCTTTTTTGAATTGTGTTTTGCTACCAAAATGATGCCAAATATTTCTTCTATTGTTGCACCATATTTTTCTTCCTATGTAGCGCCATGTTTTGCATCCAAAGTAACGCCTTATTTTTCTACCATATCAACGCCATGTTTGGATTCCTCATTAGCACCATGTGTTGCATCATTTTTAATGCCTAGTTTCGGCTCTTATTTTGCTACCATATCAACATCATGTTTGGCTTCATCATTAGCGCCACGTGTTGCATCCTTTTTAATGCCTAGTTTCACATCTCTCATTTTTTGGTCACTAATTTAGTCGTTTTTAGTAGTTTTATATACATATTTTTGGTCATTTTGTTTAGTCACTTATCTCCCATTGTTTGGTCACTTATCTCTTCTTTTGATTACTGATTTAGTTGTTTGTAACCGATATTATAATACCATTAGGGCATGGAGGAATCGAACCACCAACCTCCTGCTTAAGGCAGGTTCTCTTCCATTGAGCTAGCACCCTTTAAGAATTTGGGAACCTAACTTACAAAGTCATTTATAATTATAAAAATGATCAATCACAACTTTGAGTATCTAGTGGCCGGAAAATTATGATAGATTGTATAAGTTCAGAATATATGATCAAGCAGGTTATGAAATCCATAAACCTATTTTAGGAATTTTGAAAAAAAATCAAGAAATTGGCTTAATGGGATTGCAAAAATCACTATTCCCTAGCAACCATAAGTGTACCACTATATGAGACCTATTAACAACAATTATTTTAGTGTGGATGCCAAGGTGAATTTTAAGGGCGGTTCTAAACCCCCCTTCCATTATCTACTTTTGGATGAAATTGGAAACATTTAAATGGTTCATTTTGCACTATTCTTGTGGGAATAAAATTGTCTTTAATTAAATTCATACTAAATCACTGGCATACGAGGTGTGAATGATTGTGTTCACAATAAGAAACTATTGTTCATAATAAGAAGCTAAATTAATGTAAAATTGCATATTGCATTGTACAAAGCACTCTGATATAAGACAATCATCTCTAACATTAGTGGAGGAGATAAAGTCTCCATACATATAAGGCTCGATAAAACTATGCTACTCTTTAGGATTCAAACATATGTGACTATGTTTGAGTTGAAGTTCTCTAATTTTGCATCAGAGTTAGTAGCAACCTATTCAACTGGTTCAAAATTGGCGAAAATAAAATTTAGGAAAAACTGGTCAGTGTAAAAAATTCTCATAAAATTCGTAATTAAGTTCGAAAAGAAGAAATATGATTTTTTTTAGAATTTCATATTCCAAATAAAAAACAAATACAATTGTTTAAATTTCAAATCTATTAAAAAAATGTCAAATTCACAAAATACTTGACCTAAGTTTTTCTAATTAACTCTTTTTCTCCATAAAATTACAATTAATATTTGAAACTTGCCAACATTTTGAAATTCAATTTGCGCAATCAACTTTCATTCAAATTCAATGAATTTCAATTGTTTTGGAAGAAGTTCATGAAATGCAATTACATAGGTGGCAACCATGAGACAAAGAATTTTAACATTGCAATCATAGTCACACAAAGAATCCAAGTTGCAACAAAACCATCATCCAATGGCCATTTTCAGCATAACATTTGTATTAACCAACAAAATATGTGCCTACCTCATCCAAGTGTTAAATCAGTTCTTCCTCTCTTTCTTGAATAAGGTACAATTTCCAGTGCTCAGAGTGTGCTCGCTTTGACTGTATGATAAATCAAACCCATGTCATTCACTGTTTCCAGAAACGTTTCCCTTCTTACACCATCCTCAAGATTTCTAAGTATGTTCATGTGTTATTGGATCCACCACCATAGTGTGTAGGATCAACGGATCCATGAATCCTATACGTATATGAGGCAAATCCACCATTGAAACGAATCCCCTGCAGAAGGAATCATATCCTAGTCCCATGAAACAGATCCTGTGAAAAATAAAAAAAATTCTGAAATTTTCAAACGGATCTTATGCAAAATCAAACAATTTCTGAAATTTTCAAACAGATCTTGCAACTTCCAATGCTTCTATGACCCATTGATCCCCCCCAAAAAATTATTGTTTAATGAAAAAATTAAAAAACTCTAAACACCTAATGGCTAGTGTAAACCCCATTCTTGCTCAAGGTCTGGTCTATCCTTATGTCAATATATGCTCTTGAACTCTGATATATCAATATCAAGGTCTGCTTTCAACATTTTTATTTGATATATCTATATGGTCAAGGTTTGTTGTCAACAGATGATCTATCTTTATGTACTATGTTGTTTCTCACTTCACCTACACTATGATGTAGTCTTGCCATAGCGTTCAAGAAAACCACTTTATTCCCTGCTGATAGGGACATGTGGATGTAGCTCACAAAAACACTATTACAACCTACTTCAAGTTCATGCCGAAATGGTTTCTAAAATTATCAATATCACAACTTATAAAATTATCATTTATGGTACATGGACTCTCCTTTTTGGAAATAACTTATAGTTCTACTGTTGTGTTTCCTAAATAGTTTTGTTTCTTCATCCTATTTTTTGTATTTATTATAAAAATACTTTTATATTTGTTTGTACTTATCGTTTCCCCACCGTATTCGAATCTTGGTTTTTAAAAAATCTAGCGAATCCGTATCTTGATCTGGATCCAAATCTGTATCTCGGTAACTTAGGTATGTTCTCTAGCTAACACTACAAAAATAAGCTTGAAACATTTACTTTAGACATATGTAGTCCAACTATACAAACCTGTCAATAAAAGGGAAAAATACCAATCTTAGTCTGTAATACATGGCCAACTAGGATCATCTTACCACCCACAACAAGTTCTTAATAATAAACTTCTAAATTCATAATTGATCTGATCTCCAACTAAATCAATGCTATAACATTAGAGGAGGCGTCATAAACAACCAATATCACTACATGAGAAATCCCTCAAAACTTTGTACCTGGTTCCATGATCTTATTCTGAGCTTGAAACAATTTATTTTGGATATATATCTAATATGTAAAATGCTATTGATACTAGGGCCCTCATGCTGACATCAAGGGTGCCTATATTTGATGTATGGCCCATTTCCATTATCTTAGTACACACTCCAACAAGTTCATATTAGAAACAAATTGAATTCACTACCAAATTGAGACATAAACTATTACATTGAAGGAACCTGCATCACTAACGAATATGTCACTACAGGGCCCAAGAACGATTGCTCAAAATAGGGTGCTTAAATCCACATTCTTAGCTACATTACGCACCATAATACAAGAATCTCTTAATATTGGTTGCAACAAAGTTCAAATATTGCTGATGGGCATACACATTTATTTTTTAATCCAAATCCTATGCCTTTAGTATGATAGGAGATTCTAATGATCCATTTCTTATTAAGCTTCATTATCCAGATTTGTAGGTATCGAATGCCATAAAATTCACTACCAAATCAAAGTCTGGATACAATAACATTATCTCACCTAATCAATCCATGAATCTCTATAGAAACCAATTGTAATGCAATTACGACATGGTGGATATGGATACTTTGTTTGGGTAAATTCAAGTAGGAAATAAAAGATTAGGCCTTGCCAATGCAATAAGAAGATAGGTAATTAAGAGGTTGTCTGTTCTTGGTAATTTCTTCATGCATGGTCATGAATTTTCACCTTTGTTGCAAATGAGCTCTATCATCCAGAGGGATCCTTATTGGGCCTCTAAATCAATGCAAGTCATCATACATAATAGGTGGCAGAGTTCCACCTAGATCCTAATATTGTAGAGTTGTTTAGAAAAAACACATTATATATATTAGAACGTGAGTGTAATCTTGTATCCTTTCTATATTTTGTTGTGATCAGTCAATACAAGACAATCAATTCCAGGGAGGATAGGTAAATCCCATGGCCAACAAGACCATTTGAACGTGCTTGAGCCCCATTTGAAGGCTTATCAATGGAGTCCCACCACCAATAGCGCAAAAGCCAAACTGTTTCACCACTGAAAGGCTAAGGATCCTTTATTTCTATCTACACCATAACCTCTACTAACTTTCAATTCAATTCAATCTTTTCAATTCAGTTCCATCCATGAGATACATAATTATGCTCAATGAAAGAGTTCAGTTCAGTGTGGTTATGTAATTACGTATATAATACAATCAGTGAATTAGTGTTGCTTGAGTTACTTTCTTTGAGGAGAGTTACTGACTGGATTGAAGCAGAAACCCGTTGGGAGAATCAACCCTGGCTGGTAGAAGAAATGACACAGGATAAAGACACAGTGGCTGGCCTAAGAAGAAATGGGTTTATGGAGAGGAGTTTACAACTGATCCATCTTAAGAGAATATCATTCAACTAAACCATATCACATACCAATCATTCCTAGGATTACGTCCCAATATGAGACTCACATACCTTTCAATGATTGATGGATTCTTCTCGGATTTATTCTTCTTGGATGTTTTTTTATGCTCAGTCAATCCAAGACAATCAATTCTAGGGAGGATAGGTAAATCCCATGGCTAAT
Organism: Pseudotsuga menziesii; assembly: GCA_001517045.1. Taxonomy (NCBI): domain Eukaryota; kingdom Viridiplantae; phylum Streptophyta; class Pinopsida; order Pinales; family Pinaceae; genus Pseudotsuga; species Pseudotsuga menziesii. Next base: position 213,229 of record LPNX010662315.1, read on the forward strand.
AAGGGACCATTGGGTAGTAGAGAATGGAAAGGGATACTGTGCATCTTACTGAAGACACCAGTTTGGTATTTTGATATCCTATCCACATCCATATGTAAAAGGTTTTAATTTCTAATTAAAAAGACATTGACAAATAAGTTAATGCAAGGAAAAATATCCAATGTATAGGATTCTCTTAAGTCACTATGAATGAAGAAATGATCCACATGCAAGATATTCATCCTTCACTCTAATCCTTGACAATTTTCATCATTAATTTTCCAAAAGTTAAAAAACCACAGTAAGCAAAAATAAAATGAGCCGGTTGTTTAACATACTATAAAATAACAGATATCAAGCTTACCTCACCAGCAAGGCTATATTTTGCACAGTCAATAGCATGACACGATGCTCTGCCAATACTTTCCTTCGTCCTAAGTGAAGTTTGGAGTGGTGAATTGTGATTTGAACTACTCCCTCGGATTGGTGAAGGAATGGAAATAAACATCCTTCTCAGTTTCTTCAATTAAAACAAAATGTGGTAGAGCTGCAGAACGTGTTTGTTCTCGCTTAGCTTGTGCATCTGCTATAAGATGTAGATGGGGTAGCAATGTCAGAATCATTTGACATAGTTCTGAATTTTACTTCTTTTGCAGCATCATAACTGTAACATAAACCAAAATGATAAGAATAATAAAGGAAGGACAATGAACATTAAAAAGTGGGCATCTAAATATAACAACAAAAAGAAAAAAAATGAAACACAACTAAATTAATATAATACTTGCACTTGTCTAAGCTTGTTTGCTTTTTTCGAAATGCAACTCTGTAGATAGTGACACAACACCTAATTTCATTGTTGTAGTATCGTTTATATTCACCTTAAATTTTGATGAACCTATCACCTTTTCTGATGAAGGTTCAGTGCCATATTTTATAGGAGAAACTTGCTCATGCTTGCGAACATACAACTGCTTAGTTAATTTCCCTTGGTTAAAATTCTCTGATCCATACTGCCCATGATCTTTCTTAAGGTATCTCCTATTCTTCTTTGCTGGGTCACACAATATTTCTTCACCCTGATTCCCTTTGACTTGTATTCATATTGCTCAGCCTCGCCCTTTTCTGCAACATAATCCTTAATAAGAGGTGTGCTAATTGAATTGACTTTCCTTGAAGCTAAATTTGAAACATCTTGCTTTGGAGAAGGAAATACTGGTGCAGTCACGCTATGTAGCTTTTGTTCTTCCATTTTTGAATCAGTCAATAATTCAGTAGACATTTTAGCATGTGCACTCCTCTCATCCTTATCTCCAATCTACCATTAATCCATATGCTTAGAGGACATTTAATCTTCAAATGATGGATTCATCTACTTCTCCTATACCCATTTAACAGTTTCTAAAGAAAACCTTATAAAGGATTGATATGAATATGAAGACACCACATGTTTCTTATTACCTCCTATTTTTGTTGCTTCTTTTTGGATCAATGTGTCTACTTTGAATCCATCTCATGAAGTTTAAAATTGTGGAGACTTTTATTGTTATTATTTTTTATACATTGGATGACTTGTCCTAGTTTAGTTGGGTTAGTTATAATACTGACCTCGTACTACTATTATATTGGGTTGGATTCTGGTTTATAAAGTGAAACACCCCAAGTGTTCCCGGGTTACTAATTGAACTAGGCGGGTTACCTTGTTTAAGTTTCACCACTTGTAGCAGGGCCGGTTGCTCCAGTTTCTTAATTTTTCTATCTAGTAAAATAATATGTTTATCTTGCATCCAGACAACCCTTCAGTAAAAAATCATCGAATGAATAACTGGGCACATCCCACAAGTTTTAGACTATATTCACAAAAAGAAGGATTGCTTTCTCTTAGATAGGAGGTCACAAGATTGACATAAGGAGAGCGAGGAAGGTTGAACAACTTTCGTTAAAGATTTTACTTCCGAGCATACATAAGAGAATGGATAATGATAAATATTAGGCTATTTATATTAAATCTTATTGGAAAGGATACATATTGAAAGAAATATATTATGGGGGTATTCTGTAATATTTACCCAGTGAATCACGATTTGGGAGGGGGTGGGTGGCACAAGAATAACACCTAGTAGTAGTTGGATCCTAGATAGTTGCGTGGGAACCTATGTATTCATTACTACCATAAAAATTCAGCTGATACCCTGGGAAACTTTCTGAGCCATGGGATTACTGTTTATATATCATATGGTATTACAATGGTTGAATTTCTAATCTTTAAGAATTTCCAACATTGTGAGGAGAAATTATTTTGAGGAGAAAGTCGAGTCATTATGGGTAAATATTGAAAAAAGGTTGGAATGAGAAATTTCAATGTAGAAAGTCAAGAGGAGAACCAACACATAAAGATAGGATAACATAGATTATGGAATCACAGATATTTTAGGTTTTCAAGCAAAAATACCTATTGAGTGCCGATGATCTCATTGCAGTTCTCATAGCTTATGGGGTTGCCAATTTTGTTGGATTTAATAAAATATAATGGAGATAGTGGACTTCAAAGAATGCACCCTATTCAAGTGATCCAGCCCTCTCAAGATGAAGTTGACCCCTCCGCAAGCAAAACTCAGCCCAACCAAAGGGAAACTCACCCAGCAATAAATCAAATTGATCCTCCTGGAAAGCTTGGACATGAATTGTATGCCCCCCTACAAGATGTTTGATTTCTCGAAGGGTTTCTTAAAGCCTCTCAAAAACACTCAGCTAATCAAAACTTTGACCTGCGGCTTGGTAGCAGGAAGGAAGAAAAATATTCGGTCAGAGTTTCTATCTTTGCTCATAGATTTTGATAGGGAGGACAATTTGGGGAAATTTTGAAGAATTTTGAACCCAACACAAGCCCTACGAGTGTGATTAGTTTGGGAGTTTTTTTTAATATGATAAATATAAAATACCAAAAAAATTATAAAAAAATAATATACATTTATTTTTAAATTAAAAATATTATATTTAAATATAAATTTTATTTAAATCCAAATTTTATTTAAATCCAAATTTTATTTAAATATTTAAGTTTACATATTAAATAATCATTAAATATTTCAATGATATTTATATTTTTAAAAAGTTTTAGTGTGAAAAGATAATTTATGATACATTTAATATAGACATAATGCTATGAGATTTATAGACATAATGCTATGAGATAAAATGTAAAAACAAATTGATAAAAGAACAAGGTACAAAAAGACATAAGCATACACATTAAGTTATCCCAAAAAGCAACATGTAGTCCATATTGGATAATGTCTTCTAGTGAATGGCATGCATTCACAACCCTAGGGGTTAATATTGTGTAGCATCAACCTACTCCTAGTAATGGTCAGGGTTGAAGAAAATGTAAGTTCACTCTTAAAATCTAGGGTCAAAGAACTCATTGTATAGGTAAGAACAATAGTAATGTGTTTATGAGTGAGTTGGTGTCCTACATAAATGCTTTTTTCAAGCAAATTGATCATCCTAAAATCTCTTGATGTAGCACAATATGGAGCTTGTCTGGTGTGGTCGATATAATAATGCAAGATAGTCCTAGTGTTATTCAATTGAGTAGTTATGGGGTGCTTGATCCCCCTATTTCATTTTGTTGACCTTGAAAATACACACCAATTTTTAGGGAATTTTTAGAAACAGGGCAAGGGATTTAGAATTTGGGTTCTAAGACAAAGATGTAGCAAGTTATGGAGATCCCCTTGGGAAAAATATTTTATAAAATTATTGTTGTTTCCCCCTAAATCTTCATTATAAGTCATTAAATGGGTCTAATTATTGATTGGACCAAGTCCCTTTTTCTTAGGGAAAATTACTTCGCATTCTCTTTCCCAAGTATTTCCCCATACTTCATGATACATCTTATGTGTTATCTTACATTCCCTGCATCCTCTATCCTTCTACATTGATTCTTTCTCCACTCCACCCTAGTGTTTACCTCCCTTCCATCTTCCACACATTTCATATGCCTTTCCTTCACCCCCTGCACTCCACTTTCCCATGGGGAAAAGTACAAGAGTCACCTTTCACTCTCAACCTCACTTAATATCGCCACCCTTTTCATTCACCCTTTCTCGTACCAACGACTCGAGATAGAGACCCTCAGAGTTGTACAAATAAGTGGTATGGACATGGCATCCACGAGAGGACTTTGTAAAGGCATGGGAGTCGATGACATGTTTGTGGAGAAATGACAAGTGTAGTGAATAATGATGCAACATGGAAGTTGACAATATGGACGTAAAATTGTCAAGGACATAAGAGAAAAGGAAAACATGATTTGGGATTTATTACACAATGTAATTTGTATTTGTTTGTGCTTATAAATTGCGATAACTTCACTCACTCAATCAATGTGGTATAAATGTTTATCCATGACCTATAAAATTCATTTGTAGACAAAAAGTAATCTCTATTATCATGGATGCATGTGCACACCAATGAAAAGCTTAGTCTTTTAAATGGGGTTGTGGTTCGATGGTGAAGCCTTGTCAAGACACTCACTAAGGTTTAATTCCCATGGATGCATGATTGGTAGTTATTCCCAAGTGCAAGATCTTGGTTATTTTGATAGAAAACTACCCCCTTGATGTGGCAGTTTAGCCAAACAAAAACTATATTACTAGCACAAATACATCTTAACTTAGATATAATAAGCACAAGGAGGACTAGGATGCAAACCTTAATGCAGTTAAATTATCTTTAAGGATTCAAAATTATTTATATTTACTCCTCAATATGTTGTTATCCTTCACGGCACTTAAATAGATATGGGGATAGCAAGGATCTATGCTAGTTGAAAAAAATATGTTAGTGTTAAGGAACATCATATTCTATTCAAGTTTTCTTGTGGGTGATAATAATATCAAGGAACTTCATTATAGTTATAATGGTGGTATAATAATTATTGCAAGTTCCTTTTAAATGCAACAGATAGACAATTGTTATTGGGTCTCTAGAATGAACCATTTGACACATTTTTCCTTAATAAACCTTGCTATTATGACATAATTTTTCATTTTCTTATGAATAATTTACGTAGATTATTTAATGCACGTGATGTACTTTTTTCTTAGGTTATTCTGAGTAGGTATGCACAAATTTCACTTATGAAGCTAATGTGATTCTAGGTCTAAGAGGGCATGGAACAAGTCACTAATTTCCTCAATCATGATTCCAAACAACTAGAAGAATGGGGAGTGTTCACAAGGACCTTATCCCTATTTGTCACTCCAAAAGATACCATTGATCAAGGAAGCATTCATTTCCCTAGTCAACACCAATTTCCTCAAGAGTTCAAGTTGTACAAGTAGTATACGATTCAAGGAGATACCAATGTAGATATATAGGAGCAACTTCCTCCTAGGTGTCAACATAGAGTCAGCAAAAGAGAATATGCCAGACATTTGTTATTGATGGCTTGTTCCTTACAATATTGGAACAAATGGTAAGTTCAGATATCAAGAGGGAGCCAATTGTGCTACTCAAACCCCAACATAATTGGATTACAAAATAAATATGTGATCTCCCTTGAGAAAGTTATTCAGAGAGTCTCCTAGTTATATGGAAGTGAGCCAAGTCCATGATTTATCCCTTTAAGATGAGCGAAGGGAGGAGGCTAGGGAGTATTCACTTGATCTCCTTAAGAATCCTATTGTGAGGCTTCAAAGTTTCTCTAGTTTGATAGAGTCTCAGATAAGCCATGTCATTGAATTAGAATCCTTCACTTATGAGGAGGAAGCCAAACAAAAAGTTTCAGAATATATTATGAACTCCAGTTAATAATGACATGTGGAAAGTGGTTCTCAACTAACCTTAGATTTGGCATTGGCAATAGGTTGATTCCACGAGTTCAAAAGCATACTAAGCTAAGAGAAAGAAAACCATACATGAGGAATCACATCTCCGAGGCTCTATTGGGAGTTCATATCCCCTATCTTCAAACATGTTTTTTAATGCATGTGCCTAAGTAATGGGTCTATGCCTATCCCTGATCGAAGGCGGTGTGCCTAATTGGATGTGCACAAGAGGTAAGTGAGGTAAGTGTTTTGAATGCTTTGAATTTTTATTTTATGTTTCCATTTTTTAGTTATATATAATATGAAAATATTTGTGTCATTTTCTTAGGTTTTGGTTTTTCCATTAGATCTCATATTTTGTGTGACCTCTTAGACCATGGTTTAAGGATGACATATAGGGTACCTATTAGGACATAAAATTTATCATTGGGGTTTATAGGAAATGTGTGAGGCTCCAATCATCACACATGTTGATCTAGGAGGATCCAAGAAGGAAATGTTTTTTAAGTCCTCCATAATGCTTTGGACTTTGTTTAGGATGCAACTTCCAACAACTTTATTCATCATGCCCATCAGTGTCGCAATGTTTGCAATGGAGCTTTCCCCCTTCCTTCTTGGCAGTAGTTGTCTTCTTGCTCTTGTCTTTATTTTTGGACTTATGGTTGTTGTTGGGATTGAAAGGCTTCTTCGGATGGTCTTCTTGCAAATGCTTCCCCCTGATCTCAATATGAGTAGCCTGAACACTTGCTTCATCCACACTAGTAGGATTCAACAATAGCAAAGTATGGCGTAGATAATGATGAAGAGCACCAATGTACTTCAAAAGAGTGTCAGGAGAATCTAAAGAAATATTCAACTCTAGAGATTTCTTTCTAAATTCTTCAGTAAAATTCTAAACACTTTGACCCTTTCCTTGTCTAAAACTTTTCCAATCCATCATAGCCTTTTGAACATAACCCAACGGATAAAATTGCTTACGTAAAGCAGAAATGAAAGCAGACGACGATGAGAGAAGATTACCCATTTGTTTGCTACCTTGTTGAAGCTTGCTTTCCCACCATACAAGTGCGGTGCATGTCAGCCGAAGTGAAGCCAACTGAATCTTCACATCTTCTTCTTTGATCTGCTGGACTCGGCAATAGACCTCAATTTGCCTTATCCAATTGTTCAACTTCTCTGCATTCACTTCCCCATTGAACATGGGAAAATCAAACTTCACATCGAGCTTCAATAAGGGCTTCTTTTGAGGCTCTTTATGAGGAACCTTGGAATGCTGAGAATGAGATGAGGAAGAAGCACTTGAACTTGTGCTTGAAGCTGAAGGTGAAGAGGGAGGCTCAGGAGGATCTTTGCCACCTCCTCCTTGGTTAACCAAAGCGTTGCCTTCATCCTTCACTTCTTTGTCTTCCTTCTTTACTTCACTGCCTTTTCTTTCTTTTTCCATGTGTTCTTCATAGTCTGCAAACAACTTGTCTACCTTGTCAGCCATCATGTAGAAGTCCTTGTGAAATTTTGCCTCCATCTCGATGCGGGCATCATTAACATCCATCTTCCTCCTTCGGTGTGCACTTTTGATCTCGGAATTGTAAGGCTCTAATGTACCCTCACCAGCTTGCAGTTTAGCCCTCGTGAGCATCCACAGTCACAATCCAACGTCAAATAACCTAGCTCTGATACCACATGATCTGAAAACAAGATCTTTGCTACTCTATGACGTTAACATGAATTGCATAAAGAGCATGAATGAAGCTCACAAACCCATAAGAAGAGAACCAAACAACATAGACAATATGCACATAAAGACAACAAGTTGATAACAAATTTCGTCCAGGATGGACTACGTCTCCGGGCCTGCTTCTAAATAGGAGGGCCGATCTATAATATCAGCATAAGGCAAAATACATGGCAATGATACAATGATACCTTGGCGACAATGGTCAGGAAGAGAACCACTGCCCAAAACACAACAAAAGTGCTTCCAGCAACTCCAAAGCCTGAAGACGGTGTAAAATGAGTATAAACACTCGTACCTTCCTCCTGCAGAGCTACACAATCTCCCTTCTCTCCTTTAGATACAAAGTCTCCACTCCAAGGAATGCTTGGCAAATGGAGAATAAGAGGGTTTATATAGCTTGAGAAGACCCCCCTTCACATGTTTCTCATGAATTCTTAGTTACAACAAATTTTCCTAATTTGGCATATGGTTGAAAACCTCCAAGTTGGTTAGGCTCTTAAATTATGTAGTTGTGTTCTCCTTTTAATATTCCAACCATTAATATTCCCACCATATAATATTCCAACCATATAGTTGGTTATAGTTTAAAACTATACCAAGTATAGGTTAAAACCCATTACATGGCATAACGTTTTCGAACCCACTTTTAAAAGCCATAACCAAAGTTTTTTAAAAAAGCACATGTGGTAAAGAGTGGTCGGAATGGTGGGCTCCACGTGCAGTGCTGCATTGGGCGGAGCTCCTGGTCATCACGTTGAAGGGGAGAACCATCCTCGGCCCCTTTTTGCGCCAATACAAACTTTAAATAAATTATTTTCCCATACCTTATACATGAAACACTTGTGGGCTAACAGTAAGGCGGAGCGCTTATGCAGGAGAGGTCACATGGTCGAACCCCGTGGAGGCCATAATTTTTGTATTAGACATATTGGCCAATCCCATGCTGCCATGTGGCAGCCTGGTATTGGTCCACCTCATGCCCAGTCGGCGTCCAATCAACCGCCAAGTCACTTCCCATACTGCCATGTGTTCAATCTCCATTGGTCTGTACATGCCATGTCACCTTGTCCGTACTGTACGGATGCCACGTGTCATCCTATGAGTGATGCCACGTGTCATATTTTGGTTGGTCCGTACACCTGCCATGTCATCTTGTCTGTATCGTACAGATGCCATGTGTCACCCTGTTAGTGGTGCCGCATCATCAGGTTTGTATAATATGGATGCCACATGTCACCCTGTCAGTGGTGCCACGTGGCACCTCTTTTTTCCAATTTTGCATGTTGACCTTATAGAACAGAACGCGATAAATTTCTCATATGGAGTCCGTTTGAGGTGAAACGAACACTGTTGGAATCGTCTTGATGAGCCCTTCGATCTGGTGCTAGTTTTGCTGAGATTGGAGGACTTCAAAAAAATTTCCTTCTTGGATCCTCCTGGATCACATGTACTTCATGAAAGAATGTTTCCTACTAGTGTGATTTGGTGGAAATTTCAAGGTTGATAAAAGTAATCATGATCCTTGGGGATCATTCCATATGTAGAGGTTGAAATTGAAGGTATCGAGCCATATCATTTACCACTAATACTCATGGAAAATGCATGGGATATTTAACCACCATGCAAACCTAGAAAAGGGTATGTGGCCCCACTCCCACCCCACCTTATCCACCAACTATTTCCATGTTTTTCTTATCCACTCAATTAAATTTGTGAACATCTTTGGAATATGGATAATAATGTGAATTCATTTTCTCTATAACCCACTCTATTGTACTCATGTATTTATTCTTAATAAGAATAAAGCAAACCAAAACTTCAGAGCCCACTTTGATAACTAATTCAAGTATGATTCTGAGAGCCGAATGAGCCAACCATCTTGTTCTCTTGGCTGCTATGAAGAGTGAATGAATTTTTAGGGAGCCATTATGTGCTCTCCTGCAATTCATGTTTAATACCCATAAATCATTTTTAAATGGGTAATTTATCAAAGTTTGGGTTGACAGTTCGAATGTAGATTTTTATGGTAAGGAATTCAAAGATAAATACCCACAAATACATGCATCGAAGCATGTTAAGATTGATATCCACTTCTTATGCCTTGGATTTTCTTGGTAAAAATGAGGGTATGGATGAGGAGGTTGTCCAAAACAACCTTGAAGGGTGACATTTGGTAGCACCATGATAGGTGGTATTGTGCTACCTTTCTGCAAGGGGCATGTAGGCAGGTGGGGGGGTTGGGGGTGGGGGAACTACTAAACACAATGTCCATATCAGTTAATGTAAAACCCAATTTCTAACAATATTTTTATGGTCAATACCTCACAACCTCTATTACTTGTTATTAAATCCAATATCTCAAGTCCTGCAGTATCCATAAGTATTATGACATGCATCATAATCGTGGACATCGACATTGTCATCATCATAATAATCATAATCATTGTCATCATCATCATCAATGCTAGACCATACATCAACATCATCTTGATCATCATTATCATCAGCATTAAGTACATCATCAACAAAATCATCGTCATCTTTGTCATTATGGTCACTCATATTCAATTAGTGTTCCTAATCTCTCATCAACATTAGGATTGATGTCATGTAATTGTTAAGGTCATTTGTATGTCTCTACAGTCATTTCGATGATAATAGGATTGTTTAGATGTTGTTACAGGAATTTAGGTTTCATTAAAATCAATTCGGATCCAAAAGTGATTCCACATGCATAATCATCGTTGACATCCACATCATCATCATCATCATACAATAAATCAACATCATTGTCGTCGTCATAGTCATCATCAATATAATTGCAATAATAATGAGCAAGGAGCCCTACTACCTCATAAGAATGGATGATATAGTATTATAATTATCAAATCATATCCATACGCTCCATCATAATTATCATAATGCATCATCGTAATGTTGTTAGGGCCAATCAAATGCCATTGGGGTCTATTAAATGTTGTTGGCGACACTTAAATTCCATTAGAGTAATTTATGTGACATTAAGGTAATTTACCCCTCATTAAGATTAATCAATATCTAAAAGTGCCATTATTACGATAATTTAGGTTCCACTATGATAAATCAAGATCTGAAAGTACTATCACATGAATCATGATCATTGACATTGACATTGATATATCCGACATTATGTCAGACATTTTCCAAACACAATTCCTATCTCTAAGCCTAGTGCAATTCCTAGCACGGTTCCTTTCGATATTTCTGGCATTATTCCAGGAACTAAAAATGGATCTATACCTGGCACTATGTTGGATGTTTTATAGGCACAATTCATGGCCCTATAATTGGAGCTATGTTGGATGTTTTCTTACCGAAATTCATGGCACAATTCCTGTCGCTAACCCTGGATTAATATATGGTGCTATGCTATTCAGGACATTTTTTTGGAGGTTATTCTTGGCATTATATGGGATGTTTTTTTGGGAGCTAATTGGGATGTTAATTTGGATGCTAATTGGGATGATAATCGTGATGCTAATTGGGACTCTAACTGAGACATTAATTGGGATGCTAATTAGCTTCCAAAACAACATCAAAATTGAAAAAGAGACGATAAAAGGGATGCTAATTGGGACGCTAATTGGGATGCTAATTAGTGTCCAAAATAGCACCAAATTTTAAAAATGGATGCAAATGATTCCATAAAAAGTGCCATCTCGTGGAAAAGTGTCCAATTTGTCCAAAAAATGATGAAAAATACACTAAAAGTGATAATGGATGCTAAAAAGGAAGCTAAAAGAGACGACAATCACAAGGTTTTGTTGTAGTGATATAGGTAATTAAAATTTATAAACAAGGCAACTCAAATTATTTACTAATGAATGAATGAGCCTAGTCAAAATTAACTTAGAGCTTAGATGCCCTTAGTTAGCCACACAATCTCTCAAAAATGAGTTAACTAGATCATAACTAACTCAAGGTGACAAGTAGAGGCTTAGCTACCTAAGATTAGGGATCTAATATGCATAACTCATGCATGAGAGGATTCTTCTTAGAATATCAAAGGAGAGTGTTATTTTCTCAAAATAGTAAAGGAGTGCACTATATGCCCTTGATTAGTAGAGTTAATCTCCCAGAAGAACTCTAGGATGTAAAAAATGCAAAGTAGGATCCTAAAATTAGGGAAAAGGCCCTAATTAAGGAATGTGCCCTAGCATGCCAGAAATAACCTTAAAATCACTCTCACATGCTGTAAATAACAAATCAATCCCTTGAATTTTAGGATGAAGCGCTCTAGTGGATCGGGTGGTCGATTTTCATCACAATTGGACCATTGTAATCATGAGACTAAGATATAAGTCCCTACATGAGATATTAATGCATAGGAGAGGGTAAACATTCTCTAAAACTACCTAGCCACTTCAATATTAATCTCATATTTCATGTCCCTTGTTTGAAGAAATTTTTTGGCCATCATTTCCATTTTCAAACTAGCCTCCCGTAATTGGATGAAGAAGGTTTAATTTGGTTGCATCCCCGTGCCATCCTCAAAAAAATGGAACATCGTCTCTACCATCATGCCATCCAAGGGGTATTGATCTAGTGGAAAGATACCAATCCTAAGGATGCTACATGGTAACCAACATAGACACTTCAACAATTTCCACATCTTCAACATTAAGGGTGGGGGGGCATGCTAGGGTCATAACCTAACCCCCTTAATATATAGATTGTTATGTATTGAGGACATTTATATTAAATAAGGTCGATAAAGTATATATATAGTGTAAAATAAATATTTGTAAGAAGAGTTACTAGAAGGTTCGACCTACTAGAAAGTTTATTAAATAAGAAGGATTACTATAAGGTTCCACTTACTAGAAAGTTCCTTCACTAGAAACTACATATAGGAGTAGAAACAATGAAACAAGGTGCCTTGTGAAGTATTTTGTAATTGGATCTTGGTTTCATTTGAAGGTTTCCCCCCTCAAAGAGGAAAGTGAATATTTCTTTTATCAATAAATGTATTATTATTGTGATATTTTGTTATCTACAATTGTTCATTGTTGTGGTAATTTTGTCCTTCCATACTAGACTATTTATTTATTTTGTTCTTTATGCTCTTAATTTATGAATATGATATTAAGTTAAATCACAATATCCAACCTATATAAAGAGGGCTACTGTAGATGTAAAACACATGATTGAATACATGAATACAACATATGTTTTGTTAATTTTCTATCCCATTATATATTAGATGTAATGATTGTAATTGAAGTGTGAAAATCCACTTACCCCATTGCATACATGGTTCCATGGATGAATCCGTAAAAGAATCCCCATATACAAAATTTATTAATAAGTTCATGTGAGATAATACTTTGAGAAGGAGACTTGTAGATAGGTTTGAAATTTGAGACACTTGATTTGGCTTGTATGGCATATTAAAAAAAAGTATGGCTCTACCCTCAAAATAGTAGTACTCCTTCCAACCAAATTCTTCAAGCTACAATTATAGATACATCTTTAAAATACTTTGAAGTGATATTTTTTCCATTTTGTGGAGTTGTACTCTATAAAACCCTTTTTCCAACCCTCTTTTATACATATGAGTTGGTGAGTTTTAGTCCTTATTGACCTAAAGTAAGTGAATGATATTAAAAGGTGATTAAAATTTCAAGTTCTTCTTTACACAAGGGGAATCTTCCTGGAACATATTATTTCTTTGAAACACATCCCATGTGTAACAACTTAATTCCTTAATGGGTGATATTAATTGTTTTCATCTAACTAATAAAGTTATTTTTTCTTAACATTAATTTAGTTAATAAGGTTTTGAAATATATATTTTTGTTTCAACAACATGATTTCTAAGTTACAATCTAACACCGTAATTAATTTCATTGCTTTCTAACAACATAGTTGTGTAGTTACTAAGTGAAAATTTCATAATTTTTCTAAGAAAATAATTCAATTGTGTCAATTTCAGTAAGTTAACGAATACAACTTAATCAAACAGTGAGATAGTAAAATACCTTGTAAGAACTATTTTTCATCGCAATCTGATCCTTGTAGCTTATTGAATCATGTGTTATTGAAATTGGGATTAATTGGGTGCTGCACATCTCAACATCATGGAAGATAATTATGGAAGGGTCCCAAAGCTATGTATGGGAGTTGAAGCTCAAAGATACCAAAGGAACCCTAAAAATGGCCCATGGATAATTACATCGATACTCAACAAAGAATAAATGTTTCCAAAGGAAACTATTGGCCTATAGACATGAACTTGACAAAATATATATCTATGGAAGAAAACAAATCCAAGAAGGAAAAATCTATAAAAACATCCATTGAGAATCAGGGAGGAGGAGAAGCATTGGAGACTCGAATCATAAAGCCTTTGGCTTTCAGTAGTAGACATAAACTATTAATTCTTCCATAGACAAGCCCAAGCAAGGTGAAACGAAAACATTGTTTCAAAAATAAAAAACACCCAAGCCACAAAGCTCAACAATTTTGAGGAGGTAAAAGAAATTACTTCCCTTCATTTCAAAGAATGGCACAAGAAGAATGACACATAGAGTGGAAAAAATATAGAATGATGCTTAAAAATATTTTTAGCTTAATACAATTATGATAACGATGCACTCTTTGAGGAGATCAATGAGAAATAAGTTATTGTGGTGGTATGGATCCTGGAGACTGACAAAGCTCTACTCACTAATGGTTTCACAATATCCTTATTCCCTACATGTTTGCATAATATTAAATATGACATTATTACGACATTGCAATGGACAATGCATAAATGCAAAGTAGGAGTGGCCATGAGATCCTTCTTCATTGATCTTATTCCCACAGAAGTCAACTCATTGACCTTCTCTTGCTTCCACCTAATTGTTAGAATATTGAGAAGATGATCAAATCATACAACAATACAAAATATTCACAGCATGATATGATCTATACTTCTATCATACTAAGCAAAAATAACATGAAAAAATGTAGATAAAGGAAGAGACAAGAGAGCACCAAATATACATGGTAAAACCCCAAATCGGGAAACATCCATGGGAAGCTTGAAATCATCAATAATCTCCAATCTTATAATAAAGATCCCACACATGAGCATCACATCCCACTCCATAATCAAATTACATGACACATACTTGTGTTCATATGTGAAGTGCATGGATTTAAAATGACTCCTTCACCTCATTATATACCAAGAGGTAATAGAGGAATTACATCCCATAAAGCAAGCAGGATAAATGTAATTTCACCTCTTTATATAATAAAAGGTAATAAGAGTAAATTATTACAAAATACATGTGGGATAACTCTTTTAAATAAGATTGGACATTATTACCTCCCAATACATTAAGTCATCATTACATATTCCAACACCCCCCTTCATGATGAATGGGACATATAACACAAAAAAGGAGGAATATGGAATTACATATCATCCCCCTTGATGAAAAATTCCAAAATTTCCATAAAATTTGAATAAAAACACACTTCAACTCATGGAGTAGATGAAGATAACAACCGCTTCTCAATGAACCATGAAATTGCACTTGAACCAAGTTGTATGATGAACTTTACCACAATAGTGTATGGCCAATACAACAGAACATGTGTGACAAGATCCAATTGTAGAATGTCTATCTAAAAAAAGAAGCCATAGCAGCTACTAATCCAACAAAAAAAATCCTAGAATATGTGGAAAGAGATCCAACTGCAAATTTCCTAGATCTAAAAGAGAAGCCATATTGGATACAAGATCCAACTACAAAATGCCTAGAACACCACAACAATATTCACAACCAGAAATCAACTAATAGTTGAAATATGCAATAAATCTCATCACAAATACAAGACCCTAGTGGTATATACATTGGAAATGATATCTTGTATATTATCATCATGACATTAATAGTAGAAGATGGTGCTTCATTACATTATATCTGAAATATGATGATTGAGATTACATTACATTTACACTTGAATGACAACTTCAAAGATCTGAAAAAGAAGAAAATAGGATCATAAGTTGCTTCCAAGGTTAAGCTGACCAACGAGGAACAATGTTGAAAGAACATAGATAATCACAAAATATTCTTAAGATAAGAAGGAATGTGAAAACCAAGCCTCCCTACAACTCTTTAGAAATACATAGTAAGAGAAGTAAACAAAGATCTAGTCCACACAATATTTTCCAAGAGTAAAGCATATAATAAACACGATAAGCCCATAGAATCAATACATGATATGTGAAATGATAATATGATATTGCTCAAGGCCATATAAATATTGAGTAAAAGGTGATCAAAATAAACATGACATGATATATAAACACAGATAAAAAAAATGTTTAACATGATCAACATAGCAAATTATGATCAAATCATGATATAACTTATAAAAAAATGAAATGACTAGTCATTAAGCATGGGTCCTTAACATGGGTTAATTTCTTGTTGTCATCATGTTAACATGAAAGAGATGAATGCTCTGAAAAAGTCAATTCTTCCATGCTGGAATATTAGAGATAATTAATACCGAACAAGATACAATCTTTGCGATACATGATAAAGAAACTAAAATTTAATAAAAAGACATGAATCTTATGAAAAGCCATTATGATCTAAACATGATATCACATATATTCAAAGGTTGAGTTTACTTAAAAGTTAATAAGAGCAATTAGGATCACATAATATAAAATATCATATAGATGTAAAAAAAATTAGTCATTAAGCACTTATTAAATTAGTGAGCATTAAATGGTTTCTTACTCGCATCATCAAAAGGATATATATGCTCTTAAAATGTCAAAGAATGCGTCTATCACAAAGATAGGATAATGACAAGTAAACAGTAACAAATAAAACCTCTAGAATCAACATGAAATGGACTAAGAAACTAATCTGTCATATCCCCACATTTTGACTACCAAAAAAGTGTTGACCATGATAAACACCCAAGGGTTCTAAGTGATATTATTTAATTACCCTAGGGAAAATTGATAAAATAATTATTTAAGAGGATTAGACTAAGTTTGATTAATTTTCATTTTTAATTATTATGCAATTAATTATGTGGAAAATAACTTTTCATTAACAGGAGGGCCACTTGGGCAATCCAACTTACCAAGGATGAAATAGATTTGTCATTGGACTAACAAAATCTAAGAAAAGCCGTCAGACACAAAAGAGGAAACTATAGGATAAGGTAGGGGTGCAGTTTCCATTTGGAGACTCATTCACAAAATTAGGAAGTTTAGAAAAAGTTGTCATAAGGAAAGCAACAACTCTAGGGCACAGTTTCCATTCTGGAGTTCAGTGACAAAAGTAGGCTGTGCTTGAAAAGTTGTCATTGGGAAAAGCAACAACTCTGGGCCAAGGAGGGCACAGTTTCCAAATTGGATGAAGGTGGATGACATGGAAACATATTTATTTTCTCACACATGGAAATGTCCACATGGAGGGAGAATTCATGGCTAGGGTTAGGGTTTTGGCAAGGGAAACTTGCTCAGCAGGTGGTTGACTTGCCTAACAAGTCACCAGAGGTTTATATAAAGATAGTGGGAGCTCCATTACTCAGTTTGGATGTTTATTATTTTGACGTTGATGAATCTAAGGATTCCTTTCTGAGTGTTGTGCCTCAAGCTATTGGGAGATGCGCCCCAAGGTTCTCATTCCCTCTCTCCTCTTCCCCTTGTCTTCCTTTCTCATTGCAGGTTACATTGGAGCTATGGATCAAAATATCTGAGTTGATTCAGGATTTATTAGTAGCCTCCATCCATCCATGACTTTATATCATATTTCATTAACAGGTCTATGATTTTTCAGTATCTAAGGGTTCAAACCTCCATGTCCTTCCTTGAATTTGGTCTTTAAAATACAATGTAATGATGCACAATGTTGAAGATAATGTTATAGTTCTTTGATGACATTAATTTAAACTTTATTGGCTGTAATATTATACAATAAACCTTCTCTGCAAATTTTATTCCAAACTGATTTAAAATGGTTGAGTTTTACTCGTTTTAGTGGACCTAGTCTAGATTTGCATTGTAAAATGACTAGTTTTGATGTAAATTTCATATTTAGACTTGTATGACTCAAAATACCACCATTATTTTTCTTATGATTCATTACAATACATATATAATTCTCCCAAGTCCAAAAAATAGAATTAAAATCACCTTTACCCTATTTGGATGAGCCTAAAGATGGAGCTAGTGAGTTGCCCTATGAGCTAGTCTCACCTTTACAACTTGCTGAATAATTTCCTTTTCCTATGATTTATTATAAGCCTTAAAAATAATATTATTACTGTACCATAAAATTACAAAATAACTTTACTCATTTTATACAAGCCTCTGGTTGTTGGAATTTACAAAGTCTTCCTAGTTTCATGGTTGGGTGACCCAGAAGCGTGGGAGTAGGTTTTAGTGGATGCTGATTTAGAAACATAAATGGTCCCTGATATAAATGTGTTTGGGAATATAATTTATCAGTCCAAAAATATTCCTTTATTTCTCTCCACATACCACTTCCCTATTTGCAAAAGTATCAGCCACATTTCTAGTTTGTTCCTAGTCTCAAGAGCTTTCTGATTCAGTGCAAATTTTCATGTAATATTTGAATACAAATCATATTAGAGATAATATTATGATATGATTACAGATAATGGACATGAAATTAATATCAAATCTCTTATTTCATTTTGAATAATCCTTTCAGTTTAAGTCCTTCTAGTCAAAACTAGTAATTTCCTAGCACCTAATTGGACAATTTTCTACACCAAGTCTTTGTCTAGAGTTAGTATCTATGAAATCTGATTCAGGGATATCAAAGTGGTATCAGAGTAGTTTCATTGTCTCATCCTTTGTAAATAAGGATCTATGTTGACTAACATTGCAGATCTCTCAAGTTGAAGAAAAGAAAAATTCCAACTGTGTCAAACTCTAAGAAAGACTTCGATGAGCATTATGAAGAATACTGCAGAAGGTATGAAGAAGAAGAAGGGCCTTGTGTTGAGGGAGGTATACTGGGTAACGAAAATGATTACTTCCATGATTCATCCTATCAGGAAGTCATGATCTCTAGATCTATTCATGATGGGTCCTCTTGTAGAGGGAGGCCAAAGGAATCAGTTGTGTACCTTGCAAATTATTGTGGACCGAGTGATGAACTCGGGAAGGTCCTTTCTTTTCAAGAATATTGTACTCTTGAGATATATAAGTTATTCAGATATCCCTACTGTGGGACACACATGAAAATTATTGCACACATGGTTGATGAAGTGTTGAAGGAAGTGGGGAATAGATGGTTGCCACCTGGATCCAAAAGAGGAACAAAAAATGAAGATTTATCAAAGCCATCTGCTTGTCCAAGCAGTAAGAGAATGTTTGGATTTATTTCAAACAGAAATTCCAGTAACCATGAAGATGAAGAATCCTCAATTTCTTTGAATAATAAGAGAAATGAATTGGAGACAAATATCCATGAGGTGAAGTGCAAATCACCACAAGGTGGTTGCATAGTGAAGAAGTTGAAGAGGAATTCACTTCAAGCTTATTGGTGGGTGATCTCCAGATCACTGCTCAAGATTTTGGCTCGTGAATGGGTTGGGAGATATATTTTGGATCAGATCCAAAATAATATTACAAAACAGAGTTACAGTCACCTTTGGATCCGCATAGGGAAGAAGAAGACAAGGCCACACCACTTGGGTGTGAACCAGAAAATTTGGTGGAGCAGGCCACCATAGTATCCCTACATGAAGAGGATGAAGATGAAATGACAAAGTATGAGGTACTTTCTTATTTTTTTAGAGATTACACTTCATTGAAGCCCTGTGATATACCTTCCCCTTCATACTGTGTAAATGAATTTATAATATCTTCTAATGTTGATGTGTATGCTAAGAAAGAAACATATGATGTGGATTTATGCCATAAGAAATTTGAGCATGTATGTCAGCCATTGGATGAAGGATACTTGATGGAGAATTTTCCTTGTGAGACAAATATTTTTAGTGAATGAGGACATAGAAAATCTTATGGCAGCCATGAAGAACATTGTTGACATCAATGCCTTGGTGACAAGGTGTTGTTGGAAAGCTTTTGGCGGCAAGTGGGAAGGAGAATCCTTTCTAGAAGATTTCATGGAATTTGAAGAAGGAATGGTCAATATGAAGGAGAGCTACATGAACTTAATTTCTGACATAGATAATCTCCTCATGGTTGCTGAAATGTACCAGTGTGCACTCAAGAAGGAAGAGAACCGAGGAAGCTATTCAAGAATCAAGGTTGCTGATTGATCGACCTCAAAAGGATTTTAATGTACCATGCCCTTCATTTTTCATGAGAGATGATCATTTGCACATGAAAGGAGTTACTTTGGATGTGATGGAGGAACCAGATGTGGAGGACATACATGAGGAAGGTGCATATTTGCAGGGTTTGCGAAGAGCCATGGTGAAGAGTATTTTGGCCAAGCACTTGTTGGTATGCAGAATGGAATAGAGGAGGAATTAGCTATGGGAAGTATGGATGAGGACATTTCAAGTGAAGCAACAAGAAAATATGATCATATATTCATGGATTGGGTATATAAAAATATCACAAAAATAGAGGATCAAGAATGTACTATAATTGTTTGCATCAGTGAAGGGTTATCTGACACACATGCTTGGAAAGAGACACATTATGAAAATGTACCCTTATGGATGGTAGAATCTGATCGAGAGGACGTGGCTGATCACATTCCATATGGATCAGAAAATAAAATTCCTTATTCATACATTGATCGAGTGGATAGAGACACCTTGGGAATGAAGACTGTGAGAGGTAAAGAGTTTAATTTCTGCAATAAATTCTTTGTTGCGACTGATATTGTCTTGACATGTGGACAACAAAAAATATATATATTTTCAGCCATCACATACCTCTAATACATATGCACATGAAGTGCATTGTGACTTTCATGTTCTTAAGGATTTTTAGATCAAGCAAGAGGAAGAGCAAGCACTTGCATGGGTCCTAAGGGATTCTGAGTTGCCTCTAGGAAAAAGTTGTAAAATTATGGAGGAGGACCATGACCACACTATCATTGAGCCAACCAATGGAGGAAGTTGTGCATCCATTATATTCATGGATACGTGTTGTAGGGATTTGGTTCACTATTTTTCATCCCACACTTCTATTTCAGCCAGCACACATAGGAAGGAAAATTGGGTGAAGGGATTTTTTCTATTGGTGCCACATGAGGAGCAGGAGGCTCCCACATATTCCATTGATGACTTAATGGTTCAGCCATGTGGTATGAAAAGTGAATAATTCTGTTTCCATGTGGACAAGAAACATCAGAGGCATCTATTTGATGTCTTCATCATGCATGACTATGCATGGAAGTTCCACTTGAGCCAGTTTGGAGAAACAAGTAGCAGAGTGTTGAGTTTGTGCACTTGAAAAAAGATAGCAGATGAGGAAGCTACAAGCAGCCCAATGTTATAAATTATATGGAGTGATTTTCCATCCATGGATTGGATGAGTAGAGACATGTTGGAGATGAGCACCCCCATAGAGGATCACCACCTATTCCTTGGGAACATAAATGATGTATGTTACAGTGCTTCTTGGCACATTGAGTTGCATATGGTGGAGATACTCAATATGATTTGGTCCCATATTGAGGAATTCCATGTATGGTGGAAGAGTCTCAGAAATGTTCAGTTTGGCATGGGAAGAGATGAACTTCCAATGTGGTGGTATGATTTTCACAACCTCATTTTCATCCTCTACAATGATAGAATTTTGTTGTTTTTATCGATGGTTGGAAGGAGACAAATAAAACCATGGGAACCTAAAATTATTGGGAATGGAATATTTACAAAGGGGGTAGCACCATTTGGGTCCTTACATAGGAGGTAGTGGGATCCAAGACTTCTACTCAGTTGCCTTAATCGGGTTGACAATTTTGTTAAAATAAGTGGTCATCAAAGAAATGCCTATGATCAGAGTGGTGCAGCAGAAACATGGTGGGAAATTTTTGTAGCACTCTGGAGTGCTTCTACTTGAGGACATGTAGAATTGGGAGGGGAGGACTGTCACATCCCCACATTTTGACCACCAAAAATGTGTTGACAATGATAAACACATAGCGGTTCTAAGTGATACTATTTAATTACCTTAGGGAAAATTGCAAAAATAATTATGTAATAGGCTTATACTAAGTTTGTTTTCTTGTCATTTTTAATTATTATGCAATTAATTATGTGGAAAATAAGTTTCCATTTCCATTAATAGGAGGGCCACTTGGGCAAGCCAACTTTCCAAGGAGGAAATAGAATTTGTCATAGGACTAACAAAAGCCAAGAAAATATGTCAGACACAAAAGAGGAAACTCTAGGCCAAGGTAGGGTGAAATTTCCATTTGGAGACTCAATCACAAAAGAATAAAGTTCAAAAAAAGTTTACATAAGAAAAATAAACATCTCTATTGCATAGTTTCCATTTCAGAGTTCAGTGACAAAAGTAGGTAGTGCAGGAAAATATGTCATAGGGAAAAGCAGCAACTCTGGGCCAAGGATGGTGTGGTTTCCAAATTGGATGAAGGTGGATGACAGGGAAACATCTTTCTTGTCTCACACATTCCATTTTCCTCATGTAGGGTGAATTCATGGCTAGGGTTAGGGTTTTGGAAAGGGAAACTTGCTCAACATGTGGTTTACTTTCCCATCAAGTCACTAGAAATTTATTTAAAGATAGTGGGATCTCCATTAATCAGTTTGAATTTTTATTATTTTGATGTTTATTAAGATAAGTCTTCCTTTCTGAGTGTTGTGCCTCAGTTTCTTGGCAGATGTGCCCCAAGGTTCTCATTCGCTCTCTCCTCTTCCCCTCTTCTCCCCTACTCATTGTAGGTTACATTGGAGCTATGGAGAAGCCTCTCTAAGTTTATTTAGGATTTTTTATAAGCATATATAAATCCATGATTGTATATCATATTTCATTAACAGATCCACGAGTTTCTGGTATCTAAGGGTTCAAACCTCCATGTCATTTCTTGAATTGGTTTGTAAAATACATTGTAATGATGCACAATTTTGAAGAGAGTGTTATAGTTCATTGATCAGTTTAATTTATAATTTATCATCTATAATATGATATCATAAAACATCTCTTAAATTTTTATTCCAATATGATTTAAAATGGCCTAGTTTTACTCATTTTAGTGGACCTAGTCTAGATTTGCATTGTAAAATGACTAGTTTTGATATAACTTTCATATTTCGACTTGTATGACTCAAAATAACACCATTGTTTTTCTGATGAGTCATTAACATATATATCTAAGTCCCTCAAGTCCAAAACAGAGAATTCCAATAACCCTTACCCTGTTTGGAAGAGTCTGAAGATGGAGTTAGTGAGATGCCCTATGAGCTAGTGTCACCTTTACAACTCACATAATAATTTCCTTTGCATATGATATATTATAAACCTTCATAAAAGTATTATTAATTTCCCATAAACTTACAATAAAACCTTTTTCATTTTATACAAGTCTCTAGTTTTTGGATTTGGCAAAGTCTTCCTAGTTTCACGGTTGGGTGACCCAGAAGCGTGGGAGTAGGTTTCAATGGATGCTGATTACAAAATATAAATTTTACCTGATATAAATGTCTTATGGAAGATAATTTATCAGTCCTAAAAGTTTCCTTTATTTCTCTCCACATCCTACTTCCCTGGTTGCAAAAGTATCAGCCACATTTCTAGTTTGTGCCTAGTCTCAAGGGCTTTTTGATTTAGTGCAAATTTTCAAGTAATATTTGCATAAAAATAATATATGAGATAATATTATGATATTATTATATATCAGGGACATTCCATTAATATCAAAGCTCTGATTTCATTTTGAAGAATCCTTTCATTTTGAGTCCTTCCTGTCAAAACTAGTAATTTCCTAGTACATAGTTTGACAATTTTCAGCACCAAGTCTTTGTCTAGAGTTAGTATCTCTGAAATATGATTCAAGGATATTATATAATCTCTAATGCAATCAAAAAAATATAGTGACCAAAATAATATACAATATGTCCAAAAACTATTTATTATTTAGGTAATTTTTGAATTTAAAAAAGGACATCTAAATATGCAAGACAATAATGAGCAAGATATGATACCATAATAGAAGCATCATCATTATTAGAAGAGTGAGACCATGTTATAAATATTGAGAAAAAAATTATGAAATAAAACACGGATATTGCTTATATATATGAAAATATAGTCATCAAGGAACTAAGTCCTAGGTATAAGTTCATTTCTTGATGTTGCCATTACCATACTAGAGATCCTTGTACCAGAAAATGTCAAAACATCTTCCACACAAGAAGGTGAGAAACAAGTAAAGGAAGAATAAGAAAACCTATACAAACATGATGGAAACAAATAGAAACACTAATGCAAAAAGATCAAGAATATCATGAAAATAATTCCAAGATAAGAGATGAATAAAAACTTGATTCTTCTCACCAAAACTAAAGCCCAACGACTACTAAAAGACATATATGTAACTCTGCTGAAAAAAAAAAATGACCATAAGTCGGTCAATATTTACCAAAATATTTATGCTAACATGTTTTCAAAATTGGAGAAGCCATTCTGCATCCACTTACACAAACATAATAGAAATATGGGCACCCTTTTAAAAGGTATTTAGTATGCAATCGATGCAGCCATCACCCAAAAAATTGGAAAATAGTTTACTTCGAAATAGTGTTATCTCCACCATCTAAACTCCAAACGAGATGATTTTTTTTTTTTATATTGTGTATATGTTTGCAAGAGGAAATCACATCTACAATTTTCTTATTCAAAATTTGCACATAAGGTATAAAAAATGATCTAAAAGTCACCGCCCAATTTTACCTTAAACACTTCTCGCCAAAGGGTTAGGGTTTGAGAGGAAAAAATCAAATATGTAGTATAAAGCCTAGATTTGAGAAAAATGTTGCTTAAAAAACAACATCTAATATTTTTACTAAAGAAGGTAGAATGCAACAATCTGCTTTGATACCATGTTAGAAATTTGAGAATATGATAAAATCATACAACATTACAAAATATTCATAGCATGAGCTGATCTAGCCTTAAATAATAATAATAAATAAATAACATGAAAAAATGGAGATACAAGAAAAGACAAGGGAACACCAGATATACGTGGTAAAACCCCAAATGGAGAAACATCCATGGGAAGGTTGAAATCTTCTTAATGATCAATAATCACCAATCTTACAATAGAGATCCCACACATGAGCATCACATCCCACTCCATAATCACATTACATGACACATCCTTGTGTTCATATGTAAAGTGCATGAATTTACAATGCCTCCTTCACATCATTATATACCAAGAGGTAATATAGGGATTTCATCAAATAACACATGTGGGATAAATGTAAGTTCACCTCTTTACATAATAAAATGCAACAAGAGTAAATTATTACAAAATACATGTGGGATAAATATTTTATATAAGATTGGACATTACTACCTTTTAAATACATCCAGTAATCATTATATATTCCAACACTAATACCATTGTGTAACGCCTCTTATAAGATGCTTACAATTATCTTAGCAAATAGACACATCGAGTGAACCCTTGAATCATATAAAAAAACCAAGGAGTATTTTTCCATCAAATTCAAATTATTGACAATATTATCTTGGCTCATGAATCCATCCACATAAGTAAAGGGAGGGGCTATCAAGGCATGATCATCAAAATGGACATGAAAAAATCCTTTGACTAGGTGAAACACTCCTTCTTGTTCTTAATAATGTCAAAGCTTGGATTTTCGTGTGATTTCATTGCTTGGATCCAATGTTAATATCAATTTCAAAGGAATGTGAAAGGGTCAATGTCAATATGTAAGGCATATCCATTGTTTGAGGGGCTAAATAAATAAATCACTCACAATTTGTGTAGATGACATCTTGTTAATTGGTGGAGGTTCTACTGCCATTACTCAAAGATTCAAGGGAGTCCTTAATGTTTTTGTTAATGAAACATGAGGAAAGATAAATAAGGAGAAGGGAAAGATTTATGGATGGAATCTATCTAATTTCTATTGAGAAAAATAGATAAAATTCTTTAATTACCCCTACCACGAATAGTCTTCCTTCTTATCCCTAGGCATTCTAATCGAAATTGGCCAGATAAAATCGATTGATTCAAACATCACTATGCAAAATATCCAAAAGAGGATGAACCAATGGGGATCTCAATGGCTGAATCTAGGTGTCCTCCTCATTCTCCCTGCTCAATCCTATCAATCCCCCTCCTATACCATTGCACAATTGTTTTGACTCTAGTCAAAATACCCTCCCAAATATAAGCCTCAATCCAAAAATTGTTTTGGCAGGGTGGTCATACCAAAAAAAAAGGTTCCCTATGGTTAATTGGGAAATAATCACTTCCATTAAATATCATGGATTCATGACCATCAAAGAACCAAGGCTCATGAACCGTGCCTTTGGGAAAAATATTTTATGGTGATTAATCATAGGTCTAGAAGCATGGTGGAAATTAATATTGAATAAAAACATGCCTCTTTGGCCCCAAGGTGCTCAACCTGGACTCGGCCCCCTAAATCAAAAGAATCCCCAATATGGAAACTGTGTGCAAATTCTGTAGACTTAATAAGATATCGCCTCTCTTAAATCCCATGGAATGGAAGCCATTGAATTTGGGTAGACAACATCAATGAACATCCTCCCATTTCTCTGAAATCATAACTTGGTGATATTTACGAATGTATGGGGAGAAAATAGGTTATTTTTGTTTAAATTATTGTGTCATTGATATTTAGTAAATGAGTGCAATTGAATTGTATTATTGTGTAGTGGAATGGAATGAAAAATACACACTAAACAAGACAAATTTCACAGAAAACTGATAAGTATTGCTCAGTAAAATTACAGTATTATCTTCATTAATCCCAATAGTATACATTAATGTTACATAAAGGATAATTTGAATCATGTGGATAGGATTCAAATTTACCAACTCAAGGCTGACTGGCTGGATAAATAGAAGTGTCTAAATCAGTATTGAAGCTCACTAGTCTAACTCTAGATGTCTAATTCAGTCTCTCAATCAGTTAAACTAGTTAAAGTGATGAGGTAGGTGATAATAGGCACATAACCCCATGAAACCATGAAACACTGGCGCTAACTGAGTTGGAGGACATCTAACTGAATGTATCTGGAGCATAACTTAGCTTAACTATTTACCAACTACCAACAACTGAAGGACGTTGGTGGTGTCACTCCCATTGGCTCCTAAATTGTAGGGATTGGTCTCATAGGCACATAAATCAATGCATAGACATGCAGTTAGTTGCAGTTAACCTCTATATGTGTTCCCCACACTCTAGTGGTTAGTACCAGTGGGACCAATAGGTCAAGTGGACCCAATATTAATTAATGACTCATAAGTTAGGCAAATGTAATATAATAGACTAAGTATGGACAAGGGAGGATTATAAATCCTAACACCCCCCTCAATCCTAAATTGGTTAACTATGGGCCCTGATAACAAGGCCAAAAGTCACCCATTACAATCTAAAAGAAAAAAAATGTTGCTTAATAAACCGAGGAAATAGGGGAAAACCTCATGGGAACACCCCCCCCCCCCCAAGATAAGAAGGAACATGAACTATGAATCAAACCTTGACACCTAAAAGAGATATGAGAAAGAAAAATATATTTTCTGTGAAGGAATTGGTGAATATGTATGCATATTGATCCTCTGTAGGATAGTAATGCAATGTGATAGTTTTTTCATGCACTAGTTCCTGAATATAATGCATGTGAACCTCAATGTGCTTCGTCCTCTACTTCTGAACTAGATCACTGGAAATTTTTGTGGTGCTCTGGTTGTCACAATAAATGTCAATTGAAGGTGAAGTGGGAATCTCAAATTATGTCAAGATTCCATGTATCCAAACTGCCTGATTAGTTTCATTCACAAATCCCTTATACTCTTCTTATGCCGAAGAGAGTGCAAGTGTTGCTTTCTTCTTGTTGGACCAACAATTGGCCCAGATCAAATCATAAACAAAAATCCTGAAGTGGATTTTATATCATTCCCATATCCTTCTTAGTATGAATCTATGAATCCTATGAGATCAAGTTATGGACCAACTACATAATGAATCCCATAATCTCTAGTACCCTGCACATAGTGCAAGTTACACTTTGCTGCCATCTAATGCAGCTCACCTGGCTCCTGAATGTACATGGCAACAACATTCACATCATAGGATATGTTTGGTCTCGAATGTGTGAGATATAGAAGGCTCCCAATGAGCTGTCTGTAAAAAGTGTTGTCTACCAATGGTGTAGAGCCACCTTCTTCTAGCATGATGGCAGATAGAAAGGGAAAAGAGGTTTCCTTGTAGTCTTCCATGTGAAATATTCTGAGCATGTCTAATTAGTATCTAGACTGTGAGATCACGATTCCAAAAGTATTTTGAATTACTTCGAGACCAATAAATTTTCTTAACAGTCCTAGATCAGTCATAGAGAATGATTTGTTCAGAGTTGACTTTATACTTGTCAATCCATCAACAAAGATGCTAGTAATGAGCAAGTCATCCACATACAACACAATCAATAGCAAGGATCCCTATTTCTTTTGCATGTAAACATTGCAATATTATTTGCATCTTTCAAATTTTTGTGAGATGAGGAACAAATCCATTTTGGAATACAATAAATATGTATCTGCAATAGGAAGTAAAGGAGTTTTGATACCTTTATCTACTTCGAATAGAAGTTGTTGTTGCACTGGATCTGATTATGAAATGAAATGAGAGAATGCATATTCCTTGGAGGAATGGTCTACAATTCATTTTACTATAGTATTCCCAGTTGATATTTATGTGATCTCTACTGAGTTAGGGCCAAATACAACTTGCTTTGGTGAGCCATTGTGAGTCATCTGGTATACAAACACAAAATTTGTTGCAAGACAGGGAACATAGAGAACATTCTTGAACTCACCATGCTGGATTTTAACAGAACCTCTTCATGATGATGGGATCTGAGAGTCATCACCCATATGAATAGTATTCCCTCATGTGAGATTGAGAGTCATGAAGAATTCCTTGGAGGAACCATGTGGTTGGATGCTCCAGAATCTATCAAGTAAGCTTTCAACTGAGAGAGGTCAACCTTCAAGGCATGTCACCTCTAATGTATTCTATCGGTTGTTCAGCAACATAATTATTTATTCTTTGTGGAAGATAAATATGGTTATGTTTAAGGAGGGTTGACAAATGGTCGATTTGTTTCTTCATGCATTGGCTTCCAGGATGAAATCTTCTCATAAAATAAGGACACTTAGTCTTTTCAAACCTTTTCTTCTTCTTAGAGCCCGAATCAGAGGATTTAGGATCCTTCCCCTTTTTCTTCCGTTTATCTTGCACATTGGTTGAGTATGAAATCATAAGAGCTTGGTTCTTGTAAGTTTGAAGGACTCCCATTTGGACCAACTTATCCTGCTTCTATATTAAAGGCTCAACAAAGCCATGAAGTGAAGGAATCTTCCAACTAGGGATAAAATCCCTTTTGAATGGAAGGTAGAGATGAATACAGAGTACTCAGAACCAATTTTGTTGAGCATAGAGAGCACAAGCTGGTCCTCCTTCCTCTTTATTCCATATTGCTTACATTGTAGTGATAGAGACTTGAATTTTGTGAAAAAATGTTGGATATTTTTGAAATTGTTGGGATTCAATTCTATTAGATTGTTCTCCAAGGTGTACCCTTGAAGCTCATATTGTTTTCCAAACAAGAATTCGAGCTTCTCCCAAGCTTCTTTAGGGGTATTCAATCCCTCAAGATGAAAGATGAGATCCTTGGATATGTGAGTGCAAAGGAATCCAAATGCTTCATCCAACCAATTCAAGAACTTATTTTTCTCAATAGGATGATGCGGTTTTGTCTCTCTTCCCATAGGAATCCTCTGAAACCTGCATATATTCCCTCTAATCAACATAATTGAAGGGTGTAAGGATCAGAGGTAAGAAGGCTTAGGAATCCATCAATTTTCCTTCTGAATATTCAATTCTTCAATCAAGCTATGTAGTACCTATAAGAAACACTGCAAAATAAAAAACAATTCGCAATCATGTTAGAATCAAGGATTCCATCTCAACATGTACACTTTCTCAGGGTCTGTTGCACCTACAAAGACTTACATGAATGAATCAAGAGTTAGAAATGCACACTTTGCTAGACTTATGTGGAAACCTAGATTCTTCTGGTGTATAATGGAGATTGGAAATACTTGATGAATACCTGAATAGACTCTGATACCATGTTTAAATTATTGTGCCATTGATCTTCGGGAAATGAGTGAATTTGAATTGTATTATTGTGGAATGGAATGGAATGAAAAATACACACTAAACAAGACAAATTTCACAGAAAAATGATAAGTATTTCTCAATAAAATTACAGTATTATCTTCATTAATCCCAACAGTATACATTGATGTTACATAAAGGAGAATTCAAATCATGTGGATAGGATTCGAATCTACCAACTCAAGAATGACTAACTGGATAACTATAAGTTTTTAAATCACTATCGGAGCTCACTTAGTTAAACCAGTTAAAATGATGAGGTAGGTGAGAATAGATGCCTAACCCCATGCAACCATGCAATATTGGTGCTAACTTGACTAGAGGACATATAACTGACTATAACTAAAGCATAAATTAGCTTAACTATTTACCAACTACCAACAACTAAAGGAGGTTGGTGGTGGCACTCCCAGTGGCTCCTAAATTGTAGGGATTGGTTGTAGAGGCACATAAAATGATGCATGAACATGAAATCAGTTGTATTCAACCTCTATATGTGCTCCCCACATGCCATTGGTTGGTACTGGTGGCACCGATATCCCAAGTGGACCCAATGGTACTAGTGGAACCAATATTAATTAATGACTCCTAGGTTAGGAAAATATAATCTAATAGAATAAGTATGGACAAGGGAGGATTATAAATCCTAACAACTGTTATACAATTAAATGTAACTTCTCCATCCAAGCACTGACACTGATCATGTTTGTACACAAAAGGAAATTATGGATTGAAGTTGCCTAAAATCTATATATGAAGATATGCCTTAATGCACATTACTTCCTTTAGCCTTGCCCATGTTTTTAAATGATTTTTTCTTGGATTCGTGACTCTTCTCATTGCAAGTCATGAGTCATTTACGGGTAGCGCCATATACAACCAGCGATTAGATGATCATATATTGTATTCACGGGTTTCCTTCATAGGAGTCGCAATTCATTCGCGAGCTGCCAGTATATGTACTCTAAGCTACATTAAAGAAAAAAATAAAAAAATAAAAACATGATTAGTCAGGTATAGTTGGGTTTGAAATCATAACTTCCCTAACCTCCCTAACCATCCTAGGCCTTATTAATACTCCTTGTCATCAAGTATAAATATATGGGAAGGTTAGAGTATGGAGGAAGCAAGTAAGAAAATCAAGGTTATGCTGGAGGAATACATTGGAGAAAGGTGAAAGAGAACTCAATTCCTGGTCAACAGAGAGACTTGTCTCAAACAAGGTTGTGTCATTCCCTATTACTTATGAATAAAGAATGTTTTTCTTCCACATCTTGTGTATTAATGTTCTTATTGTTGTGATTTATGAAATACATTGCTATTTATATTTATATGCAATTATAATGTTTCATTCTTCTTTATACAACAATTAAGATATTTGTGGATTAGATATCAATATCTTTTTTAGGTGTTGAAGACATTAGATATTTTGGATCACTTGGAGAAAATACTAAACTTGGATCAGCCTTTGTCAGTAAGGTACATGTGTTTTCTGTCATATTTTCTTCATAAATGTTTTTGTGATGATGTATGTCTGCAAGTCAATACTTTGTACATTGGTGACCTCGGACCCTGTGTCATAAGGTAGAATCCATGAACAATGGAATTGACGACTCCACTGAGGAGTCTAGCTTGTTGTGGGTTTATTCCAATGGAATTTTGTTACAAATTTTAAATTTTAATAATAAGCTAGTTTAATTTTATGTAATTAAACTAAGATGTGACTTGAAAAGTAACCTCTCTTCCCCACTTAAGGGTATAAATTACCCATGGCAATTATTATTGTAATCATCTTCTTCATTTTTCATTAAATATACACTTATACATTTCATTTATTTCTCCTCCAACTGCCTTCTTTCTCTTCCATTGGTATCAGAGCCTCTCGGCTCTCGGCACCAGCCCACCACCACTCCTAACTACCACCTCCTCTTTACCGCTGGCATGCTCACGCTGCACTTCACACCGCACCGCTCTCCATCATATGCTGCTCCTTTCCCCCTCTGTTGCTTGCTCCAAATCTACCTTCATCCTTCTTTCCATCTCCCACTCCCGTCTCTCTCCATCCTCTACTACTCCATTCTCTCTCCGCCGCCTGCTCAACATCTCCCCTCATCCCTTCATCAGCCCAAATGCTCCCTCCACTCACGCTTGCTACCTCCACACGTTCCTGCTCCATCCATCCATGCTATCACCCTAGCTGCTAACACTACCACCTCCAGGTGCTAAGGCTGCCACCTCACAAAACACTTCATCCACAACTATGTGAGGGAAGAAAATTCAATCACGTGACTCCTTAATACCAATTTAATATTAAATAAATTATTAATATAATATATTTTTATTAATATTATTAATAATCAAAACTATATTATAATATTTATTATTATTATACTATTTAATAAATATAAATATATATATATAATAAAAAATAAAAAATAAAAATCATGGCGGGATGGCATCATATAACGAACAAAAATAAATCTGCATTCAACACTGAGAAGATTCCAATCACTAGGTCAATGGACGCTCGGTTCAATCAAATCAATGAGAAGAGCATCCAGATCCAGATCCAATGAGAAGAGCAGCCAGATCAAATCAATGAGAAGAGCAGCCAGATCATATCAACGAGAAGAGCTGCTAGATCCAAACTCTCCTAGAACACTGGAGCAGCTAGATCCTCTATTCAACATGTCATCCTCAGCCTCATATACTCAAGGACTCCAAATATGGGTAAAAGTCGAGTTACCCAAATATGACAGGAATGAACAACAATGTATAGCGTGGATTAGCAAAGCCGAGGAATACCTAGACATCCACAACATCCATTACGAGGGCGATAAAAGTAAATATGCCTCCAAGCATCTAGAAGGAAACACTTACAATTGGTACTTATGGTGGAAGAATACTGCAAGAATATGTTCTCACAATTGGGACAGCTTCAAGAATGACCTCATTAAAAGATTCCAGGGCGTTTAAGAAAAATACTTTTTTTCCAAAATCACAAGATTACAACAAAAAAATAGTGTCGATGAGTACACTTGTTAGTGTGAAGCATTGTCAACTTGAGTTCTAGAGTTAAACGATGACCAACGACTGCATACCTACATACACGGTCTAAAACAACACATCCGTGATGAACTAGAGTTACATACCATTTCTACCATGGAGGAAGCATGACGCAAAGCCAAGATTATTGAAATCAAATTCAAGAAATCCATTCATACACATTTCAACAAAGACGAATCCG
Source organism: Pseudotsuga menziesii (assembly GCA_001517045.1). NCBI lineage: Eukaryota > Viridiplantae > Streptophyta > Pinopsida > Pinales > Pinaceae > Pseudotsuga > Pseudotsuga menziesii. The sequence goes on from LPNX010662315.1 coordinate 246,476, forward strand.
AAAGGAAGCCCTTCCAATCAACACATACAGGAAATCTAAGATATACACCACCACAACTCAGGGAAGGAACGAAGCATAGTTTAGAGGCCTAGAGAATAAAGGAAGGGAAATGTAAGTTCTGTGGAGACAAATGAGATCCTAAGCACAGATGCTTACAAAAGAAATTATATGCATGTGAAGCAGAATAAGCAGAGTTAGAATTTGAGGAACCGATTGAAAACGATGCGGATATTCAACCAGACTACCAAACACAAATCGAGGATGACACCCTAAAAATATCATTAGCTGCTATTACTGGAATCTCCCAAGTGCAAACTTTGAAGATTAAAGGACATATAAAAAATAATAAGGTCACATTTCTCATCGACTCTGGCAGCATCATAACTTCGTTAATGTCAAAATTGCTAAAATATTTAACCTATTTATTCGTCCAGTACCTAACATGAAGGTTATGGTAGTAGATGGAAAGAATATTGACAATGTGGGAAAATGTCACAAGGTCAAGTTACAAATGCAAGAGTATAATTTATAATCATACTTCTTTGTGGTACCACTGGGAGGAGTTGGCATAGTATTGGGAATACAATGGTTACAAACCTTGGGTACTGTCACGTCCCCATGCCTCCAACCGGCAAGGAGGACGCGACTACAAGCTGCAAACACTCGGGCTAAGAGCCCCATGAACATGTACAGGCATAAAATTTGCTGAAACAGGATTCTAAAATAAAATGCATTGCAGTATAACATGCACAAATGAAATTGTTTATCATGCACAACTATATTTATTTATCTTGCATAGCGGAACCAACATTCATTTAACATGTTCATCTCAATCATTAACAGTAAATAAGATAGCAGAAGAAAAAATGGGCAAGTTCACTTATCTTATGATGAACTTGATCCGCAACCAGCTACGTCGCTGCAACGTTCCACCCAACCATAGGCCAACGTGCTCCTTAATCTCTCAGCACCACTGCCACCCCCAAGCTGGGCATGATTATCCAAGGAATAAGGGAACTAGCAGGCTTACACATAGCCAAAGATGTACAAACACAGCCAAGCCAGCACAATTGGGTTTATCAGGCCATCCAGGAGTTAGGGAAAGGCTCAATGCTAAGCTGGTGAGCTCATTACAGAGCCAAGAACACCTACACCAGAACTAGCCTGACCTCTAAGACACCCAAACACACCCAACACAAGGAATCAGTCCCTTCTCTGCTACATAGTCCCTCAGGCCCTGCATTCCCTTCCAGTGCTATTCAGGGGTGATGGAGAAGAAGGCCAGCCCTCTAGCTCTGTTTGTGTGGTTTCCAGCCACCAGGTTTATCAAGCAAAACTAAGCCCCCATCCCTGCTCCCAATACAGTCCGAAGACCAACCATTGCACTCAGGCAATCAATTTAGCTATCACCGCTTAAATCAGGGAAAATGAATTCTGAGTCATTATTGGCCCTATCGTGGCCAAAATGACTCTTCAAACGAAATTACAACAGCCCCAAAGATGTAAGGAAGACCACGGCAACACAGCCAACAACGTGGGAAAATAACAGTCCCAAAATGTATCAAGGAGCACAGCTTACGACAAATGTGGGGAATACAGCCTGTCCTGGGCAATAGAATCACTGAGAAAACACATAAAGGCCACACAGAGGAAGAGAGAAATACCGAATTTCGATAGCCCCAGCATCCACGATTTCGCAGGGAAAGAACGATGTGGGAAAACCCAGAAATTCCTGTGCGTGAGGGGAACAATCAGACCCCGTGAGGAATAAATAGACAATGGAAGCCCTGCGTGAGGAAGACCAGCTCCGTTTTTGTCCGTGGATGCACAACAACAGGAAGGACGGAAATTGGGAGGGCGTGAGCCTTCAGCACAGTCGTGGGGAGGGTGAAATCCATGCGTGTGGATGAGCAACGTGAGGAAGGAACAGACTGTGGTGGTGAACAGCCAAATAGTGAGGTCTACGTAATGGAGAGAATGGGAGGTCCACGTGAATGATGAGGATGAATTGAATGAAGGGCGTAGGCTAGGACTGACAGTCCTACCACCCCACTCCCAAAACAATAACTACCATAAATTCCCCCAGCTACCAACAGAAATTCTTAATGATAGAGGTTGGAATTAAACAAAGTGAGAAGACACATGGGTAATTTCCCTCCTTGGCCAAGGTTGACGTTTCCCCCACCCTTATCCTTGTGAAAATCATGCCCCTTTCTCATTTTAGTTGCCATGATCGTAGCTGGTCGGGTTCATTTAATTAATTATAGATGTATATTTACATGATGACCATCATAATATATGCCCATGCCCCGATATACCATTGGTGACAATTTAAATCCAAAACATAGCATTACCGATCAATGGTGGGGCCTTGGCCTTTAGCTCCACACCATGATCATCCACAATTTATACATCATATACATCTAATGCAACGGGGTCAAAACCGGGACGTGACAGGTACATACTCCGCAAACCACCAATAGCATTTTATTGAATTCCAATCATTCGGGAAGACACACAAATTATACAGGTTCCAACCATCTTTGACATAGTTAGTTACATCACATCATACTGGAAAACTACTTCAGAAAGGTGCACCAACACACATACTTCAATGCCAAGAAATAAAGCTTCTAACGTGTGAAGGAGACATGGAAAAACAAACCAGAGATAAAAGAGCTTATTCGGAAACATCACAAGGTGTTTCAAGAACTACCCATGGATATTCCACCAAACAGAAAGATCAAACACGTAATCGAAATAGAACCAGGGACAAAACTTGCAAGTAGAAAACCATACAGATACCTGCATCACCATAAAACAAAAATCAAGAGGTTAACTCAACATCTTCTAAAATGTGGCGTCATTTCAAAAAGCAGAAATGCATATGCGGCTCCAGTAGTGCTAGTACGAAAGGAGGACGGGTCGTTAAGAATTTGCATAGATTACAGGGGACTAAACAAAATAACTATCAAAAATAAATTTCCAATCCCATTCATCAATGAGTTTCTGGATGAACTTCATGGGGCCAAGTACTTCTCAAATTTGGATCTCTGATCTGGTTATTCCCAAATCAAAGTTAGAGTGTAATACATCGCTAAAACTTATTTTTTCATGCATGAAGGCCATTATGAGTTCAAAGTAATGCCCTTCGATTTGACTAACGCTCCAACTAAGTTTCAAGCTTCAATGAACGAATTATTCCATCCATTTTTAAGGAAATCTGTAATAGTGTTTTTTGATGACCTTCTCATATACAACACAACATGGCAGGAGCATTTGGAACACTTAAGTCAAGTACTTACCATTTTGGAAGAAAACAAATTCTACGCCAAGAATTCTAAGTGCACCTTTGGAAAAGAAGAAGTGGACTACCTAGGTCACAAAATATCAAAGGAAGGAGTCCAAGTCAATCCAAGTAAAATCAAGGAAAACATGGAATGGTCCAAACCCGATAGCATATCAAAACTAAGGGGATTTCTAGGCCTAATGGGATACTATCGAATATTTGTAAATAATTACGCCCATAAAACCGCCCCTCTCACAAATTTATTGAAGAAACATTCCTTCCAATGGAATAGTGAAGCACAAAAATGTTTTGAAACATTAAAATGCATGATGTCTTCGACACCAGTATTAGCCACGCCATACTTCACAAAAAAAATTGTAGTCGAGTGCAACACATCGGGTCTCAGATTAGGAGAAGTTTTGATGCAAGAAGGGAACCCAATAGCATTCAAAAGTAGGAAGCTGAACAAAAGAGAAAGTTTGAAGTCCACTTATGATAAGGAGATGCTGGCCATTATGCATGCCTTAAAAAAATGGTGACACTACCTTCTAGGGAGAAAAATACTGATAAGAACAGACCATAATAGTCTTAAATATCTCCTCAAACAAAAAACATTGTCAACAGAGCAACAAAAATGGATAGAAATAATTGCTACCTTTGATTTGAAGATATTACATAAAAGAGGGAAAGACAATTTAGCCGTTGATGCTCTATCTATAAAGGATGAAGTCCAAACATATGCAATTTCAATAGTTATTCCAAAATGGTTGGATGAAATACAAAGAGAATACGCTAAATACCCAAACACATGTTCCTTAATTGAAGAATTGAATAGAGGTTCAAAATTCGAGTGGAAAAATGACATCTTGTGGTACAAAGGAAGGATCTATTTAAATCCAACATCAAGGTTTAAAACTAAGGTGATGATAGAATATCATGATGCACCTGCCGCTGGACATGTAGGTTTTTTCAAAACATATTACAATGCCATACAATCATTTTATTGGAAAGGAATGGATAAATAAAATAAAAAATATGAAGACGAGTGCGACACATGTCAAGGGAATAAAAGAGAAATCGTCATGACTCCAGGGCTACTCCACCCATTGAATATTCCGAAGCAAAAGTGGGAGGAAATTTCTATGGATTTTATTGAAGGGTTACCCTTATCAGATGGTAAAGATAAAATCCTTGTGGTAGTATATCGACTAAAGAAAGATTCACATTTCATGGGCATAAAGAAAACTGACTTCACTAAGCAAATTCCTGAAGTGATTTGTAAAAATATTTACAAATTACATTGTTTTCCAAAAATTATAGTGAGTGACAGAGACACCAAATTCACAAGCAATTTTTGGAAGGAATTCTACAAGTAAATAGGGATCACTCTTAATATGAGTTCAGCATATCACCCACAGACTGATGGGAAAACTGAAGTGGTAAACAAGTGTCTAGAAACCTATCTCCATAGTATCGTCACAGAAAAACATAAGAAATGGTTACAGTGGCTTCATCTTGCATAATGGGGGTATAACGCTATGTATCACACATCGGCGAAGATGACTCCATTTCAAGCATTATATAGTTATGAACCACCCAGATGGAAGGAGTCATTCAAGGAAGCACAAAATTACCCGGGGTAAAAGATTAGTTGGAAGACAACCAAGGAATCATGCAAACACTTAAGGATAATTTAACTATATCACAAAATCATATGAAACAACAAGCATACCAGCATAGAACCAAGAGAGAGTTTGAATTAGAATATTGGGTATTCGTAAGACTTAAACCATACAAATAATTATAGCTAAAACTTCAAGGAAAGAAAAAAATAGCACCTAAATTCTATGGTCCATACCAAATTATACAGAAGATTAGAAACATAGCATATGAGCTAAAGTTACCGGATACAAGTTGAATTCACAATGTGTTCCATGTATCAAATCTAAAAACGTTGTTGGGACAACATCAATCAGTTCAAACAACACTTCTCGCTCTAGACAAAGAAGGGAAACTAATATTAGAACCATAAGCTATCATCAACAACAGATAATGGAGATTACGCACTAGAATGATCAAGGCATACCTCATTAAATGGAAGAATTTCCCAGAAGAAGACGCGTCATGGGAAATAGAGAAATTCATTCAACAACATCCGTCTTTACCCTACTTTGAGGACAAAGAAATTTAAAAGGAGAAGCCAATGTTACAAATGTTAAATTTTAATAATAAGCTAGGTTAATTTTATGTAATTAAACTAAGAGGTGACTTGAAAAGCCACCTCTCTTCCCCACTTAAGGGTATAAATTACCTGGGGAAATTATTATTGTAATCATCTTCTTCATTTTTCATTACATATACACTTCTACATTACATTTCTTGCTCCTCCATCTACCTTCTTGCTCTTCCAAATTTCCAGTCCATATTTTCTCTTTCTATTTCTGTAGTCATATGCTTATACTTTGCTTTCAGTCAGTATTTTTTTTTGCTTAGGATCCCTAGGTTATTAATTTTTCATTTGAAAAATTTTAGTTATAATTGCGGGTTGTTGTGTATACAGTCTTGTTTGGCAGGTTGTAATCGCGGTTTATTGTGTTGACAGTCTCAGTTCATTCGCAGGGTGTTGTTATAACAGTCATAGTTTCCTATAGAAGTTTTCTAGTTTTCTAGGGTTTTCCCTTAGTTAAATGTTTTGGATTATTTTACACCTGTAGGGTTACTTCCTTGGCTTAGGTTATTCTGTTGTTGAGTGCATTTCATTTTTTCTTGTCGTACAAGTTTCCTTTGGAGTGAGTTAGGTTTGAATTTTTGTGTGTGAGTGGTTTAGGTCTTTCCTTCTTGGATTTATTGGTTCAAGTGCAAGTGTCTATGTGGGTTGTTGGTCTTTGCCAGTCCTCTAGTACAATGGTTTGCATTTGATAGATTTGGTAGTGGTCTAGGTGTGTCACTTTTACCAAAATTTTGATCTACTTGTCTTTCTGAGTCGGTAGTTCATCCCTAGTAGGGTTTAGGTCATATTTACATTGCTTGTTAAAGATTGTCATTTAAAATATCTAAAAATGTATTTATTACATCTATACATATTCATGTTAGTCTAGCTTAATTTAGTTGCATGGTTAGCCCTATCTTAGGCTCATTGCATTCTTGTTTTTTCATTATTTTCAAAAAAAAAAGTCTTGTGTTTTCAAAGTTGTTTAAAAGTTTCATTTGTTTCATAAAATAAAAACGGAAAAATAAAAGTATTATTAATAGCATTTGTTTTTGAACAATTTTCAATCATCTTTGCTTTCAATGTTGAGTCAAAACATCATTGATTTTCACTCTCACTGCCTTTGAGTAATATAAGCCTTAAAAAGAACACATACTATCAAATTTATTAGCAACATTTTTCTTTTTTAGGTTTGACATCAACTAGATTAGGCTAGGTTCTTGGATTAGGGAACTTTTTAAATATCCAAGAGCATTATGAACTCAGGCTTAGTGGTCAATATTTAGGTAAATCCAAGTTTACAAGGGATCAATAAGAAATCTCCTCTAACACGGGAGTCAAGCACAAGGCCATGTGAGAGCTTGGTTGCAGAGATAACCCTCTAATACCTTGTTCAAGCATAAACGAGGATTATTTTGTGTACGTGGGTTTTTGCAGTACCATGTTTTGGGACCTGTGAGGTTCTAGTGCTATTATAATTTTTGGCTTAGCTACCCTTCCCATGCACGCTAGTCAGGCCAGTGATTGTTCCACAGGAATATTATTGTAACTTTGGTATACTTAGCACCAATACCTTAGGTTCTTACATGGGTGGCGGTGGAAGGCTATTTCCATTGCTCCTAGGGCATACTTGGAAGGTAACCTTGGTTGACAATTTGTGAGGGTGGTTTGGTGATTCAAACGCTTACACCCAAAAAACTCATCATGAGACGCGAAGTACGTACTCTTTGATTTTCACTGGTTTGTTCTAGGCCCTAATCATCCCATGCATTCCATTGGAAGGTTTATATTTCACCTTCTTGGGTTTGTGACACTTAGGATATTTTTTAGTGTGTTCTCTATGGTTTGATTGTGTTTTAGTTTGACCTTTTAGGTGTGTGATCTAAATTTTTAGCTATGGAGGACCAACCTCCTCATAGGTCTTGAAGGTTGGAAAAATTTCCTCCACTTTCAGTAGTGGAGCCTCCACCGCCACCTCAGAGCTAGAGACTAGACATACGATTCTTTTAAATCTGAAGAGTGTTAGTGAAGTTCCAAGTGAACCAAAATTTAGGCATACTCAAGCAGAAGTTCCAATAGAGATAGAAGATCTGTAACTTGATGAGTTTGCAAGAAATTATAATTCACCTTTTACTGATTTAAGTGACCCTGTGTTAGTTCAATTTCACCCGATTTTGTTGTTCCTTTGAGTTTAGGGATGCCTAGCTCAGGAAAAGGCATGTCTACCCCCACTTCAGCCATGATGGATGACAGAGTCTCTCCTCCCCTAGTGAGTTCTCCAATACCTAATGGATCTATTGCACCTGTAGTTTTGTTGAATTTTCCAACTCCACTTTCTCATAGTGCTCGAGTAGTTAGTCCGTCAGCACCTTCAAACATTACAGTTTAGTCTAGTGGGCTAGTCATTGGGATTCCTAGTGCACCTTATAATTCTTCTCCCTTCATGCAGAATGTTCAAAGTGGTATTAGCGGGTCCACTTATTTTGTTCAAGTATTTCCATGGAATGCAGGAAACATTCCTCCATCATCACCTTATGTAGTTTTTAGGGCTCTAGTCAAGTATTGGATGATACATTTGGGAGATATCCTTTTCAATGTTTAGTGGGGGGGTCTCAGCTCCCACTTTCCAAACCACAGCTCTGAATGGAACTAGCCAAATAACTTACCACACACCACAGGTTGGTAATCCTTTAGCATTTAACTGGAACCCATTTGAAAACAATGTCAATACATCACAACAGGTGGATGGGGGAACCCCAACTTTTATTTTGGAAGCCTTGGTGTAGTTACTTCCTCACCCTAGAATCTACAATACTAAACTCTAGCTAGGCCTATACTTCCCTTTCTGGAAACTTTAAACTTGCCAAATTTATCGAAATTGATGAATGATCCTATGCACCATAATGTGGCATGGCCACCTGTCCCCATCAAACTACCTTCATCTATTCTAAATTTTGAAGGGAAAACTGGTGATGACCCAGGTTCTCATATCACAACTTTCCATTTATGGTGTTCTTCCAATTCACTAGACTATGAATCCATTCAGTTGAGGCTATTTCAACGAACACTAACTAATGTAGCATCAAAGTGGTACATTGAAATCCCATCGGCCATGTACAAAATTTTTCTTTACTTAGAAACTGTGTTTTTAATCATTTTCAACTTCCTGTCCGGTATGATGCTGACACAGATATACTGTCAACTTTTCAGCAAAACAAGGCCACTGATATATATGATCATATCAAGAGTGGAGAAGGAGAAAGAGGCTTATCAAATCCAATATTTCTCCTGAGTTCTTATTGGAATGGTTTTTGGAGTCTTTATTGCCTTATATTTCAAAAGACATGTCCACATCGGGGGTCACCACAAAGGAAGAGGCCATTCTCAGGGCCCAGAGCTAGATTTGATATTTGCTCAATCTCAGATTATTTATGAAATTAACCCTGATGCGCTGAGGTCTAATACAGAATTTGAGAAACTCAACATTGGACCCCATGTCGATGGTGTGGTAGGTTCAATAGAAACAACTGCTGTAGAATCACTGGCTAAGGAACTCCATGATTTTTCAGTGAAGCAATCTACAACGAAGGTAGCTAAGGCTACGACCCCCTCACCTCAAAATACTAATGTCTATTCAACATAGTCTTCCCAAAAGGTAAATTCCCCCAAGGACAGAATACAACTTTTGGTTCAAAAGATGTTGGGGCACACCAGGTGCTCCTCCTACTGATCAGTATTATATTAATATTGTTCGATCCAGCACTTTGTTACAAACTAGAAATAAAAACTATGAATCAAAGGCTAAAAAAAAAGATAAGTCTATTGTTGAACCTTCAACCCCTCTTGCAATTGAAAAATCGGATGAACCTATGCCTAAGATACCTAAAGGTTTCTTTAAGAAGACATTTCATAACCCTAATGCGAGGGTTGCTTCTAACTACTCTGTGGTAGAAGATCTAGCCAAAACACCTTGTTCAATGTCAGCTCTAGAATCTCTATAGAGTTGTCCTTCATAGAGGGATGTAGTCTAAGAATCTATAGGAAGTATGGACTTTGTTATCCTCTTGTATAAGTTTAATCTTTCTGAGGTTAAACCATGCTTGCCATACCATGTGAATTTTCTTTTGATGTTGTCCATGGCGGAAAATCCATCGGACGAACGATTATTGATGAATTTTCTTTCACATGCGTGATGTAGATTTCATGCTGGAAGGCTCTGGGATCCCCTGAGTTGGTCCCATCAAACACTTTGCTGACTTATTTTGACGAAAGGTATTTCTGTCCACATGGTATCTTTCCAGCTTTCAAAATAAAGTTGGTAGGAAAATCAGTCTCTATTGAAATCGAAGTGGTTGATGCTCCTTTGGTCTACAATATACGTTTGGGGAGAAGTTGGACATATGCAATGCGTGTTGTCCCTTCATTCTTCTTTTGAGTCCTTGTGTTTCCACACGAAGGAAAACTAGTCACAATTGACCACTTGAATTATACTCAGAAGGGTCATTTGGAGACCACTAAGTCCATCATACCATTGATTGATCAGTTGCATTCAGCCAATGAAAGTTTAGGAGTGGGAATGTATACATCATTGATGGGAACGTTCCATATACCAGCTCCCATAAATCACTTAGGTTCAACCAATGTTGGGAATAATGTCTCTTTGGTTGTGGATAGAGCTGAGCCCTTGGTCCTACCTTCAGAGGAAGAACCTCAAGTGCCCGTATCAACAACAGAGGTAGCTTATCAAGCTATATTTGATGCTTTTATGTTGATTCCTGTTGGGGCGCACACCTTAACGGTCCTTAATTTTGGTAAATCCATGATTTTTGTGGAAGTTTGTAAGCGGAGTTGCGACTCAAAATAGTCTTAGGGGTGTCGGGGTTGAGTCAAAGCCCTCTTTTTGTAATAAACACATGGTTTAAGTCCAGGGTTTAGGGTTCGGGGTGCCCATGGTTTAAGCCCATGGTTTTGGAATAAGTGCACTATAAATAAGCACTCTTGTAAAGAAGTTAGTTTAGGCTTTTGATGTAAGATGAATTGATGCGAAGCTAAGGCTTGTTTTGTAAGGAAGGTTAAGTCCCAGCTGTGTGCGTGGACGACCTCTATAGCTGTGTGCACAGTGGGTTTTGGGTGATTAAGAAGATCTGTAGCTGTGTGCGCAGATATCTGCAACTTAGTGCGCAGCTTAAGGAATTGAAGGGATCTGCAGCTGAGTGCGCAGATCAGAACTGTGGATTTTGTAAAGAGTTGAATAAAACACAGTTATGTGGACGTAGCCCCTAAAATGGGGGTGAACCACATTATATCTTGTGTCGTGGTTCTTTTGTGTTGTTGTTATGTTCTTTTATGCATGGATAAATATATAACTGATAAGTAAGATCACTGCTAAATACTAACTTCGCTGTGAATTCCCAATAAAGGGTTAAGCAAGGAACTGTTTGTTTATCTAACCATGAAGCTAAATAAGTGAATGTCAAGCTCTGTATTTTATGATTATCATTTGTTAGAAAGCTAAAGGTACAGTAATATCCCTCTTCTACTTGCAGAAACCTGATTCTGCGGCACCCCATAGCTGTTTTGGGTGAGACTGCAACCTGTTCGCAGGTTGTTGCTGAAAGGGCCAACATTGTGGGTCTTTTGTTGGTGTGAAGACAAAAGTATAGAACCCGGGTCTGCCCTAAGACCAACAAATTGGTTCCATTGCCGGTTGAACTCAATATCTGCTCAAGAGGGGTTTACGTCGTACCTCGAGGGCTATGTTTTGGTGACCCTCAGTGAAAGAAATTGGTGATTGGATTGAAGAGACTTATCTGAACTTTGTTGTACAAGAGAACAAAGATCCGTGTCGTAGTTCAAACAAATTTTTACAAAGGTACGTTTTTTCTGATGTTTATGAAATTTTATTTGGTAGTATCCACATAGAGTTGTACCAGTGGTTATCCCGGTTAACAGAGAGAAGGACGAACTTCCAAGAAGGTCAGTTTCTTGATTGGACCTCTGCAAGAATTAATATGTTGAAAAGGGTGAACAATGAGATATCCCGAGCTGTTGATTTCTAGACAACACGAACCCTTGAAGCATTTGTGACAAAGTTCGCCATTAACACAAGTATGTCCTTCAGCGAAGCCGAACGACAGTTCTTCAAAGGACCAAAGGTTAAGTACTTGAATTCATTTAGTTTGAGAATTAAAATGCTATTGGCTAAAAAAGGTATATTTCTCATTGAATAAGACTGTTAGATTTAGTATTACTAACCTATGTTTGCAAGTGAAAGTACCTTCGACGAGCAAAGTGGTTTGCTGCGAAGTGGCAAAAGATACAAGAGAAATTTTGAGTCCTATACCCTAGGTCAGAATACAGAGTTTAACCCCGTAAGTCCAGCAGCCTCAGAGCCCGAAGAAACCCCTTTTGTTGGAAACCCTCCGGTAACCCCGCAGCGACGACCTATTATCCCTGAGAACCCGTTGCAGTCTGAAAGTAACCCTAGTCCGAGTATTCCTGTCACAGGTCAGTCTACCCCAGTAAGTTCCCCCCCGCCTACTACCAGTCCCCCCCCCCCACTAGATCCGCGATGGTCCATATGAATGATGACATTAAGCTCCTTGTTTTCAAAGGAATTGGATCAGAGGATCCAGAACAGTTCTGGTTCTTATGTGAAGCAGTGTGGACTGCTAAGAACATTACGGATCAAGATACAAGAAGAGCGTAGCTGGTTACTTCTTTTAGAGACCGTGCTTTGACCCGGTTCATGAAGTTTTCCAGTACTCAGAACCATGTTTTGGCCGATATAAAAGCAGCAATGATAAAGGAATTTAAGAAGCCTAAATCCGAGTCGCAGTGTATCACTGAATTAAAGGAAATTCAGCAGCGGCAAGGAGAATCAGTGTGGGACTTTGATCAGAGGTTCAAAGTTCTGCCAGATCAAGTCAGTTTCACTATTGGACCAGCGCAGCATAAGGAATGGTTCATCGCAGCTTTTTTACTGCACATCAGGACTCCACTCATGCAACAGAAGGTTGCGGATCAGCAGGAGGCTTTGGAAATCGCTATGAAGCTTGAAACAGCCCCTGTCGAAGATAATTCTGGTATCGCTCAAATACAAGCGCAGTTGGTAGCGATGGATCTGGAGCTTTGCGATATGAAAAAAGGGAAATCTAGTCACGAATAGGTTTGATGTACATGATGTTGGACAGAGTGTCATGACAAGGAACAGTATCCTGCGGTAAGAAATTTCCTGAATTCTGGTGCACCAAACCCGTTCAACCCTAGTGATCTATATTGTGAGATCTGTAGGACAACTGGCCAGCATCGACCTGAAGACTACTATCTTCTGCAAAGGTATGTGCAAGTCCCTAAGAACGCTTATTGTAAGTTCTGTAAGTCAGTGGGACACAACGAAGATGAGTGTTGCAGTTTTGACCTCATTAGAGAACGCACTTATGATGCATATCAGGTACAAAACGATGGACAAGCAAATGATGGATATGGCTACCGTGGTAGTACAGCAGGTCACAGAACTGTTGGAGGTCATGGTCGTGGTGGTATGGCTGGCAGAGGCCGAGGCCAGGTTGTGTGCTATAACTTAACCAGGAAGGACATCTAGCTAGAGACTGTCGGAACCCAACTACGACATGTCGATATTGCAGAGCTGTCGACCATGTGATTGAGCAATGCCCGCAGCTGATAGCAAAGATTCAAGAAAGAAATAGTGCCCCTTCTCAGAATATTCAGCTGATTGCTGTGGAGCAATGACCTGTCCCAGCCATCAATGTTGTTACCGGGAGTGGAGCTACGACGGAAGTGTAGAACAAGGAGAAACAGCCTGCCGAGGCTTGGGTCCGTAAGGCCCCAGAAAAAATCCCAACATTTGATGTCGAAAGAGAAAAAGAGACATTTATGGAAGCCAAGAGAGAATTTGCTGACCCAAACACTTCAGTAGCACCTGCGCAACAACCTCAGTAGCAGTCGCAGCTACAAGAATATTCGATGGATAAAGTAAATACACTGTCCTCCTTTTTACAGAGTTGTATGAAGCTCTTAAGAAATCAGAATGCTTTAAATGAGTTGCAGAAAGTTATTGCTTCTTGCGAACCTCAGCGAAGTTCTGGTAAGGAAAAAATTGTTCATAGAGTCAGAAGAACTGGTAGGGAAATGAGATTGATTGCTCAGATAGGAGAGTATGACATGACTGATGTCATCTTGGACCTAGGATCAGAAGTAAATGTCTTAACTAAGAAGACATGGGAACAAATGGGAAAACCTACTCTGGAATGGTCCCCTATATAGTTGAGAATAGCCAATCAGCAGAATATTGTGCCCCTAGGAAGACTCCCTAGCGTACCAGTAGATATTGATGGAGTCATTACCTTAGCAGACTTTGAGGTAATTGAAATAATTGATGACAACAACCCTTATCCAGCACTTCTAGGCATTGAATGGGGAATAGATAATGATGTAGTAATCAACCTAAGGAAGAGACAGATGACTTTCGAAGGGAAAGGATTGAGAGTCATAGTACCATTGGATCCTTCTCAAGGAGAGAGGTACACCGAGCCAGTCAGAGATGAAGACCAGGATGTTTTGGACCATATATACAATATCACAGTGAAGGAAGCAGATTATGTTGATCCTACTGCCGAAGGTATCATGGATTGGCAGTGTGACAGCTCCTGCATGACGGATTCAGATGACGGCCTAGAGAATTGGCATAATAGACTGTATGAGCTACATGGACATCGATGTGCAAGAATTACCAAGTCTCTCAGATGGCTTAGTTCACAGACAAGAACCTTACTTGTTTTTAATGGTTCGACAGACCCGGAAGAGTTTATTGTGCAATTCTCAGCGCAGGTACCCGACTCACAGAAAATGGAGGCTCTAGATTCAGCATTCAGAGCCACAGCAGCCAGATGGTGGAATGGTCATAAAAAGTACATTCATAGTTGGGAAGCGTGCCAGAAGTCCCTTTGCCTCAGATTCAGGGACCAACCTCAGGAGGTGCGAAGTAGGTTTAATGGTACGACCAGTCCTCAGGGACATTTGGAGCAATGCTACGAAGCATGGAAGCACGTACCTCATGAAGAATGGGTACATAGGTTTTTGCACACCTTGGAACCTATAGCAAAGAACTGGTATGCGGAGGTCGAGCTTCGCCACGGTACTGTAAGTTGGGATAGTCTTGTTGATAGTTTTGTGCTGACATTTTCTATTAATGAGGTTTGTCCTGCTTTGGACGTAGCTGTTAGGTTAATCCATACTAAAGTATTTGATGATCAAGAAATAGCAGAATACACACCTAATTGGAAGGAACAAGAAGCCAATGCAGTAGAATGTTATAACCTCGCAATTGACGAGGATGACGATACACGCAACATTAACATTCCTGAGTCAGAAGGACACTGCAAAGTACATGGACCAGCAGTTGAAGCACCTAAAGTGACCCAGCCTCTAAAGACACGGATCGTAAACATTGGGTCAGAAGAAAACCCTAAGTATGCTACCATTGGAGATTATTGGGATGACGAAATGGTAAGCAAGGTGACCCAACTTCTCCATGAATATCAGGACCTATTTCCGACAAATTTCTCAAAGATGAAAGGTATCCTTGGTGATACAGGAGTGATAAAGATCCCTTTGAAACCTGATGTGAAGCCTATGAAACATCGCCCTTATAGGCTGAACCCTAAGTATAAAGAAAAAGTCAGAATGGAGCTAGATAAGATGCTTGCTGCAGGAATCATTGATCCTATTGAAGATTCCGAATGGGTTAGTCCTATGGTGGTGCAAGAACAGAAGACTAAGGGAGAAATCAAAATCTGTGTCGATCTGAGAAGCTGAATGATGCATGTTTGCATGATCCTTTCCCCACTCCCTTTACAGATGAAGTTTTAGACAATGTTGGAGGTCAAGAAGTGTACTCTTTTACTGATGGATTTTCAAGTTACCATCAGATTAGAATTTCTCCAGAAGATCGACATAAGACAACCTTCCCCACAGAAATGGGATCCTTCCAGTATACAGTTATGCCTTTTGGATTGAAGAATGCACCTGCTATGTTTTCTAGAGTAGTCATCTCTAATTTTAAGGAATTTATGCATAAATTCTTAGAAGTTTATTTTGATGATTGGACTATCTTCGAGTTATTAAAAGACCACATAGCTAGTTTAAGACTTATGCTGGACAAATGTAGACAGCATCAGATTTCCTTGAACTTCAAAAAGTGTATCTTTTGTGCCCCTTTTGGAATTCTGCTAGGTCACATTGTATGTATGCAAGGATTGATGATGGATCCTGTGAAGATAGCCATTATTGTGAACCTTCCACCTCCGAAGTCTGTTAAACAACTGCGCACTATGCTGGGTCATACTGGATATTATAGGAAATTCATTAAAGGATATGCTCAGATTACAGACCCTATGGAAAAGTAGTTGAAGAAAGATATTAAGTTTGAATGGACACCTGAGTGTCAAGCAAGCTTGGATATTTTGATGGAAAAGATGGTAACTTCCCCTATATTAGTATTCCCTGACTGGAATAAGGAGTTTCATGTGCATGTTGATGCATCCTCCATTGCTCTGGGTATAGTATTGGCTCAGTCAGGTGAAGGTAATATTGATCACCCTATTTCTTTTGCAAGTAGAAAATTGTCCACAGCAGAAAAAAATTATACTACTACAGAACGAGAAGGTCTAGCTATGGTTTATGCATTGCAGAAGTTTCGACATTATCTGTTAGGATCTCATTTTAAGATGTTCACTGACCACTCTGCTTTGAAGTATTTGGTTAAAAAGCCTGTGCTAGGTGGAAGGATATGCAGATGGTTGATTCTGTTTCAGGAATATGACTTTGAGATCATAGTCAAACCTGGAAGACTGAACCTAGGTCCTGACCACTTGTCGAGGCTCGAGTCAGGAGAAGAGCCCATTAGTTTGGAAGAAGGTCTTCCTAATGCCCAGTTGTTTTCCATCAATATGGTTGATTATTATTTCCAGGATATTGTTCAGTACTTGTCTACAGGTTTTACACCCATTGAAATGACAACGCAGCAGAAGAAGAAGTTGGTGGTTAGAACAGCTGACTTTACCCTAATAGCACGACAAATATATAAGATGGGACTAGATGAAATACTGCGCAGATGTGTCCTGGAGCATAAAAAACCATTAATTTTGGCTGAGGCACATTCTGGAGCAACAGGAGGTCATTACGCAGGAAAAGCTACAGCACAGAAGATTCTGACAGCCGGATTGTGGTGGCCCACAATTCATAAGGATGCAAGAGAGTATTGCCACAGCTGCAACATCTATTAGAGGATAGGCAAACCATCCAGGAGGGATGAGATGCCTCTAGTCCCGCAGGTAACTTTACAACCCTTTGACAAATGGGCTATTGATTTTGTTGGACCTATCAATCCCCCTGCGAAGAAATTCGGAGCAAGATACATTATTACAGCAACTGACTACCTTACTCGTTGGGCCGAAGCTCAACCAGTCAATACATGTAGTACTGCTACAGCCGCGAAGTTCATCTTCGATAACATCTTGTCAAGATTTGGGTGTCCTAGAATTCTTATGAGTGATCAAGGATCACATTTCTTAAATAAGACTATTGAAGTGTTGACTGAAGAATTTCAAGTTTATTATCAGAAGAGTACTTCCTATCATCCTCAAGCAAATGGAACTGTTGAAGCCTTTAGCAAGATCCTTGAACATGCTCTGATGAAGGTTTGCAATGCTAACAGAAATGACTGGGATCTTAGAATTCCAGTAGTACTATGGGCTTATAGAACCACCTACAAGAAGTTGATAGGCCATACACCTTTTAGGTTGGTTTATGGACAAGAAGCAGTCATGCCCATGGAGTACATTGTTCCTAGCCTCAAAATATCTGATTTTACAGAGATGGATGACCCAGATATGATGAAAGAAAGGTTGGAAAAGATACTAGAACTTGAAGAGGACAGATTTATTGCAGGGTTCCAGCAGCAAGTGCAGAAAGCTAGAGAAAAAGCATGGCATGATAGACACATTAAGAGGAAGCAGTTCCAGAATGGTGATCTTGTGCTTCTATATGACAGTAAATTCATGAAATTCCTGAGGAAGTTCAAGACACATTGGAAAGGACCATACATAGTGCAAAGAGTTACTGATGGTGGCACAGTCCAGTTAGCTAAATTGAATGGAGAACTTTTACCTTCCATGGTGAATGGAAGTAGGTTAAAGAAGTACAGGGACAAGTCGGGACCCCTTAATCAGAAGTAACAGCAAGAAGGATAGTCTAAGTACCAAGAACAGTTGGAATTGGGTACTAGACTATAATGAAGCTGTTCTCAAAACTACGAAGTGTTAAAGACTGTCAAAGTTTGAAGGGTGAAGTTTGGTTGTCATGTAGGTCAGGATGGGTCGAAGGTGAATATTATGTCGAGGGTACTCATTGAGGCGAAGCTGAAGTTAGTGGTTGTGTCGAAGAAGAAAGGTGTGTCACAACCTAAAATGTGACTGACGGGACAAACTCGAATTGGCGGCGTCGGCACGTGAACTGCCTGTCATGATGAGATCTTGGGAAAATCTAGCGCCTTGTGGACTAGATTTACCGTCGTTCCATCAGATTTGGCATCAGTAATGCACCATGATGACAGATTTTGTTGTGGGATTCTTTAAGAAGCTACACCGGCCTCCAACTCCTACATTTTGCACTTCTTTGAGTTTACAGTTAGCACCATGTCGAATGATCGCGAAGTCCAGGAATTGTTACGAGAGTTCAGGGAGAGAGGTCTGTAGAACCTTATGAGCAATCCTCCTTGCGAGGAGGCATCTCTAGCGCCAAAGAAGCTAATGCAGATACGATCAACTAGAAAGAAATTTAAGGTAGAAGTTCGCTCTAAGTGGAACGAAGAAAGGCACAAACCCTCACGAAAGACTCAGGAGGATCCCGAAGAATGGAGGCATGTTGTTTGTCTTATGCAAAATTACAGTGGCATGCAATCACAGGGGCACCGCCTGTTAAGGACCCAAAGTTGTGGATGGTAAAATGTTCGATAGGACATGAATGGGAGGCAGTTCGAAGGATGGGGTCACTGATAGAAGGCCCAATGATCCCCATGACCATCATAAGTATGACGGAGGCAGAAGGATCAAGCAAGTCATGGCCGTGGTAGCAGTAGCAGAAGGGATGACGATGCAGCCGTAGCAAGCTGTTTTCTATCTTTGCCAACAAGATTCTACCACCAGAAAAGCAGCAGAGTGTCCCGGGACGGGACACTGGTGAGTTTTAGGGGCCTGTTTGGGCGCGCACCTTAACGGTCCTTAATTTTGGTAACTTCACGGTTTTTGTGGAAGTTTGTAAGTGGAGTTGCAACTCAAAATAGTCTTAGGGGTGTCGAGGTTGAGTCAAAGCCCTCTTTTTGTAATAAACCCATGGTTTAAGTCCAGGGTTTAGGGTTCAGGGTGCCCATGGTTTTGTAATAAGTGCACTATAAATAAGCACTCTTGTAAAGAAGTCAGTTTAGGATTTTGATGTAAGATGAATTGATGCAAAGCTAAGGCTTGTTTTGTAAGGAAGGTTAAGTCCCAGCTATGTGTGTGGATGACCTCTGCAGCTGTGTACGCAGAGGGTTTTGGGTGATTAAGAAGATCTGCAGCTGTGTGCACAGAGATCTACAGCTTAGTGCGCAGCTTGAGGAATTGAAGGGATCTGCAGCTGAGTGTGTAGATCAGAACTGTGGATTTTGTAAAGAGTTGAATAAAACACAGTTATGTGGACGTAGCCCCTAAACTGGGGGTGAACCATGTTATATCTTGTGTCGTGGTTCTTTTGTGTAGTTGTTATGTTCTTTTATGCATTGATAAATATAGAACTGATAAGTAAGATCACTGCTAAATACTAACTTCATTGTGAATTCCCAGTAAAGGGTTAAGCAAGGAACTGTTTGTTTATCTAACCACGAAGCTAAATAAGTGAATGTTAAGCTCTGTATTTTATGATTATCATTTGTTAGAAAGATAAAGGTACAGTAATATCCCTCTTCTGCTTACAGAAACCTGATTCTGTGGCACCCCATAGCTGTTTCGGGTGAGACTGCAACCTGTTCGCAGGTTGTTGCTGAAAGGGCCAACACTGTGGGTCTTTTGTTGGTGCGAAGACAAAAGTATAGAACCTGGGTATGCCCTAAGCCCAACAATTCCATCACAACTCCTCCAGTCTCAGAAGATTTAGATGAAGCCTACTTTCCCGCATGGGCAGAGAACTCTACATACTCGTACACTTTTTTAGATATGTTTTTCCCATTTGACGAAGCCATGATTGGACCATAAAATATTTGTGAAGACCTTCACCACAATTCCTTCTTCCTTCTGGAACTAAGCAAGATAGCGAATTTAGAGTGCCATGTGAGACTAGTAGAAGTGTTAATCCTTTTCCCAAGGAGGGTATATTTTCCAAGGGCAATATGAAAAAAATATCCACCATGATTTCGATCAATATCTCTGTTAAACCTGATGTTATGGAAACCATACACATTGGTGCAAACTATTCTCCAGAAGAGATTTCCTTTTACACTTCCTTATTTAAGGAATTCGGTGACGTCTTTGCTTGGTCATATAAGGATATGCTAGGCATTGATCCATCGATTGTATTGTTATATTTTTAACATTAAGATAGCATTATTAGGATCTTTTAACTGAGAGAATAACAAGCACATCAATCAAACACAAGAGACAATGAACACAGTGTTTTTCCTCGAGGAAACCATAAATGGAGAAAACCCCACAACTTCCTTAGAGATAGAATCAGCACCAAATAGAAAAGCCCAAAACAATAAGATAAACTCTCGACAGCAGTAACCTCTTTCTTCCTAGCCATAATGTCTTCTTCTTCCTTAGCTATGCGCTACTACTGAGTGTGAGTGAGTGTGTGATAAATAGAGAGGCTAGCTCTCTATTTATACTAATTCCCGACTTAACTAAACCCAACTAGGGATGAATTCACTAGGTGAGTCTAATAACCCTAGTTCCCCGGAACTGCGGGGAATTTAACCCTTAGACAATAGGAGGGTTACCCACAATGACTTAACATGACTTGTTTACATTATAGATCCTCTCGATCGAAACATCGGGGCATGACATGACTCAATTACATTACAGACACATCCCAGAATAAACATCGGGGTACAAGACATAATATATATAAGTGAATACATTCCGAAGTTACAAATACATCAATACTCCCTCTTAACTAGGAAGGTATTCTTTCAACACAAATTTTTAGCACTGGTCTTCTTCTCTGTATCGACTGGATCATCTCATTATCTTCATCTTCAAGTATTCTTCATCTTCTTCGTCTTCTTCGTCTTCAATTCATCTTCTAAGTCATATTCTTCTTCAAGTCTTCTTCATCACAGGATCTGGATCATCACGACTACTAGATCATCACTATTGGATCATCACTTGATCTGGATCATCATCATATGATATCTCATAATGGTGCTATCTCTATTCTTCTTGTCACAGGAAGTTCTACAGAGCCAGTCCTTTTTCATGCTGGTTGTAGGCTTACCCTTCATTTAGGTCTTCAACACTTATATCTGACCCTAAGTCAAAAAGGCCTGCCCAACTCTTACATCTGACCTCGTCTTGTCAGAAAGGCATGCCCAGGACTCACATCTGACCTCATCTTTCTAGAAATACCCAACACTCACATCTGACCATCTGTAAACACATTGCGCCAGAATGGATCAGCGCTTACATCCAACCTCATCTTGTCAGAAAGGCTCTGCACTTACATCCGACCCCATCTTGTCAGAAAGGCACAGCACTCATATCTGACCATGTGTAAACACATCACGCTAGAATGGCTCAACACTTATATCCGACCTCATCTTGTCAGAAAGGATCTGCACTTACATTCGACCATGTGTAAACACATCGCATCGAAAAGGCTCTCAGTCCCAGACTGAGGATTCCTAGTAACTGACTAGGTGCCTCCATTTTCCTAGAGAATGACATCAGCCCTTATATCTGATCAAGTGGGGCACATCCCTCAATCACATTAGAATGGCCATGTGCTCACATCTGATCATGTAAGACTACATCCTACAGTCATATTAGAAAGGCCCTCAGTCCCAGACTGAGTATTCCTAGTAACTGACCAGGCGCCTCCATTCCAAGAATGGCATTCAACCCTTACATCTGATCATGTAGGAACCAATCCTACATTCATATCAGAATGGATCAGCACTCACATATGACATGGAAGGAACCAAATCCTCTCACCATGACAGAATGGCTTAGCCCTTACATCTGACCATGGAAGGAACCTAATCCTCTCCCATGTCAGAATGGATCTAGTTCTCATCGTTTCCCCTTGGAGGCAACCTTGATCTAGAGAACACTAAGCTTCTCCCTGAAGTAATCAAACTTCACTCTAGCCAATGGTTTCGTCAATACATCAGCTATATGTTCGTCCGTCGTAACACACTGGAGCTTCACTACTCCTCTCTACACCATATCCCTAATATAGTGATATTTGATCTCGATATGCTTTGACTTGTCATGGAACACTGTTTTCTCTAAAAAATTCACACAACTATGGTTGTCACAATATATACAAGTAACATCCACATGGAGATCAAATAAATCAGACAATAGCTTCCTCATCCATACTGCCTCACAACTAGCTGAACAAACTGCAACATACTCTGCTTCAGCTGTACTTAGTGCCACACATGATTGCTTCCTGCTAAACCAAGAGATCACACCTGATCCCATACTGAAGCAACATCCTAAAGTGCTCTTCCTATCGATGGCACTGCCTACCCAATCTGAATCAACATAACCCTCAAGGTTAATCTTCTAATTTGCCTTGTACTTGAGCCCATAATCAACTGTACCCTTTAGGTACCTCGGAATATGCTTTGCAGCAATCAAGTGAGCATGTCTCGGATATGTCAGGAACTGGCTCAAGGTGTTCATAGCAAAGCAAATATCTGGTCTTTTGTTCATTAGGTACATCAAGGACCCAATCATCTAACGATACATCATGGCATCAACTGCTTCTGATGAAGCATCACTCAATAGCTTCAAGTTCAATTCCATAGGTGTGGTTATGGACTTGCAGTCCATCATCCCGAATCTCTTCAGAATCTCTACTGCATACTTCCCTTGTCCAAGGAAGATTCCATCCACATTTTGACACACCTCCATGCCTAAGAAATAGTGCATCATACCCAAGTCTTTCATTTCAAACTCGGTAGCAAGTTTCCTCTTTGTATCAGCAATCAACCCATCCATACCTGTTACAAACAGATCATCCACATACAGCAGGAGTATCACTGGGTTTCCATATTCAACCTTGTAGTAAAGGTTGGAATCTTCTTTACTCTTGGTAAATCCCAAATTAGATAGGAAACCATCAATTCTACCATACCATGTCCTGGGTGCTTGTTTCAAACCGCACAGGGATTTCTTGAATCTACATACATGAGACTCCCTGTCATGTGTCTCAAAATCGAGTGGTTGTTCCACATACACTTCCTCTTCTACTACACCATTCAAGAAAGCAATCTTGACATCCATCTGGTGTATCTTCCATTTCATCACTACATCCAGAGAAAGTACTAATCTGATGGAAGTGTATCTAGCTATAGGTGCAAAAGTTTCTTCATAATCTATTCCTTCTTTCTGAGAGAAACCATGAGCCACAAATCTAGATTTATATATCATGCTTGATCTTGTAGATCCATTTGGAAGTTACAATGGACTTCCCTTCTGGTCTTGGGACAACATCCCAAACATCATTCTTCATGATCGACAGATACTCTTCAATCATAACATCCTTCCATTCTTTTTGTTCTGCCGCTTCTTCATAGTTGGAAGGTTATTTATCAATAATGTCACATAGTAAGGCTACATAACTAAAGCAAGATCTAGTTTTCTTTCTTCCTCTGGGAGCTTCTTCTGAATCTCCATATCTTTCTGCACCTTGGATAATTTCACATACCCAAGTAGGTTTCCTCTTATGAGGATTCTTCTCTAGAGGTGGATCTACAGGTTCTTGAGGTTCTTCAAATTCTTGATCTTCTTCTTGAATTTCTTCATTCATGATTGTATCATGAATTATGGGTTCTCTTGTTTCTTAAGGTTCTTCAGCTGGTTTCTTCCTTGATTTGATGTAGGCTGAATCTTTGTCAAATGTTACATCTCTGCTAATGTCAATCTTCTTGAACCCTAGGAAGTATATTATGTAATCCTTCGAGCTTTCAGAGTATCCCACAAATATACCCTTCTTTCCTCAAGGATCTAACTTCATCCTCTTTTCTTTCGAAATGTGTATGTACACAGGACAACTGAATATTCTGAGATGGCTGACTTCTGGTTTCTTGCCAGAGAAGACTTCTTCAGGAGTCTTGTTCTTGAGTACTCTGTGTGGAGTATGGTTTTGTACATACACCACTATTTTGGCAGCTTCTGCCCAAAGATGCATAGGAAGATCTTGATCATGAAGCATTGCTCTTGCAACTTCCATCATAGTTCTATTCTTCCTTTCTACAATCCCATTCTGTTGTGGATATATGGAGTGGACAACTCCCTCTTAATCCCTAAGTCTTTGCACAACTCTTTGAATTGATTTGATGTGAATTCTCCGCCTTTATCTAATTGAAAATTCTTGATCTTCTTTTAAGTGTGGTTCTCGATCAAGGCTTTGAATTCCTTGAACTTACTGAATACTTCATCTTTGTTCTTCATGAAGTAGATCCATGTCTTCCTAGAAAAATCATCAATAAAAGAAACATAGTATGCATACCCGCTTAGTGAACTGGATGACATTGGACCGCATACATTGGAGTGGATGATTTCCAAGATTCCTTTTACTTTTCTCTCACTACCTGGAAATGTCTTCTTTGTGTTCTTTCCTTTCACACATCCTTTGCATACACCTTCATGTTTTGTCTGCATTTCTGGGAGACCTTCAACAGCTTTACTTGCAAGTGGTAGTGCTCTGTAATGCACATGTGCAAGCCTTCTATTCCAAAGCTCATTTGGTTCTACCGAGTCATGAACCAAAGATTGTTCTAGTTGGCCATTCAATTTGTATATTCCTCCTTCTTGTTCTCCAGTCACTACTGCATCATCGAAATACTTTCCTTTTGGACACATGAGGACTTGTCCATCTACAAATGCAACCCTCATTCCTTTTGCATCTAATGCAGATATGGAGAGGAGGTTCTTCTTTAGTCCAGGTACAAACAATACATCTTTCATATTGATAGACTTTCCAGAGTCTAGCTTACAGGAGGATTCCCCAATACCTTTTATTGGATACTGGTAGTCATCTCCAAGTTTCACCTTGTGAGGTGATTCATGTTCAGATAATTGCACAAAGGATTCCTTGAATCCTGTCATGTGCTTGGAAGCACCAATGTCTATAAGCCAATCATTGCTGCCATGTGTGATAGTTCCCGTGAGAGTGGAAATCAGAACATATTCTTCATCACTTGAAGAATCATCACTATGATCTTGTCTGTTTCTCTTTGTCAAAGGTTCATCATCTTCTGCAGCATGAGCATGATGTCTTCTCTTATTTCCCTTATTCTTGTGAGAGCTACTTTTGTTCTTAGGAAAATATCTAGCAAAGTGTCCTATTTCATCACATGTATACAAAATGAACTTAGAATTATCTCTAGGATTTCTAAATTTATTCCTTTGATGAGAGTACTTACTTCTATGGTGGCTAGATCTAGTTTTCTTGGTTTGTACTTTGAGAGCTTGATATTCACTTCCAATCTTCTCTTCTTGAGCTGCTATCCGAGCTTCTTCTTGAGAGCATTCTTCCCATAGTCTACTGAACTTGACTAACTTCTTTTTGGCACAGATCCCTTGAATGAAAGAGTCCCATGTCCTAGGGAGACCATTCAAGGTGGCTATTACAATCTTTACATTCTCCACTTCTTCATCTACTGCTTCCAATTGTTCCTTGATCTAAATAACCCTTGTAGAGTAATACTGTATGGTTTTTGCATTCTGTATCTTCACATTCTTCAATTGGTTCCTCAAAGTCATATTCCAGTTTATCTTCTTTCCTTCAAACAATTTGGTTAGGGCATCAAACATAGCTTTAGGTGTCTTTAGGGAGGACACCTATGGTATGAGGTGATCCTTGATTAAATCAGCAATAATCCTCTTTTCCATAACCAACTTCTTCTTGTGTAAGGCCTTAGCCTCATCTCCCTCTGGAACTGGAACCTCCTCATTGATGTAGGAGTCCAACTCATTCTCTTCCAGGACCAGGAAGATCCTATACTTCTAGGCTCGAAAGTTATCAGCTCCCTCAATCTTTTCATCAATCTTGGTATGATGAGACATCTTAACTGAGAACCTCAAATGGAAATACAAAATATTTAGATCTTACCAGGTCAAGATGTCGGATTTGGATTTGGAGCTGAAATTTCGCAGTGCTAGTTCAGGAGCAGATTGGGGGTTTTTTTTTCTGGAGTTCTGTCCAACAAAATGCTTTGATCTTGAAACCTAACTTCTATTTTAGGGAGGATATCAATCCAAGCCCGGGATCACTGAAAAATTCCTCTTCTATGAAAATCCCTAATTTTCAACAGTAGTGTCGGGTCCAAAACTGAAAAACCTCAGAATTGGATTATGTTTCGACAAAAATATGCTCCCTAGGGAGGAGAGTTATTCCAACCTTATTTTGCTGAAAATCTATGGAGAGAGATCCAAAAAATAGGAAACCCTAGTTCCTGCAGCTGCACAGTGTCTTGTTCTCAGGTTAGCTCTAATACCATGTTAGATTTTTAACATTAAGCTAGCATTATTAGGATCTTTTAACTGAGAGAATAACAAGCACAATAATCAAACACAAGAGACAATGAACATAGTGTTTTTCCTCTGGGAAACCATAAATGGAGAAAACCCTGCAACTTCCTTAGAGATTGAATCAACACCAAATAGAAAAGCCCAAAACAGTAAGATGATCTCCCGACAGTAGTAACCTCTTTCTTCCTAGCCCCAGTGTCTTCTTCTTCCTTAGCTATGCACTACAACTGAGTGTGAGTGAGTGTGTGATAAATAGAGAGGCTAGCTCTCTATTTATACTAATTCCCAACTTGACTAAACCCAACTAGGGTCGACTTCACTAGGTGAGTCTAATAACCCTAGTGCCCCGAAACTGTGGGGACTTTAACCCTTAGACAAGAGGGGGGTTACCCACAATGACTTGACATGACTTTTTTACATTATAGATCCTCTCGATTGGAACATCGGGGCATGACATGACTCAATTACATTACAGACACATCCCGGAATAAACATTGGGGTACAAGACATAAGATATATAAGTGAATACATTCCGAAGTTACAAATACATCAACATGTATAACATGAAATCCAAACCTACCCCAATGTAAAACATGTTTGACAAAAGCTTAGATGTGTAAATCCATGGAAAGTGACAATCATCAAGGATGAAGTGGAAAAGTTACTGAAAGTCAGGTTTATCTACCTGATCTCTCTAACGGAATGGGTATCCAATCTCGTTCTGGTGGACAAGAAACAAGGGACTATATGCGTCTGCACTGATTTTCATGATTTAAACAAGGTGTGTCCCAAGGATAATTACCCCACACCATTCATTGATTAGATCATTGATTCATGTCCAGGTAGTGAGATATTTTAGTTTATGGATGGTTTTTTCGGGCAACAACCAGATTCAAATCAAACAAGAAGACCAACATAAAATGGATTTTATTTTCCCATGGGGTACATTTGTGTATATAAAGATGTTGTTTGGCTTAAAAAACGTCAGAACTACCTTTCAACGGGCAATGAATTTTTCCTTCCACGACATTAAGCATATTTTCAAGCCATACTTAGATGATATGCATGCCCATTCTAGAAATAGGAAGGAACATCTAGATCATCTTCGTTAAATTTTTTAAGGATGCAGATATTGTAAGATTCGCTTAAATCCCCATAAGTGTGTCTTTTGCATTAATTTGGGCGGTTACTCGGATTCATAGTTTCAAATAAAGGTATACATGTGGATCCTTTAAAAGCTGAGGCGATTGTTAATCTTCCTCCTCCTCGATCTATCAAGAAATTGCAAAGTATACAAGGTAAGTCCAACTTCCTTTGGCATTTTACAGTAAATTATGCCAATATCACAAAGTGTTTCATGTGTTTGTTAAAGCAATACACCCCATTCCTTTGGGATGAAGCCGCATAACAAGCTTTCGAGGCATTAAAGAAGACACTACTATCGACTCCTCTTTTGTGTCCACTAGACTACACTAAAGTTTTATATTGTATATGGCTGCATCCGAGTCCACTATAGGAGTGGTGTTGGTTTAGGAAGATGATGAGCTCTAGGAGCATGTTGTATACTATCTTATTCATGCTCTAGCAGGTCCTAAAATAAGATACTCTCATGTCGAGAATTTTCCTTTGGCAGGTGTTTATGCTTTCCAGAGGTTAAGACACTATATTTTTCTATGGGAAACCACATTGATTGCAGATATAAATCCTTTTCAATATGTTTTATCCCGATGAATAATCGAGGTAAATTTTAACATTGTCATTCTCTAAGAGTTTGACCTAGATTTCTAGTCTTATAAGTCTAAGAAATACTTAGTGTTTGCAAAATTGATTTCAGAATTCTCGACTGAAGAAACTGTAGTGAGAAAAGATGACTCATTTTCGGATGAATACATCTTCTTAATTTTGACTTTTGATACTTGTTTTGGAGATACCCTAGTATATCTCTAGAATTTGAAATGTCCTACGACCTTCTTACAAGAAGATCGGTGCAAGTTACGAGTGAATGCAAAAAACTACCTTATAATTGGTGATACTTTGTATTGACAAGGGGGAGATTCTATATTACGTTGGTGCCTCACCCATGAGGAGGAAGAGCATGTCCTAAATGATTCTCACAGTGGAGCATGTGGGGGTCATTTAACCAGGTTAGCAATGACCCAGAAGATTCGACGTGTTGGTTATTTTTGGACCACCATCTTCAAAAATTGCGTGGAAGAAGTAAAATGGTATCATCTGTGTCAGTTTTACACCAGGAAAATGCGGTCACATCCTGCTCCTTTGTTTCCCATCATCGTGGTAGGGTTATTAACTAAGTGGGGGGTTGATTTCATGATGTGCAACCTAGTGTATGTTGGGGCGAACAAGTATATCATTGTCACTGTAGACTATTTCATGAAGTGGGAAGAGGCAATGCCTACCTTTTAGGACAATGGGGAAACAACAACGTACATCATTTTCAACCAAATTATTGCTAGGTTTGGTATGCCGAAGAGGATTGTCATTGACCATGGAAGTCACTTCTAGAACAACATGTGGTAGAATTGACCACAATGTTAGGGTTTAGCCAAGACCATTCATCTTCTTTCTACCCTCAAGCAAATGGACAAGTAGAGGTAGTCAATAAGACCTTGAAAACCATTCTCAATGCATGATAAATGAAAGTAGGTCAAATTGGCACATCATGCTATATCCAACACTTTGGGAATATAAAACGAATGTCAAGACTTCCACGGGTTTCTCACCTTTCCAGCTCGTCCATGGGGTGGAAGCAGTCACACCTATTGAATGTGAAATACCATCTTTAAAAATTGTAGTTCATGTACTTCCCGACACTACTGCTATTGAGGAATGCTTGCTTCATTTAGAGCATCTAGATGAGCAGCGTAGAGATGCACTCACTACAAATGAGGCACACAAGAACCGAGTAAAAATCTAGTATGATAAAGCCGTAAAACTAGGCTTTTCTCTAAGGGAGAACTTGTCTTGCTTTGGGATGAGGACAAGGAACCCATGGGGGCAGGAAAATTTAAATCCATGTGGTTAGGATTGTACATCATGTTGAAATTTTTAAAGAATGGAGCCTATGAGTTAATTTATTACGATGGTAAAAAGATGCCTTTTCTTGTATTTTTCTTGTATATTTATCTAAAATAGGTAGTTACTGGTTAGTGTTTCTTACATAGTCTGTTTTTGTTTGAAATGTCTTCATAGTTGTGTGTGGGGTTCGTTGATGGTGCAAACCGTCACACTTGCAATCTGTATTCAACTGCCTAGGTCATTTATGCACCCTCGGAACAATTGGTTTCCTTAGATGGCACCTGGCTAGGTCCTGCAACTAATAATATGGCTGAATACAATGTTATCATTGAGATTCTTTGGGATTCCATTTCACGTGGTATTACTTTCCTGGAAGTCAGACTTGACTCCTAGTTAATTTTTTTCTCAGCTTAATGGATATTATCAGGTGAGGCACCCTGCTTTATTACATCAATTTTTAAGAGTTAGGTTACTTGAAAGGAATTTTGAACATACTTCATATAATCATGTTTCAAGGAATCAAAATACAATCACTGATGCATTTGCGAATTACATACTAGATTGGCATTTGTTACATACATTGTAAAATTAAAATACACAGACGCATTTGGAACACATATAAATAACCAGGTGTGTGTGTGTGTGTGTGTCCATATACATCGATTTTGATTCAAATATCATGTCAAAAAATACATCCAAAATACAAAATGGGATCAACATCCATCATATTCTAGAGCTAGGGATGCTCGATAACAAAGTACAACCCGGGTTACCCGTTCGGAGAAGGAGTAACCAGGATGGAGGTACTCCAATGACATGCTGCCACATTTCCATTGGAATTCTCTCCATCTGCAGTGTGGGTAAATTGTGGGTAAGCCTAACCATCTTCCCCTCTAGTGCATGAATAATATATTCATATCCTCCAACCTCCAATGGTCGAACGAAGCTCCTGGGATGTCTATTATGTCTGACAGGTCCTATATCTACATATCATTCAAAGGTATATCATACTTGAGTACATATCTATATACAATTTTATGAACAAAATTTCATAAAAATATTAAATATTAAAAAGGTAAAACGCCATATCCATATATCCCCATGCGCCTCCAAGAGGGAGGATAAACTTAGGATCGCCTCTGAAATCAAAACTTGCATAGGGAAACTGCTCTAATGCAGGCACCTATTGTTGTTCAGGATAAAACACCCTTGTAACCTAGGGTCTGGGGTTACCAACTTACTAGTTACTTGTAGATAATCAGCTTTACCAGAGAATGGAAAGGGAATAGGAAGAAAGTCTTGACTTACCCGATTACTGACGGTTGATCCAAGCTTGATCTTCTCTTGCTCCTCTTCTCTCTAAATATTCCAGGGATGCACCTCTTCACCTACAAAGAGAAAATCCTTCAAGTAATATCTCATGCATATATATATCAGAGGTTAGATGAACAATATATCAAACATATAAACAAATATATTCATTAACCAAAATACATGAAATAAACTCAACACAAGATTGGAAGAAGAATTATCTTTATTAACAATTGATGAATGAGATAAGAGTACAACCCAGCTTCTGAGAAAAGGAATCCTGTGCAACCAAAGGACTCTGAGTTCTGTTGCTCCAAGATTCTGAAGATATACCATTAGCATAACTTTGCTCTCCAAAATTGATTCATTAGTCCCCGCCTCAAGGCCTCTATTTATACTTTGGGAAATAGAGTAGTTTCGAAGGTTGGGATAGTTATGGATTAGGGACCAACTAATCTCATCTAATCTCGTTGTATATTTTTTAAAGTCGAAACAAGGTGTATGCGACTATTAATATAGACAACCCGCGTATGACACGTGAGTTTCTCGAAGGAAACCCGTGTAAGCAAGTGTACATGTGTTTCAATGCAAATACTCGTGTATGGTACGCGAGTTGCAATGCAGATAGTCACGTATGCAACTCAACACTTAGAATATATATATAAAGCTAGTTTCAAGGTAATGCATCCTAGGTCATGCCCATCTATAGTGTTTTGGCCACTTCAATCCTAATTTTTCCTTTTGTGTACCGACATGAAGAATGTCGACACTCGGACGGAGAAGTGTGATTTGGGCTGATAACAAATTCCCCCTAATGTGTGAGGTCAACGGGAAGCAATGGCCAAAATAAATTATAATAATTATCTTGGAGAAATCAGAAGTCCAATGAAGCAGAGGAAGTACCTAAAACAAATACATAGCAATGTCATATACAAAATCATATATGAGAATGCCATGTTCAATATACTGGAACACTAGCTCCTTTACAATATTTGAGTACATCATATGATAAGGGTTCAAGACCATGTATATTACAAAGGTGGATCGAAGCCACAATATACAATAATGATGATTCTTCAAAGATCTGGAAACTATGTAAGTGAAAACAACATTATCTTGTGCAACTTAGGTTATAGATATGAACCTAAGGTCTTCGTAAAAAATCCAAAGGAACCAGTACAATCCAGGCCATGTGAATAGATGTCTTGAAGTCAAACATGGATAAGAATCAACAGATTGTCAACCAATAGGTGATAATTGACAACTGAAGCAAATGAATTCATCATAAAAGCTCTAGGTCTTCATCTTCAGGAAATACTGATGAGAAACCATGCTGTGATGAGGAAGGTAATAGATACTCCAACAGATCACAAAAGTGACTAGGAACTGTATAAAGGAAGGTAGAAACAAGTGGTATTAGATAGGATAAGGATGGAATCAAGATAATAAGCAGAAACAAGGATAAATCCTTGAACAGTGAGAACAACGCAGAGATGACATAAGGCAGCTTTTAACTTTGTAGATAGGACAACTAGACTTATCTGTCATGTAGGAGAGATGATAAGATTCCCCAGGTATAAATGACAAGTGGAGGAGTAAGAAACTTGAAGTTATATCTTAACTGAAAGTGTACACTAAGACATGAGTATCAGAAAGTTCAAAGAGTGCTATGTTCAAGGAGGACATGTTGCCACCGACTGTAACCCAAAGAGAAAAATTCTTCCTTATCTTTCCTGTTAAATTTTAACGAGTCTAGGAAAGTCAACTCAGGTCTCTCTTCATTTTTGATAAGATTGAAGAGATTAGGGAATAATGCTTGATAATGCTACTGATTCATGGATTTTATGAGCCCAAACTAGTACATGCTCACTTGGTGTTTTTATGTTTAGAGAGTTTGAAAAACTCTGAAGAAGACTCCATGTGGGTCCTTTTTCGTCCAATTTAGTCTCCTGAGGCCGAAAAAGTATAAAACATACCACAGAATAACTCTCTTAACTTCCATAGAAGAAAATGTGAACCTTTTTCGTACTTAGTCAGGGACTTCCGAAAAAGGTTAAATTACCATTTACCCAACTCTCCTTCGAGATCAGCATATAGCTTGAGTTTTACGAGTGTGAAGGAAAGCAAGATCACTTGAAAAGATCCATTTGAGTATGAGAAATGGGGCTTACAACAGTAAAATCGATGCTTTGTTCTTAGTGTTTAACGAGCATGAAAAAGACATAAAGTACACTCAAAATCTTTTTCATGTTTAGGTCCAGAGCACAAAAAAGAGAAAAATAAGCTCATACCGGGCATTTATTTTCCGTAAATTTAGTCCCTTAGGTCTGGAAAAGTGATAAACCTATGCCTAAGAATACTCTTCTCAATTTCGTAGAAAAGAGAGTGATCCTTCCTCGTATTATCCCACATGGTCTGAGAAAGAGATAACTTTACCACCAATGTGGATGCCCATTCACATATTCTTAATGAGCTTGAATGGACAAGTTTACTCAGCAGTCAAGTCTATTTTGAGGAGTTAGACCTGGGCCTAAAGAAACTCCATAAGGGCGGGGAGCCTTTAAAAGAGATAGCTTGTAAAAAGAGACCAAAATGAGGCTCAATTTGGCATGAAAAATAGCTGAGACTCCCCTAAACCTATAAAAAATGCGCCATGAGTACCAAAAGACAATAAATGTGTTCTAATATAGGGTACTCATGTGAGGGAATCCCTATCCATGGAAGAAAAATCACATAGACAAGGTACTAATGGTTAAAATACCATAGTCTATGGTCAAAGTAGTAATTCTAGGGTTAAGATGGATTAGGTATAAATGCAAAAATGCATATGAATGAACAAAATCCTACCTTATATGAGTGAAAAACAACTTCAAGTGACCTTAGACCTATTTCATTGAAGAAAAAAGACATGGTGTTAGTTTGATTTTTATAAAAAATAAGAACTATAGGTTAAAACCCACTTTTTGAAATAAAATTTCTATAAATAGTTCAAAATAGAAACCAAAACTCACCATTTGACATTTTTACCCAATATAGACAAGTTTTACCTCTTCCTTCAATCGCTCGGTCTGGACAACTCGGTGGACGATTTTCAAAAACGCAAGTGCCAGGTAAATCTACTCTCCATGCTCGTTCATTTCATCCAAGCAATTTTGATTTTAGGCAAAAATGTGATGTTTTCAACTGTTTTAAAAGCAGTCATGCTATGTACACGGGTATGATATGTAAATAGGCGCATACATGCATTTTATATGCAGGTTGATCAAAAGAAAGTCGTGTATGATATGCGACATGTCTGAAGGAGAGTCACGTACACTACGCAATATATAAAAAAGTTATCTATGGCCAAAATCAAAAGTTTTTATATGAATTTAATGTTTGATAATGGTCTTATTAACAGGTTGAAACATGGTGTTGGAGTGGAGGGAGAGGGAGCATGAAGACATGGACCAAGATGCTCTTCAAACTTCCCCCACGGTAAATGCTTTCTGATGAAGTGGGTTGCTTAAATTCTTTTGTACCTCATCTATGTGATCCAATGTCTGCTTACTGGAGTTTTTGATAAACTACTGGGATCATGATCTTGGTGCATTTCACCTACAAGGTGAGTTTCTAGATATTACCTTGAAAGACATCTATTTCATCTCCGGTTTGTCACGATGAGGAGCTCTGGTCAAATTGGAAGGTACCGGTAGAGGCAATGACCTTCTAAGTGTGCAGAACTACATTGACACATACTATGTGCCTGGTACTCAAAAGAGGGGTAGTTGCATCCCTATTGTTCATATTCACAGCTTTCCATTACAGATGTTGGAAAGAACTATAGTGAGGGTTGCAGGGTCATCATCACTTCATCTTGCAACTCGAAACCAAATGAGACTTGTAGTGGAATGTCTATAGGGAGCCCTAATTGACTGGTGTTTGGGAGTAATCCCAATAATGAAGAAGCAACTCTCTGACTGCAAAAGAGGTTGACAGAAAAACTTTGGTTATTCTAGAATATTTGTGGCCTTTTTCTTTGAGAGGGTGCTCGGTTTGAGCCCTACAGTACATCTACCAATTTCTTCTCCCCGTTAGCCTAGACTGAGTAGTTGGGGGGAAATCTTCCTTCACTAGGGTCCTTGGATCGATTCAGAGTGTATACGATGATGACTTCTACTTATGGTAGGAGTGACAACTACCAGCATTGGAGCCGTTTCCATATGCTGGGATGGATTTTCGAGGTGACAACGACCTTGTCCTCTCTCCTAGAGGAGCGTGGGGAGCATCAGGTATTTGTGTTTTTAAGTTTTTAATTTTTTTATGAATTTTTAATCATAAATATATATACATATGTATAAGATTTTTTAATCCTATAAAATGTTAATATGCAGATATTGAACCAATTTTCCCTGTTGGGAATCCACGTATGTATGTGCGGCCTATGGCAAGAGAGGATCATGACTTGATTAGGGTTCTTGAGGGGAAGCTAACTAGACTTACCCAAAGAGTACCTACTTTACGCATTGAGCAGATCCCTGTCATTATGCAGGAGCTAGTGGTTGGTATACCACCTCTCTGGATATGCCTTATGAGGCAGGTAGCTAGAGCAGTTCTTGTGTGCATAGATGCCACTGCGGTTGCTGCATCTGCGGAAGTTGAAGAAGCCTAAGAGCAGGATGATCAGGAGGATCAGGGGGACCAGGGTGGTCAAGATTAGACCTAGGAGCATTTTATTGGAATTCGATCCAATTTTTGTATATTTTTTTGTATATTATATAGTTATGACTGGATCTGAGGATCAAAAACTCGACCTATCTATATGGACAAATATTCACACACACACACACACACACACACACACACATATATATATATTTGCCGGTTTATTTACAAATGTTTTTAATGTGTCTGCTGTATATATTTATGTAAAATGTGTTAAATGCCAATCCAAGATATAATTAGCATATGCATCAGTTAATGAATTTTGATTTCTTGGAATATGATTGAATGTAATAAACTCAAAATTTATTTCCAATAACCTAACTTGCATAAAATGACGTAGTAAAATAGGGTTCCGCACCTTATAAGCTCGATTGAGCTGGGAAACCACCATTTGAGAGTCAAGTCTGACTTCTAGTTGGGTGATGTCACGTGACAAAGCATCCTATAAAAGGTCAATGACATCCCTGTATTCAGCCACATTATTGGTAGCAGGACCTAGGCAAGTGCCTCCAGAGGCAACTAGTTGTCCTCAGGGTGAGTAAATAACCCATGCGGCTGAAGCAAAGTTATAAGTGTGGCGGCTAGCACCATCTGCAAAACCTACAAACCACTCGGAATACATCTGTAACAACCAACATATGATATAAGAACACAAACTGGTGAACTACTGTACATAAAGTTACATATAATAAAAATACAAAAAAGTGCTAAGCCTAAGCATAGTACTTTTTGAGGTAGAGCCCATTTCTAGGCTTAGGCAGCTTATTTCCATCGAAATCAGTTAATTCATATGCACCTTTATTTAAAATTTTTGACATGACATAGGGCCCTAACCACATCGACATGAATTTCCCTACCTTGAGGGGTTATTTATCTTGATCCCAGAGTAAGACAAGCTCCCCTTCAGAAAAAATCTAAGGTTTGACCAATTTATCGTATTGATTTTTGACCCTATTTTTATGAGCCTCATTTGCTGTCAGTGCATCTCTATGTTGTTTGTCTAGATGTTCTAAGTGTAACAAACATTATTCAAGTTTAGTTGTATCAGGTAACACATGAATAACAATCTTTAAGGATGATATTTCACATTCAACCAGGGTTACTGCTTCCACCCCGTGAACAAGTTGGAAAGGAGAGAACCCTGTAGCAGTTTTCAGATTGGTTCAATAATCCCAAAGTGTAGGATATAGCATGATGTGCCAATTTGACCTAGCTGCATTAATAGTGCGCTTGAGAATAGTATTCAAGGTCTTATTTACCGCCTCAACTTGACCATTCGCTTGAGGGTAGAAAGAAGACAAATGTTCTTGTTTAAACCCTAGCATAGTGGTCAACTCAGTCATCATACTGTTTTGGAAATGACTGCCATGGTCAGTGAAAATATCTTTAGGAATACCGAACCATGCAATTATTTTGGTTGAAAATAGAAAAAAGTTGCAGTTTCCCCATCAACTTTATAAGTGGGCATTGCCTCTTCCCACTTTGTGAAGTAATCTACACCGATAATGATATGTTTGTGCCCCCCAGCTGAGACTGGGTTGCACGTCATGTAATATATCCCCCACTTCGTGAAGGGGGCCATTGAGATGACGAGAAATAATGGAGCAGGATGCGACCACATCTTTCTGGTGTAAAGCTGAAAAGGATGACAACGCTTCACAACTTCCACACAATATTTAAAGATCGTGGGACAGAAATAACCGACACGTAATATCTTCTGGGTTGTTGCTAACCCAGATAAATGACCCCCACATGATCCACTATGGGCATCGTTTAGGATAGTCTCGGCTTCTTCGTGGGTAAGACATCGATGCAAAAAAGAATCTTCCCCCCTACGATATAAAGTATCTCCAATAATGAGGTAGTTTTTTGCATGTAATCGTAGTTTGCATTGTTCTTCCTGTGAGAAGGCTGCAAGGCACTTCAGAGTCTAGAGATAGAAAATTATATCTCCGTACCAAGGGTCATAGGTGGAAATAAAAAAAATGTGCTCATCTGGGAATGAGTCTTCTTTAATGGCTACATCTTCCTCAACCGAAAATTCTACGATGAGCTCAGAAAAAACTAAGTATTTTTTGGATTTGGTGGATTGGAAATCTAAGTCAAAATACTAAAGAATGACTATCCATTTGTTGAATTTGCCTCCAACTATCTGTCAGGACAAAAACATATTGGAAAGGATTAACATCCGCCACTACCATTGTGGTCCTCAGTAAGATCTAGTGGCGGAACCTCTGAACAACATACACAGTTGCTAATGCCAACTTCTCGATGTGGGAATACCTAAGTTCAGGGCTAGCTAAAGCACGGCTAAGATAGTAGACGACATGCTCTTGGAGCTTATCATCCTCCTAGACTAGTACTACCCCTATGGTCGACTCGGATGCGGCCGGATACAATATAAAATCATGAGAGTAATCTAGCGGGCGCAGTAATGGTGCCAACAACAAATATTTCTTTAATGCCCCGAATGAAAGTTGTGCAATTTCATCCCATACAAATGGGGTGTCTTGCTTCAACAGACGCATGAAACCTTTAGTGATCTTGGCATAATTTATGATAAAATGTTGAAGGAAGTTGGAATTCCCTTGCATGCTTTGCTTGATGGAACTAGGAGGAGGAAGATTTACTATGGCCTCAAATTTCAAAGGATCCACCTAAATACCTTTGTTAGAAACAATGAATCCGAGTAGTCTCCCTGACTCGACACAGAAAACACACTTGTGGGGATTCAAGCGAATTTTGTAGTATTTGCATCGTTTGAAGATTAAACGCAAGTGATATGGGTGATCAATTCTCTTATGAGAATGTGCTGGCAGATCATCAAGGTAGGGTTCGACAATATATTTAATGTCATTAAAGGAAAAATTCATTACCCGCTGAAAGGTAGCCCCTGCATTCTTCAATCCAAAAGGCATTTTCTTGTACGCAAATGTACCCCAAGGAAAGATGAAAGCTGTTTTATGTTGGTCTTCCGGTTTAATTTGAATTTGATTATACCCGGAGAAACCATCTATAAATGAAAAGAATTCACTCCCCACACAGGCATCAATGATTTGATCTATGAATGGTGTGGGGTAGTTATCCTTAGGACAAGCTTTGTTTAGATCACAAAATTCAGTACAAATGCATATTGTCCCTTGATTTTTGTCGACAGGAATGAGGTTGGATACCCATTCTGTTAAAGCTATTGGGTAAATGAAATTGGATTTCAACAGTTTTTCAACTTCAG
Organism: Pseudotsuga menziesii; assembly: GCA_001517045.1. Lineage (NCBI taxonomy): Eukaryota > Viridiplantae > Streptophyta > Pinopsida > Pinales > Pinaceae > Pseudotsuga > Pseudotsuga menziesii. The sequence goes on from LPNX010662315.1 coordinate 285,076, forward strand.
CCTTAAAAGATGCCACTTTACGCGGATTGACATGTCTAATTTTTTGTCAAATGGGTTTGGAATTAGGATATGTTCATATTTCATGATCGACTATTGATGGATCTATGCATGGAATCTCCTCATATGACTAGGAAAACACATCGTGAAATTCCTTAAATAAGGCTGTATAGATCGCAATCTCCTCCAGAGAGCAGTTTGCACCGATGTGTACATTTTCCACAACATTTGGGTTTGCAGAGATGTTGATAGGAATAGTAGCGGAAATTTTTTCCATATTCCCCTTAGCAAATATTCCTTCCCTAGGTAATGGATTAATATGTGTATCAGCATCACCTTCCAGTCTCATATGGAACTCTTGGTTCTCAATCCTACTTAACTCTGGAAGAAAATAAGATCAATGGTGAAGATATTCGTAGATCTTATCTTGTCCGCACATAGCTTCCAGAATGGTTTCATCAGAAGGAAAAACCATATCTAAGCAATCTCTAGTATTCAAAGAGTTCTCTTCCCAAGCAGGCATATAGGCTTCTTCCAGCTCCTCTGAGACTGTGAGAGGGACCGAAATGGGATCAACAGTGGTATGAATGATAGATTGATAAGCTACTTCCGCTACCGATAAGGGCACTTCAGTTTCATGGTGGGAAGGACGAACCCAAGGATCCATTCTATCGACAACCATTGCAATAGAATTCCCTACACTAGTAGAACCTAAATAATTAATCGAAGCTGGAGAATCAAATGTGCCCATTAACGATGCATACATTCGAGCCCCTAAGCTCTCTGAAGCATGTTTAACCTGATCAACCAATGGCACGATGGACTCATTAGTTTCCATGTGGCCCTTTCAAGTAAAACTGAGTTGGTCTACAGTAACCAACTTCCCTTCGTGAGGAAACACTACTACCCAAAGTACGGCTGATGCAATAGCGGACATGGCATAAGTCCAACTTCTCCCCAAGAGCAAGTTATAATCCAAAGTTGCATCAATCACCTCTACCTCAACAGACACTGTCTTCCCTGCCAACTTTATTTCAAAATCTGGTAGGATACCATGTGGACGAAATGACCTTCTGTTGAAAGCAGTAAGTAGGGTGTTCGATGGAACTAGCTCTGGACATCTAATAGATTTCCAGTAAGACAAGGACATGACACATGTGGAAGCTCCCTCATAGACAACTTCCCTTCAAATGATTTTTTCGCCATGAATGACATCTATCGATAAGGCCACATGATAAGGTAGGTGAATTTTGATGTCAGACAAATTAAACTTCGCCATGAGGCTCGATGAATCCATACTACCTAAGGCTGCTAAGAGTGCATCTCGCTAGGAAAGACAACTCTTTAACACCTCTAAAGCTGACATCGCACAAGGGGTCTGGGCTAAATCTTCAACTACAAAGTAGTTGGCTATAGCCCTAGCATTGGGATTGTGCAAGGTTTTCTTAAAGACGCCCTTTGGTATCTTGGGCATAGGTTCGGCAGGTTTTTCAATCGTGAGATGGTTAGACGTTTCACCTATAGACTTACCCTTCTCTAGAGCCTCAGTCTCATAGTTCTTGTTCCTAGTCTAGAGTAAAGTCTGGGATTGAACCATGTTGATATAATTTGGGTCAAGAGCATTTGGGGTGCCCCCTGCTAGATTTGAAGCTGAAGAAAAATTATGTCCTTGGGGAAAAGGATCCTTCAGGATAGCCAGTTGTTGGGATTTTAGCAGCTTCTGAGCTTGGTCAATAAGGGGACATTGATGGGCCAGGTGATCCTCTTGGCACAACTTACAAGGGAATTTCATTGTCTTCTTTTCTTTTTTTATGCCATCAGCATTGCTTGTGGGTTTTGTCTTGTTTTGGTTTCCCTCACCTTTATTCCCCTTATTATTTTTCCCACCGGGCTGCTGATTGCCCTTTTGAGAGGATTGTACAAAAACATTTGCATTCTGGGGTGAGGGGGCATCCTTTACTGCCTCCGTCGTAGAATGTTTGATGGACAACTCATGGAGCTTCTTAGCCAAAGACTCTATAGTGGATATTTCACAGAACTAACCACACCATCAGCATGGGGTCTATGATTAGGTTTCTCTACATTATGCGTTGGCCTCAGTGCATCAGGGATGATTTCATGTAAAATCCCAGACCGAGAATATATTAAATCTAGCTGCTGGGCCTTGAGGATAGCCTCTTCCTCATTGGTTAATCCCGAAGTAGATACATCCTTAGATATATATGGCAATAAGGATTTAAGGAACCATTCTAGTTAAAACTTGGGATGAATAGTGGCCTTAATAAGGCTCTTCTGTCTTCTCCACTCTTGGATATGATCTAAAATATGAGTGGCCTTGTCTTGCCGAAAGGTAGACAACAAGTCTGTCCTAGCATCATACCGGACAAGAAGTTGGAATTGATTAAGGAATACATTAGCCAAGTCCCAAAAACTATCAAACCCAGCAGAGGGCAGTTCAATGTACCATTTAGCTGCGGTACTAGTCAGAGTTATTTGGTACAATATCAACCGAACCATGTCGTCATTCGGTGAGTTGGAAGAGCACCACAAGTGGAAAGTGGTGATGTGAGCTCCTGGGTCATCACCAACTTTTCCTTTGAATTTTGGGATATCCGAGGGTAGCTTGGTACGAACAGGTGGCCAGGAGGATTTATTTCTCACCGGGTCATTCATTAGCTTTGAAAAATATGACAAATTTAATGTTGCCAAGAAAGGGATCTTGGGTCTAACCGGAGCATAAAAAGTACCAGCTTGCAGATTAGAGGGACTTTCCCCCAGGTTCCCATATGTGAAGGCGGGGTTTCCCCCTACTATCGGTTGCGAATTATTCGAGCCACTATGGAAAGGATTCCACCCATAATCCAGTGGATTGTTCATGTGCAGTGCAATGTATGAGGTTCGATTTGCCCCAGTTGAAATTGGGGTTTGGAACAAAGGAGTAGGTATCCCCCCGCTAAAAAGTGAGAAAGGAGATCTCATGAAAGGAGCTGAAACTAGAGTTTGAAAACCTTGACCATAAGGATTAGGCTTTCTGAACTGCACCCCTACATATGGATGGAGGAATGTGCCCCCCATTCCAAGGAAAACCCTGGACAAATGACGAGGATCCTATAGGACCACTCTGAGCAGTGTGTGTGAAGGAAGTAGAAGTAGAAGGATCCTATAGGACCACTCCACCAGAAGAGCCTAATAAATTTGTGGAAGACGGTGGTTGAACCACCCGACTAGCTGGAGTTAAAGGTATTGTAGGTATACTTGTTCTAGGGGTACCAACCGGGGGAGGTGGCACCCCTTCAGCTGGAACAACTGAGGTGGAGGTAGAAGAAATTTCTCCTGCACTAGACATTAGTTTATCCAGAGGGACACCAATCATAGGCAAACCGAAAGGATGAACCTGGACGATCACAGGATCGTTTAGGTTAGTTAGAGGTGAATTAAAGTTCATTGCAAACTCATCAGCCTGCAAGTATTCTATCTCTAATGTAGTTAAATCAAACTGGTTTGTCCTAAGTTTTGGTTCACTCGAAACTTCACTAACTCCTATCGGTTCGAAATAACCATTCGTGTCTAATCTCCGCCTTTGAGGGGGAGGTGGAGGTTCCAATGTAATGAGTGGAGGAAGGTATTTCAACCTTCTTGACCATCTAAGAGGTTGGTCCTCCACGATTGTAAATTTGACTCTTCACACCCTAAGGTCAGCTAAACATAGACAAACCACAAAGCAATCACTACAAAATTTCCTAAATTCTCAACAATCACAAGGGGTATAAGATATGCTTTCCTGAAGAAAGATAAGAGACAGTTTCTAGGTGTCCTTGAAGAGGTTCTTAGGCACAAGTGGAGGAATCACCCATCTCCCTCCTACAATTTGAACAAGGGTTACATTCCAAGCCCATCCAAGGTCAACCAGAAATAGCCTTCTGGTTTACTTGTGTATAAAACTTAGATTTCAAAGAGACTAAAGGCTACCTTAACTATATCAATAGTTTGGGGGTATAGTCGCAAGCCTGGTTCGTACTCATGGGTAGGGTAGAAAATCCCAAAACTTTGTCTAGGACAGAATCCCCAGATGCGCAAAAACCCTTTTCTAAATTTTGACAAGGAATCAGAGGATTATCTCCTCAGTCCAAGCCTCCACATAACCTCATGCTTAACTCCCATTTGAGAGGAGCTTCCCAGATACTACAAACATAGAAAAGGATCTACCTATCAATCGACCAACTACGTCTAAATTTAAACACTTTTGGAGAGTTTACACTTCCTATCCCACAAGTCTAGCCTAAGCTAGTAGGTGTATGACCCTATAAAACAAAACTTGCTACTAAATTTTAAATTATATCATTCATTTTAAGGGTTGTTCTTAGTCAGAGGGTAAGTGGCATGAATTACTGTGATATTATAGACTCGATAAGAAAAGTTAAAAAGGCTAATAAAATGAATTCCAAAACAAATTCCAAATACTTAAATCAAGCTTCTTTTATTTTTGTAAATATGAGCTAATGAGATTACAACTAAGTATGAGAAGACTAAAGGCTTGTTTTTATAATTTTTGAAATTTTATTCAAAAATACTGAAAATAAAACTACTATGTGCAATTAAATGCAAAAGTATCAAATGTTTTTCATCACTTTCCAAATTCTTCAAAAATTATCATGCACCTAAATGCAAATTTTTTTGAGTATGTTTGAATGATCAGACCATAAAGAAAGCAATATGAAGTATAGTGGAATTGTAAGAACCAATTTCAACCACTTAAGGAGGAGGCTTGGTAAACACCTAACTTGGGAAGAATCAATGAATAAAATCCACTGAAAATTACTAGAGGATAAGTGACAAACTGATACTACTCGAAAGCAGTACAGAGTACAAGGTATCCAAAATATTGACCACTGACTCAGATACTCAGCACTGAACCTATCACCCAAACAGGAGGACCTACTTCAAATTGCTAAGTGAAAGAAGACTCAAACAATAAAACTCAAAGGCTTAATAAAAAGCACAAAGCATGGTGTACAGGACTTTCAAACTTACAGAAAGATGCCAACAACAGAAGACCTTCAAATAGAAAAAAATCCAAACAAGACAGGGACAAGCAACCCTCCCTAAACTTTTGTGCTACTACAGGACATATGTGACTTTCTTATAGGGAAATCCACTTACTGTACGTGATTGTATTATAGAGCAACTCACGTATACAAGTTTCTATACATGACTGTGTAGCACAGCAACCCGCGTATGCAACAACAAAAAATTTCATAAAAGAAAAAATAATAAATGTCTCTAGACACACTACTACAAATCAAAGGCGTGATAGAAAACCACACAAAGAATCAAAGCAAAGACTGGGAAAGTATCTATAGGACTAACCCACAGTAGGCTGGACTTCCCAGTGGAGTTGCTAGTTCTATTGTTTAGGATAAAACGCCCTTGTAACCTAGGGTCTGGGGTTACCAAATTACTACTAACTTGCAGACAATCAACTTTACCAGAGAATAGAAAGGGAATAGGAAGAAAGTCTTGACTTACCCAATTACCGATGGTTGATCCAAGCTTGATCTGCTCCTACTCCTCTTCTCTCTAAATCTTCTAGGGATGCACCTCTTCACCTGCAAAGAGAAAATCCTTTAAGTAATATATCATGCATATATATATTATAGGTTAGATGAACAATATATCAAACATATAAACAAATATATTTATTAACCAAAATACATGAAATAAACTCAACACAAGATTGGAAGAAGAATTCTCTTTATTAACAATCGATGAATGAGATAAGAGTACAACCCAACTTCTAAGACAAGGACTCCTCTGCAACCAAAGGACTCTGATTTCTACTGCTCCAAGATTCTAAAGAGATACCACCAGCATAACTTTGCTTTCCAAAATTGATTCATTCGTCACCACCCCAAGAGTAGTTTCGAAGGTTGGGATGGTTGAGATAGTTGGGATAGTTATGGACTAGGTCCAAACTAATCTCATATAATCTCATTTTATATTTTTTAAATTCAAAACAAGGTGTATGCAACTATTAATATAGGAAACCCACGTATGACACGCGAGTTGCTCGAAGGAAACCCGTGTACGCAAGTGTATGCAGGTCGCAATGCAAATACTCAAGTATGGTACACGAGTTTCAATGCAGATAGTTGCGTATGAAACTCAACACTTAGAAAAATATATATATAAATCTGTTTTGAGGGTAATGCATCCTAGGTCATGCCCATCTATAGTGTTTTTTCCACTTCAATTCTAAATTGTCCTTTTGTGTACCAACATGAAGAATGTCGGCAATCGGATGGAGAAGTGCCATTTGGTATGATAACACCTATCTTCTCCACCAAGAGTATAAGTCATCATCATATCCACTCTAGACTCCACCTACACCACCCTATCAGAAAAATATACCCCCCCACCATGTAATTCTAGGCTCATGGGGTGGGCATGGTGCTAGGGTAACCGCGGGACTGAAGGAAGGAACCTCTCAAACAATAATGATACTAGTATATTAGCATAACTGAATTTATTCTTCCCACCTCTCTTGCAATCAGAAAGTTATCTCTTCATGATAGGTACTAGTCCCAAAAACCATTCATACAGTATTCCCGACAGGAACTCTAGTGCTATGTGCATATGAGTCCGTGCAACCAAATGTAAAGTGGATGATCCTGATACTCTCACACCGCTGCTCACTATCACTTTCAAAGGAAATTTAGTGATATATCCCATTGAGATTTGAGTCCCTGGTACACAATATGTGTTGATGTAGTCTTGAACACTGAGAGGGTCACCCCCTCGCCCGATACCCTCCATATTCATAGGTGTCCCTCTATGTGAAAACCTATGATGAAATATATATCTTCTACAGTAAATTCCAAGGTTTTTCTTTAGAGGTCAAACAAACCAAGATCATGATCGCACAATTTCACCAATGTATCGAGCAATCGAACTTGTGCCCACATGTTTAATGTGTGGTTAAACTTAAGCAAGCCGCTCCTTAACAAATCATTTAAATTCATGGATCTCCCTTTGTAATCAGATCCATGTCCTCATGTTCCCTTTCAGGCCATTCGAGAACCACGGTTACCTACATAAAAAAACAATTATCCATTAGTTTTTCTTAAAAACATTCATTGCACAGTAACCGCAACTGTTCAATGTAAACATTGCGATCCATTCACGGGTTTCTCTATTGTCAACCCACAGTTTAAATGTGAAATCGTGGTTTCAAATAAGGCTACCCACGATTACAACATAGTGCCTTTAGAGAAGGCCAAAAACCCAATTTTTTAAACATTAAATTTAAAATCAAAGGCATGAAATTGAAGGAGAGGGAGATAGAAAGCACCTGCACTTCACGAAGATGAAAACTTTCTACCGGATTTCCCACACTGATCGTTTGAAATAGAGAGGTAAAATGCTCCAATTTGGTAAAAAAAATCAAATGGTGTGTTTTATTTCTATTTTCAACTATTTATAGTAAAAAAATTATTTTTACCCACTTTAGTATAGTTGAAGTTATTTTTTATGTTATATGAACTAATCCATTGTGATTTTACCTAAGTTTTACAGGTCATGGATGAAGTAAAACATGATTTCCTTTGCATATAGGGTAGAACTACTCCCTTTGCATATTTTGCAGTTATAACTTATTCCTCGATGAACCTTAGGATCTCTTTTCAACCATGGACTATGATGTATAACCACTCTTTACCTTGCGAACATCGTTTTTCTTTCATGGTTAGGGCCTCCTTTACATGGGTAACCATAGTTAGAAAATTTTCTTGTCATTCTGGTTCCTATGCCGCAATTGTGCTAGGTTGCGGGAGCCTTTGTAGTTATTTTTCATGTCAAAATGAACCTCATCTTGCATATTTTTACCAAGCTACCCTTGATTATAAGGCTCTTTACCCTTATGGAGTTATCTTTAAGCCCTGTTTGACTCCTTTAAATTGACTGGATAGACAAGTTACATGTTTGTTCATACTCATGAAAGTAATTGAATGATCATCCACATCGGTGATAATTTAACCCTCTTTCAGACCCTGTGGATTACTTACAAAAAAGAAATACTCTATTTTCTTCAAAATCTAGAAGAGTATCTTCATGCATAGGTTTATCTCTTTTTCGGACCTAGATGAATAAACTTACGGAAAAGGAACCTGCTCAAGCTTAGTTTTCTCTTTTTTTGTGCTCTGGAACTGAACATGAAAAAGACTACAGGCATTCTTTATGGCTTTGTCATGCTCTCTAAACCCTAGAACAAAGCATCGAGTTTAGTGTTGTCAGTCATTCTCGTAAATAAATGGAACTTTCTGAGTGATATTGTATTCTTTCACACTCGTTAAACTAAGGCTACATGTTTTATTTTGAAGGAGCCTCGGTTGGGTGATAGTTTACCCATTTTTTGGACCTTTCTGACTAATTACGAGAAAGGCATACCTTAGTTCTTTGGAAGCTAAGAGAGTTCTCCTTTGGATTGTTTTATACTTTTTCGGACTCAGGAGGCTAAATTTATGAAAAATCACCCCCCTAGAGTTTTTTTTATAGTTTTCAGACTCTCAAAACTATGAGCATTTACTAATTCAGGATCATAAAATCTATGAATTAGTGTTATATAAAGCATTATTCTCTCTTCTCTTCAATCTTATAAAAAATGAAGAGAGACTCAAGTTGAATTTATTGGACTCGTTAAAACTTAACAATAAAGGAAAGGTAGAATTTCACTATTTGGGTTATAAGCTTATTGGAAGCATGGAATCCTTGAACAAAGAACTCGTTTGAACCTCCTGACTCTCATGCCTCCATTTTTCACTTTTTAAGTTCACCTATCATTTCGAGCCATTACTCCTCCACTTGTATTTAATACATGGGGAATAGGTTCGTGTCTCCTACATGACAGATAAGTCTAGTTGTACCATTTACAAGTCTAAATATTCCTTGGGTCATCTTTGTGTCATGCTCACTGTTCAAGGATCCTCACCATTTTCTGATCATCCTAATCCCTATCATTATTGTTCATGAGATTACCTTGTGTCTGCCTTCCCTTATCCAATATTCTAGTTACTCTTGTGATCTTGTGAAGGACTCATTTCCTTCCTCCTTGCACTATGTATTCCGATCAGTACCTGCTGCAGAAGAAGACCTAAAGTTTCAAATATGGTACCTTAGGATTCAATACTCATATTGGTGGAATCCTTTGCATCAGTTGTAAGGTTATCTCATTCAATGACACTCTGATGAACTCCTTCCATTTTCGACTTCAACTCATATATTCACATGGTAGGATTCATACTAGATTCTATGGATTTGGTTGAATACCTTAGGTTACAATCTCTATAACCTAAGTTGTGCAGGAATATGCTATGCTCTATGACACTACTCCCATCTATTGAAGAATCATCATTATATTATTCCAGCTTTAATCCACCATTGTAAAACATGTGTGGCCTTGTTTCCCATACTATATGATGTAATATAATCTTGTAAAGGAGCTAGTGTCCTTCCTTATTGAACATGGCATCCTCAGTAATTATTTTGTGCATGAATTTGTTATACCTATTTTAGGTACCTATTTGTGACCTTGATAACTGATTTTCTCCATGATAAAATATTTGTAATGTGTTTCGGTCATCGTTTCCCTCTGACCTCATACATTAGGGGGCATCTGTTATACTGTAAAATGGCACTTCTTCGTCTGAGTACTGACACTGAGCATGTCGGTACACAAAAGGACATTATGGATTTAAGTTTCCTAAAATCTATAGATGAAGATATGCCTTAATGCACATTACTTCCTTCAGCCTTGCCCATGTTTTTAAATGAGTTTATCTTACATTCACGAATATTCTCATTGCAAGTCGCGAGTCATTCGCGAGTAGCACCATATGCAACCTGCGATTAGATGATCATATATTGTGTCCATGGGTTTCCTTCATAGGAATCACGATTCATTTGTGAGATGATGGTATATGCACCCATGATTACATTAAGAAAAAAATAAAAAAATTAAACATGATTAGTCAGGGGCAATTGGGTTCCAAAACATATCTTCCCCAACCTCCCTAACCATCCCAGGCCTCATAACGTCTCCTCATCGTCTAGTATAAATAGAGGGGAGGTGTAGAGGATGGAGGAAGCAAGTAATAAGGGAAAGGTTATGCTGGAGGAATACATTAGATAAATGAGCAAAAGAACTTAGTTCGTGGTCAACAGAGAGGCTTGTCTCAAACAATGTTGTATCATTCCCTGTTACTTATGAATAAAGAGTGATTTTCTTCCACATCTGGTGTATTGATGTTCTTATTGTTGTGATTTATGAAATACATTGCTATTTATATTTATATGAAATTATAATGTTTCATTCTTCTTTATACAAAAATTAAGATCTATGTGGATTAGATATATATCTCTTTTGTAGGTGTTAAATACCTTGGAGCTTCTAGATAATTTGGAGAAAATACTAAATCTTGGATCAGCCTTCGTTAGTAAGGTACATGTGTTTTCTGTCCTATTTTCCTCATAAATGTTTATGGGATATTGTATGTCTGCAAGTCAATAATTTGTACGTTGGTGACCCCAGACCCTGTGTCATAATGTAGAATCCTTGAACAACTATTACTACTCTCTCAAATATTTCTAAGTGGGCTGAGCAAGGTGGCACTCCTCAGAATTTCCCGACTCCTTGGCCACATATTTTGACCCAATAAAGGTTCCTTTCACAAGAATTAAGAGTATAATCCCATCACCCTCAAGACAAAGACAACCAAGAATGGAGTCTCAAAGAAGGAAAATACACAGTTAAATTGATTTACAACTTCCACCTTGAAGCTAAAAATTAGAGGCAAAATCTACCAATTGGGTGTCCATATGGAAAAGTAGCTCTCTCCAAAAAATCAAGCTGTTTTGTTGGAATCTATCCTACATCATGGTTATCACAACTAATAATTTAAGAAAAACGGGAATACAAGGCCCCTCTCGTTGATCTCTTTGCTAAAAGGATGAATAATTAGTCTCCCATCTATTTTTTGAGTATCCCTTCACCATTAGCACTTAACATATCGCCTGGGTAGACCTTCCTCTTCCCATTGAAACCCCAATTTTTTTAGGGCCTTTCTCTCTTGGAACAAACATTACCTAGGGAATTTAAAAAACAAGGACCTTCTTAAGAAACATTGAATTCCTCCCATACTTTATGATTTCAAAACTCTAGTTTTTTCATAAAAAAGTTAATTTTATAGCAAGAACCTATGAATCCATGTTGAATTGTCTCTTGGGAAAAATCCCTTCTAGATGAGACCATGCACTCTCTCAATTTCCCTTCTTAAAACAACATAACCCTTTAGTTTGAAGAATAACTTTGGCTTAAGGACATGATCTGCGATAAAAAGAGGCATCTACCTCAGTGGAAAAGAAGGCCAAAATAATAAGGAAAGTGGTTGATCCACCTCAAAATGGATGAATACAATAGATGGATCACTGAAAATCACTCATATGCTTTTTTTTTATAGACCATTGAAAACAAATCTAGGGGAGGAAAGTTTGGGGTGGGGGGGATTTATTTAACCCTAGATGGAAACAAGTAGACTATACTATGCTTGGGGGCTCAAGAAAACAACCAATAACTGAGTAGAATCCCTCACTCTAATACAAAGAATAAGGATCACCAAAAAACTAAAAATAAAACCAATGCTTATCTTTGGAGGCTCAACCATCATCTCAGACACATGGTACCACAGACTCTTCCACATTATGTTTCTCTTTGTAGGATTGTATGTTGGTCATCCATGTATGTTCATGCTTTTGAAAGGATTCAATTTTATCATGTCATAAGAGGCATGCAATCCATGGTTTAATATTACATGGCCAATGTGCATCCTATTATAATTTTGGGTAGTTATAAAAAGGGGAGACTAGGGTAGTCACTCCCCTACCATAAGTCCCAAACCCACTCCCATTCATTAATGACTCAAATTAACTAATTTGACAGGTATAATACCCCGGTTTTAATCCTTACTTGCATTAAAATAAATAGGATACATATGTTGTAAATAATCTTGGTGCGGAGCTCAAGGCCAAGGCCCCACCATGGATTTGGTCATGTTGTGTTTTTTATTAGGAATGGTCACCGATGGTATATCGGGACATGCGGCATATATGGCATCATGTAAACACGCTTTTTAATTAAACAACTCAACCAGCTATGTTCGTAGCAACTAAATTGAGAAAGGGCATGATTCCAAAGGATAAGGAAAAAGGGGGGGGATGTGGAACATTGAGTCATGAGGAAAAAGTCTATGTGTCGCCACCTCCCTTGGTTAATTTTCCGTTTGTTAGCTGAGGCAGTGATTGGCTGGCAAGCAGACCACTACCACGCCACGCTTGCTCTCCTCTTCACAACGTGGGAAACGTTTCTTCCCCACTCCCTCGGATCTTGGCCATTCGTCTTCCTCATGCAAGACGAGGGAGTAAAACATTTTACCAATCGTTGTGTGGAGGTTCACTCTCTCTCTCTCTCTCTTGCTGATTGTCAGTCTGTAATTTGTTTTTCTTCCATCTACACAGAGAACCGACTTTTGCCTCCACGTATTGGACTGTGTATTGTTTTCATTCACCATTCAGATCGCAGTGGAAATTATTGGGATTTCTTTTCCACGAATTGATGGAATCGAGGGTGATTATTCCTGTGAATCCACGTTGAACTGTGTATCTTGGCCATGAATTTTGATCATTTTCCAATCTATGTAAGTTTCCCAGTGAAATTATTGAAGGTTGGGTCGCTGTGGGTTCATCGGATTGGTCCCTGGATTATTTTTGGGTTGGTGAATGATGGCTTGAGATGCTTGACAAACGTGGTGGAATGAGAACCACATGGACAGAGCTATTGAGTTAGATTTCTTCTCCACAACCCCTGAAGAGCACTGGAGGGAAGATCAGGGTCTGAGGGACTGTGTTGCAGAGAAGGGGCTGACTTCCTTGTGTTGGGTGTGTGTGGGTGTCCTAGAATCCAGGATGGTTCTAGTGTTGGTGTCTGCAGCTCTTCAGTGAGCTCACCAGCTTAGCATTAGCCTTTCCCCAGCTCCTGTTCACCTGATAAACCCAATTGTGTTGGCTTGGCTGAACTCTGTACCCTTGTTTTGTTGTTATCCCTTGCTATGTGTAAGCCTGTTAGTTCCTTATTCCTTGGGGAGTCATGCCCAGCTCGGGGGTGGCAGCATTGCTGAAAGATATAGGAGCGTGCTAGCCTATGGTTGGGTGGAACATTGCAGTGACATAGCTGGTTGTGGAACAATTTCTTTATAAAGATAAGTAATCTTCTCTATTTTACTTCTGCAATCCTATTTACTGTTAATGATCATGATGAACATGTTGAATGCTTGTATGAATGTATGTTACTTCCGTTGTGTATGATAAATAATCCTGTATGCATGTTTTAGTTCAAGCATTTTATTTCAGCATTTCAACAATGATAATGAATGTACACGTTCATGGGGCTAGATGCCCAAATGTTTTGGTGTGTAGTAGCATCCTCTTCATCGGTCGGAGGGTCGGGGACGTTACAACAGGTGGAAAGGGGAAGTCCCCTTGGCCTTAATTGTGAATTGTCCTACACTCCTCTTGCGTAAATAAGACTTTCTTATCAGTTGCATGATGGGATACCACAAGCCATGTGGTATTTCCCACTTAATAGCCCTACTTGGAAGCATTTATGGAATTTTACTATTTGTTGTTTTGGTAATTGAAACTCTGTAATGTACCCATTTTTATTGTTAACACCATGGAGAAACCCTAGCCCTTGAGAAACCAATGATTCCTAGTGGAATAATAATCTAACTAATTATGGGGTCATTTTGATAAAATAATTACCCATAGTAGGATTATAAATATTTCATTATTACATATTAGGAATTTATTTAATTTTTACACCTAATACATGTGCTTGGTGAATAAGATGGTGAATGGGGCCTTGTGGACCCCATGAGTTGTCAATCTAAATGGAAACTAGGGGAAAATAAATAAATATCCATAAAAGTGGGAAAAATATAGAAAGTGGTAGAAAAAGCAGTCAACTAGAAAAGCAACGTAAAAATAAGGCAAGTGCAGAAAAGATGTCGAGATGAAAAACATACAACTTTTGGAGGGAGTAGTTTTTAAAAAGGAAAAAAGGTAAGTCATCCTAAAAGTAGGAAAGGCGCAGTTTCTAAACAAGATAAAAGCAAGTCAGTCTAAAAACATGCAACTCTTGTAGGGCACAGTTTCCAAATGGAGAAAAAGACATGTTAAGGGAAGACAAAGAAAGCATGCTAGTTTCCTCATTCATTCATGAGGGCACATTGGGTAAGTGAAGTGGGCCAACGATTGAACCAAATTCGAAGTTGAATCCTAATTATGCTATAAAACAATGATAGCACATCACTATTAGAACTTTTGACCATTTGTGTTTTGGAGTTTGAGAGTTGCTCTCAATAGTTGAGTGGTGTGCCTCAACTCCAGCTTTGGGTGATGTGCCCCTTAGCCAATGTTTCTTTAGTTTTGGTCTATCAATTCATGGAATACATGGAACAATTGTGTTTGCAGGTGTTTATTTCTATGATTCCATTATCAGATCATCCATAACAGCTTGGAGGCCTCATATCAATGAAATTCTTTCTTCTTCTCTCCTTCTCTCATTTCTATGAAGTTCTAGAAAATTTTGGAGTAATGTAATGGGAATTTAGACCAGGGATTATTTTAAGGAATCATACTTATTTAAAAGTGTATAAATGTTGGCGAATATTACCAATTCTTAAAATGACAACTATAAAATGATTGGCGATATTTTTCAAAAAATATTTTAATTTCCAAGGATTTTATATCGTTTATATAATAATTTGGCGATTTTTAGGGTGAAAATTTTTTATCCCATCAAAATTGGGCGAAACCGGGCTTCAAAAAATGCAAAATGGTGAATCTTTTTTGGGAGAAAAACATGGAAAAATAGCCCAGTGGGCTAAAATTCGCCCCTAAAATCATCCCTGATTTAGACACCTATATGATGTGTTTCATGTTTTTATGTCCAATACTTTTTTTAATATCAGGTTCATGAAATTTCAGGTTACTCACAAAGTTTGGGAGTTTTAGGGATCAATTCTCCTTTGTTTCCTAGCTTCAGAACCATATTTTGGTGGTTTTGCTATGAGATGTTACCCCTGAGCTTCTTGTGAAAAAGTATTTCGACTCTCATGGTACTATTATGTTATTATTTATTGTCTCTATATTTTTTTACATCATTTTTATATGTTTTGACTACGCTTCATAATAATCGTTTATACCCTGCCTAGATCTCTATGCAAAAATGATCAGTTTTCCAGTTTGAAGCAATTTGTGTATCTAAATATGCCCACCCCTCTATGTTGGTGACATAGATATTTCACTTGAAGAACCTAAAGAAAAGGATGATGAGGCCAAAATGTTAGACCCTTATCAACCACATGAGGATTTGGAAAAAAATGAATCACATAGATCAGATTTGGATATTTCAATGGGCCTCAAAGAAGAAGATAATTTTTTGAATAATATTCTTTATGAGACACACCCTTTGGGTGAATCACTAAAGGAGGGTGAAGAAAATATCATAGAAGCAAATGAACTTTTTTTTTATGCCAATTCCTTGGTGTCATGATGTTGTTGGAGAGATTTAGAAGAAGGATTGGAAGCATAATATTTCTTGGGATATTTTGAAACTCTCAAAGAAGTAGTGGACAAGATGAAGGAAAGATGTTAGGATTATATAAGCCTCCCTTGTACATACATAATCGATTATATATTCTTGAGTAACTTAGGATTCATTTGGTAGAGTTTGGTGCTACGATGATATTTGTTCCATTGATACCACTTGTGCCATTAGTTCCATTGGTACCATTTGATGCCACTGGTTCCATTCCCTACATTTTAGGAGCCACTTTGGGTGCCACCAGCAACCTCCATCAGTTGGTTGTGGTAGGTAGGTATTTATGCTAAGTTAACCTCTAGTTACTTTTAGTTAGATGTCTTATAGTTGAGTTAGCGTCAATCTTACATGGTTGCATGGGAGTAGGCATCATTTCTCACCAAACTCATCAATTTAACTAGTTTAACTGATTGATAGACTAATTAGACATGTGGAGTTAGACTAGTGAGCCCGATAGTGATTTAGACATTTCTAGTTAGCTAGTCAGCCAGGATTGAGTTGGTAGATTTGAATCTTATCCACATGATTCGAATACTCCTTTATGTAACATTGTTGTATACTGTTGGGATTAATAAAGATTAATGTTGTAATTTACTGATCAATTCTTATTAGATTTATCTGAAATTTTTCTTGTTCAGTGTACATTGTTCTTACTATTACACTGCAAAATTCTAGCTTTCAATTGCACTCATTTCCTGTAGATAAATGGTTCGATAATTCAAAAATGGTATCAGAGACTTGTTCAGGTTAGAATAAAGTCTGTCTGATCTCCATTGTACACCAGAAGCAGTTGGGTTTCCACATAAATATTGCAATATTTTCCTTACTTGCAGGTACCTTCCTAGCTTGTGGAGAAATTAAATAATCAACAGAAATATCGATGGATTCATTAGCTCTTGTACCCTGAATCCTTACACCCTACAACTATGTTTATTGGAGGGAATATATGCAAGTAAGGCTTGAGCAAGCTTGGTCTATTTAGGACGATAATGGGCAGAGATACAGAGTGATCTAGGTCATGCCCAGGTGCACGCTAGGGACAACAGTCGATTGAATGAGTCGAGTATTATTATGGCAGAAGCATATAAGAAAAACAAGTAAAGCAGGAATTACATTATATCAACAAAAAATAAGCACACAAACAATATGCAAGAAACCAAACCAATTTGTATTATTACTTCTTCTCTATGAAGGTTGGTTGATTGTTACAATAATGTACATTTTTATATAGAATGTTGAGACACTTGGTGACTACCAATTATTTTATGTTACAAGAATTTATAAAGGTTCATAATGTCAATCATCGTAGACGACAGAGAGTCAATCTGTCAATGTTCGACAGGTGCCGACAAGGCATGTCAAGATGTTGTATGTCGAGTGCAGAATCTGTCGATATTTTTCGAGGTCGGTTGTGTCGAGATTCGGACTTATCAAAGATTATTTTGAACATGTCGAAGCAGTCAAAGTGGTCGAAGTAGTTGAAGTGCTAGACTTTTTTGAAGTTCGGCAGCATGGCAACTGCTAGTTGGATCATTCCTCCTTCCATAAGAAACAATGGTATCTATTAGCACTCAAAATTGTACCCATGTTGTGGAAGGTAAATCCCAAGGTAACAACAAAACCAATTTAAGAAAGGAAATTGGATTCCTCCTTCCTAGAGAGGGATCTTTCACTGATTTTTAATGGAGCCAGATATAAAACTAAAATAAAATTCAGATTATGTTTGTTTTTGAAACAAGGAGAGCATACATTGGGCTAGGGAGTCACAAGTATTTTTGAATCACATAATAGTTTGCAAGTGAAATTATACAAAGGAAAAGTAACACTCAGTTATAGCAAAAAAGTAGTTTTCCTGGTGATGAAGAAGAAATGAGAACAGTCAATCAATACAGAGCATCAAGAGATGAATTTTGCATCAACTTTGGTAAGAAATATTGGTGAATACCTGAAACAATATCCATAGCATAACAATATGAATTCTGAACTATTACACACTCATTATAGGTATGAAGAACACATAATGACAATTTTAACATGAAAGACATGCACCTAGGAAAGGAAATAACAAAATATAACTACTAAATATAGAGGAATATTTACAGCAATTGGCCAGCATTCGGCTCTGTAATTTTTATTAACTATAGATCTCAAAATGCATAACACAAAAACTCACGATCTCCAACCCTATATTCCTCTTTTGAGGGTATATTTATAGTATCATGGGCTCCCAAGACCAACCTCAAAACAAAGCCAAAATTAGTTACGGCGTGGGAATCAAAATCCTAACAAATGTTGATCTAGTAGATTCGACATGATCACAAAAAAAATAGGAAAGCATGTTGGGATGCACATGGTGGATCAATTAGGTATATTTGACAGCAGGGACTTAGGCTCACTTGATGAAAATGACCGATCAGAGGATTTTTGCATGACCTGTAATAGTTTTATTCTTCCATGCATCTTTAACTAGTGAAATAATTTTCAGCCATAGATCTGCACCTGCTTCAATCTTGATTGTTCATTCTCTCCCCATCGTGCTCCATAAAGTGACTTTTGTGGCTCCAATTTTTTTGCACGATATCAAATAGGGAGAGGACACATCATTCAAGCATGTTTCTCATTGCGCAAGCGCTACCCAACACTGAGTGTGTAAGTTCACCTAGTGAAATCATTCTAAACCATTGATCTTTCAGTCAAGACAGGATGTGGAGGAATGTGTCTCCGCGTTAGTTCAGCTTGTGAAATTAATTTCATCCCTTTATCAGAATTCCCTTTGAATATTAGTCATTCAAACCTGTAAAACATACCAAAGTTTGCTCATTTCAAAAGTTTGTTTGTCCTCGCATGTTGAATCAACGAAATCAACCTCCATCGTATATCACAATGGATCATTTATCTAGACCATCGAAAGCTTTGGGGTCTACCAAGTTCCACATATCAGGAATCCTTCTTACCTCATGTACATGTTTTCCATTTCTGCACTGTTGATCTCAGAAAGAGACCTTCCCAAATATTGTTATGAGGTCAAGTTATGTGCTGTCGGAAAGAGGAAAGTGGGATATCTACTTTTCATGACAAAATTTATTATGTTTCCATCTTTCCACTCTCTTCTTGGTCATTAATCGTCTGTAGAAACCTTCTGGACCATCGATCTTGCGGATCACAGAAAGCTGACATTCACCCTTTCCCGACCAACTTTCTATCATTTTCCACTTCTTCCTTTCCTCTTCCACCTTTAGCAGAAAGCAGAAAGTGGATTTTCCAACTTCCACGACTGGAATTCTGTCTTCTCTACTTCCATACACTACAACAAAAACTGTATTTAGCACCGGATTTTAGTGTAATTTTTTCCCAATTGTGATGAACAATCTAGCGCTAAACTTGGCGCTATTGTACATTTTCGTAAAACGCCATCTATTGCATCTTTTTTTCCATCCTTTTTAACATCCATTTTTGCATCCATTTTTGCACCCAATTGTTTGCATCTTTTGTTACGCCTTTATTTCCGCCCAATTTTGCAACTTCTATTGCATCTTTTTGTGCGTCCTTTGTTACATCCTTGTTTGCACCCAGTTTCATGCTCAGTTTTGCATCCAATTTTGTGTCTTATTTTTCTCCTAGTTTTTCATCGAGTCTTGCACCCAATTTTGCACCATGTTTTGCATAAAATTATGTGTCCAATTCTGCATCTAACATTGCATCTAGGATTGCATCCAATTTTCGGCCCAATGTTGCATCTAGTTTTGCATCCAATTTTACTTATAATGTTGCATCCCCATTTGCATCTAATTTTGTATCTTGTTTTACGTCTTTTTTTGTATCCATGTTTGTGCCTAATGTTTCATCTCATTTTACGTCGTATTTTGCATCTAGGTTTGCACCTAGTGTTGCATCCCAGTTGATGTCTTTTTTTGCATTTATGTTTGAGCCCAATGTTGCACCCAGTGTTGCGCCTAATGTTGTGCCTAGTTTTGCAGCCATGTTTGTATCTAATATTGCATCTAGTTTTGTGTCCAATGTTTCATCCCATCTTGCATCCAATATTGTGTCTCATTTTAAGTTTTTGTTTGCGCCAAGTGTTCCTTCCATCTTTGCACCTAGTGTTACACCTAGTTTTATGTCCATCGATACACCATATTTTGTGCTCAATTTAATGTCCAATTTTACGTCTAGTTAGGAGTCCACTTTTGCATCTACTGTTGCGTTTAGTTTTGGACCTAGTATTGCATCTAGTTTTGAGTCATTAATTGTGTCTAGTGTTGAGTCTCTTTTTGCATCCAATTTTGCGTTGTGTGACATCCATTTTTGTGTCCATATTTGCGTCTAACATAAGGTCAACTTTTGCATCCACTTTTGTGTTTGGTGTGACGTCCACTTTTACATCTTGTTTTGCATTTAGTGTTGCATCTAATATTGCATCCATCTTGCACTACTACATTTTTTACCTTTATAAATACATTCCATTATCATTAGGGCATGGAGGAATCGAACCACCAACCTCCTGCTTGTAAAACAGGTGCTCTTCCATTGAGCTAGCACCCTTTAAGAATCGGGAAGAGGAGCAATATTAACACATAGATTTGATCATTTGTAATTCTAATAAAAGACAATACGATCCAAAGACATTCAAGCTTAAAATCCAATTTAATTTTTCAAACACACTAATAAGCACAAAAATATATCGTCCTTAGGAAACAAAATATCGTAAACAGTTACGCAATCTATTAAAGTGGTTCGCAAAAGAGTCTTAGAGAACAACATAATGCATTGATGCATACCTGATAACCTAAAATTGATATGGACAAAGAATAAGGGATGTCTTTAAGAAATAGTTGTAGAATCCAATTGAGGATGTGTGTGTTGCTACATAAATTTTGTTATTCATTGATGAGGTAATTTTGTTCAACAATGGGATGGTAAGAGAAGAACTCATGAATGGTTACTAAAAGAAGATGCCTACAAACTAAATAGTGATACAAACTAAAGATAAACTTGGGGAATATTTATTAAATCTTCCAAGAAATACATATAAATCCATTATACCTACCATCTACAAAACCTGTACCTACTGCAGCTTCAAAATTAACCACTATCTATAGAATAGAGACAACACATTCACATCTCAGCTAGAATAGACCATACCATAGTCATGGCCTATTAGAAGAGGGTATGCACATTCAAAAATAAGGTTTATCAACCCCAAAAGAATGATGCCTAAGTGAACAGTCCAAGAGCAGCCCATAGAAATGAACACGGTCTACTTTATCAGCAGCAAAATGGAATTATCATGCATTCTTCATGTGATAACAAATGGAATTCAATTCAAAGGAAATTGTGAAATTAGTAGTGAGTCCAATATGACTACAACAATAATCCAGTTCAAATGATGGAGAAAAAACATTTCTTAGCTAGATGCAAGGTCCTTGATGGACTTGGAATATTGTTGGTGGTAGCAATTCAAATGAAGACTGAGCCAAAGAAGTTGAATGGAACAATGGCCAACAGGTGGGGAGGAAGAGGTTCAGTAAGAAACCACCAACAATCATCATAATAGATGAAGCAAAAACCTAAAAGAAGTGAAAAAACCATCAAGTTGAGATTTAATATAAGAATGTGAAGTTCTTATTAGGAATGTGGGTCTTCCTAAGTTTCGATATGTCTCATTAAAAGGCTGGTAAAAGAGACTTTCAGAAAATAACAAATTCTAATCTCTAGTGTTGTTAATTTTTCCCTTCAAGGTAACTGTAGGGAAATGCATCAGAGAGTTTGAATTAAATTTTAATGTCCTTGTTTCAAGTTGTGTGGTGAGCAAAAGAAACTATAGTAATTATCTGTAAAATCACTTAGGTGTGAAAAGAAAAAATAATAATGCCTAGTGAAGTGGTAGAAAAAATAACACTATTTGGTTATACATATATTCATGTTGTGTCAAGTGGAAGATATAGGAAACATGCTCTAGGGAGGCCTACCACATACATGAACATACAAATGCATTTGGTATGGCCCTAAAACACATTTGGTACAAGGTGTAATAAAAGCTGGCAAATCCAAGCTATCGATAAAATCCTTATTGCAATTTATGGAGGGAAGATAAGAGCAACTCTCACTACTACATTTCGACCAAAACTCCAACGTCCATATTGTAGGATTTTCGACACTTCCCTGTCGCATGTACGACACTATGATTTTTTTTAAGCGTCGGTGGATTTTCGTCGGTTAAGCGACAGCTCAGTTTACCGTCGGTTAAATGTAAATCGTCGGTTAAGCGACGGGGGAGAATTTTTTTTAAAAAAAAATACTAAGTGTTTTTTTTTTTAAATCACCTATAGGCCGTCTATTAACCGATGGATATAAGTGTTTTTTTTTTAAATCAATAAATGAAAGAGCATTACTCAATCTAGATAAAAACATAATGAAAAACTGTAATAGGCACGAAACCCTGGCTCACTCCAAAGATGGAAGTAGAAGTAGAATCAGAAGAGGTGGAGGAAGTAGAAAAGGCATCTTTGTCATACTCTATTATTATGAAAAGGCTAATGCAAACCCTAATGATGGCCTTTGGGGAGTACTAGAGGCCAGGGGACACACTTGGTGATCCTATGAGAAGATCTAGAGCTAAATGATATGTCTCTTGTGACATTTGGGGACAAGGAGAAGAAACTCATGATGGAAGCTTTGTCGCTCGACCAGAGCCAATGGGCAGTGCTATGTAAGGAATGGGTATGGATATAGGGTTTAATACAGGTGGAATATCTGCCAAGGAGGTGAGTAGAAGATTTATGTCTCACATATCTTCCACCAACATGTTCTAAGGCTGAGGAGTCTATTGGTGGAAATATGTTGAAAGAAAGAAGTAATGAGTTGGATAAACTTGTGTTTGGAGAGGTCAAATAAAGTCTCCCATTTCTAGATAATCACCTCTCGGATGTATAAATATAAGAATCTTTGATTGGACTAGTAAAAGAATGTTGCAAGAGAACTTTTGGAGTCTTAGAACAATTAGTGAAGCGTCCCCCATATTTCATAGTATATGTAACCTCTAAATACAAAGTAGTCCTTGGAATCAATCTCTTGGAGACGACACAGCTAATCGATCCTCATCGAAAAGACCTTATTTATTATGTTGCATTGTTGATTTGGCCATGCATGCAAAAACTGGAACCTTCCTGCTCTGTTGGATTTTGACATGAGTTTCTTTGCAACACCTCAAAAATGTCCCTTTCACATGATGCCTTCTGTGCCATTTTCTTCACAATCTGGTTAATGTATATGGGGTGCCATCTTGTCCTTGAAATGCTAAAAATCCATGCCAAAATAATAATCTATGAATGGTGTTGCCTAATGACAAAAAATAATGGATTGGCTGCCAAACCGTGTGAACAAACTTTCCTTGAACTTTTGTGCTTGAAATTTGATTTTGGATAAAGTTTAATATTAACCATTTCACAGGTAGAATGCAAAATGCCAAAAGTGAGTAGCTGGAAGAGAGGTGAAATCAACTGGAGCAGCTTAGAGAAAGGACCTACAAAAAAACATCATCTTTCAAGTAACTAAAAGTTACAAAGTAATTTACAATTTGTTTTGGTCTAGTCATTAAGAAAAATGCCAAAAGCACCATATATGCAAAGGATTCAACTAATTTTTTTATCCCACTTGCATTTAATTGCTAACGGCCATGCAGGTCTTTGTAATCTTTGTGTACATGAAAACAAGATGAATTGTACATGATAACGTATACAAGTTGCAATAAACTGATACATTGGAAAGGTTGGAACAGATGACATGCTTATGAGCATAAACAGTAAATTCTCAAGTCTAGTGTTCTTCAATACTCATTTGAGATGGGGTCATGCAAAAATAATTCATCATAATGGAGGAAAGAAGCTACAGATGGATCAGGACATGCTTGCCACTATTATTTTCAATGTGTAACTTCTTAAGGTGTGCAAAGGATACTTTTTCAAAGAGAATCCCATAAGAAAGGAAGAAACATCTCTTTGGTGAGGTATAAGGTATGCGTTCTAGATACGAAGCCATGAAAAGAGTAGTGCCATTATGTGTTTCCAAGCTGAAATGTGTAAAAACTCTGGAGAAGACATACCAATTCAAGGAAAAAATAATCTTGGTGACTGTAAATCTAAGAAAACTGCTACTTCTAATACATATAAAACAAGTAATACTAATAACTAGATATGAAGAAGAACTGGCCTACCTCTACCATACTATATTTTTTATGGAGCGGGGTCCTTGTGTAATAAGCCCATGCATGTTGACAGAGCCTGGATGCACAAATAAATTTCCATGAATGCTCAATACTAAGATGTTGCAGTCTGCACCTGTCATTATGGAAGGATTTTACAAGGAATCCATTAGCAAAAGTATTTTTTAAGTTCAAATCTACAACACAAATACCTTCAACAGGTCGCCAAAACCAAAACAAAACAAAAGTTC
>LPNX010662315.1:318581-330642 GCA_001517045.1 Pseudotsuga menziesii
AACCGACATTTAAATCCTTAATGCTTTTACCTATGTTGGATCGACCTTAAGGGTTGGTATTAAGGCAACATTCTCCATGTTAAGAGCTGGTATTAAGGCAATGTTCTCATATGAAAGGAAGAGTTAAGTGGTTGTAGGTTGCATTAAACTTTCTTGGGATGAACATTGTTACAAGACAAGGCTCTAGAAACCAAATTTGCATCCCTTTACAGTGTTAACCATGGATATTTTTTGTAACTTGAGCAATGGCAAGGTCAAAAGACATAGCCTTAGGCCATAACATTTGCATTTGGCCTATAAGCAAAATATGGTCGTAGAAGATTCTACACAGGGCATAATAGAGAAATAGGAAAATACAACAACGATGGAGAATCCTTTGCATTTGTTCTTAGAAATCATGCTACTTGACATAAAATTTTAAAGAAGCCACATGAGTTGATTCAATACCCAATTCTTTCCATCTTCGTTATTTTGATTCAATTCCAAATTCTCTCCATCTTCAATGGTCCTATTGAAGGAAAATGCATTGATTTCTTTAATGGAATGTGGAAGCTAGAAGCTGGGAGGTCATCCAGAGGCTCCATCAGAAAGCATTATCATGACTGGTACTTGAGTAATAGGTAGTTTGAGAGTCGCTTGTTATAAATCCAAAGCTTCGCAGTGTTGTGTGCCCGATCCGTTAGTCCCTATAACAGAGCAGGCTCACCCGGTTCGTTCTCAGCATCCAACAGTCGTATGGATTTGGCCCCTTATCCCCGTAATTTATGTACCCTCATAGAGTTTGAGGTATGGCCACTCAGATTAGGTCTCCTGGATGGGTCTTATCCTAGCTATTCCTAATTAGTCCATCTGCGTGAATCCCTCTCATAAAAGATAGTTGTAAATTCCAATATGTAGTAATACAAAATCCAATCATGAGATAGCGATCTAAATTTTGGTGACTTAGCATCAGTAGCACCACTAGCATAGGTATATATTATATAGTATCTAAGAGAGCAACATCTAAGACATAGATAGCAGAGGCATCAATAGCGGTAGAGCTCCTAGTTTACTTTGATCCATCCCGAAAAACTAGGCTTTGAACGGCCTGGCCCGAGAATCAAGAAACCCACGTTGCCAACTAGGTGCCCTAAGAAGTCCTCATGGGAAAAATAATATTAAATCCTCTCATGACCGAATTAAATCCTCTCATGGCCGAATTGGGGACGAACCAGACGGACCAAATATTTGATACTCATAACCCCGAATCCATAGATTGATTTAGCAGAAGCCCCTTTGGGAAATAGGTAGTTGTACATATATCTATATTTGAAAAACCCTTCATGTTTTGCTTCGCCTCCCTATGAAACTTCATAGGTTTTAATCTATATTTTAATTTGTATAATGTATAAGTAAATAATATGTGTATATATTTAATTATATTAAATCACATAACATATGAAATATATATATTTATTTATATTAAATCTTTTAACATATGAACTATATATATGTATTTATATTAAATCTTTTAACATATGAACTATAGTAACATATTTATATTAATTATATATTATTATTATATTTACATATTTTACCATTATTAAGGTGAAAGAAGTTTATATATCATAAGGGTGTTTATAAAATATTTACCTATTTTATAAATTTGATTAAGTATTATATTTACATTTATTACAAGTATAGTATGGATGGACTATGAATGTATGGATTTTAACATAATTCCCTAAAATGAAGCATGTTTTGTTGGGAGAAAGAAAATTGGAACAATTTCAATATTATGTTTACCTTGTGGTTTGAATTTTGTACTTTGGTGGGGTGTTTTAGAATAATCTCACTTGTTATGCATACTTTAAATGGTAAACATATCCCATATGCTTTAAATGATGACGATGATGAACTAGATGACAATTACAGTGATGATGTTTTTGATGATGACGATGATGAAAATGATGATGATCATGATCATCGTCGTCATATTTGTCATTGTCATCATGATTATCACAATAGTCGTCATCATCGGCATAATCATCATCCATGTCATCATCATCTCCATTGTCCTTGACATCATCATCATCATGATTATTGACATTTCCATCAGTTATTCATCATTACCTTTGGCATAAGAAATAACATCTACCCAAAATATGTGATTAGTGGAAAATGGTCATGGAGGACACACAATTTATGCATGACAAATAACAACTTATTTTTTAAGATGATCAACATCATCATTCTCATTGTATTCATCATCATTGTCATTGTCATCATCACCATCATCATCATTCATTTCATTGCCATCATAATCATCGACAATGTCGTCATTGCCATTATCCTCATCATCATCATCATCATAATCATCATCATCATCATTGTCATCATTCTCCTCATTATCAACAATATTATCATCATCATCATAACCATCCTCAATATCATAATCATTATCCTCATTTTCATCTTCAACATCTGGGTGTAAAACTAGATGCAAAAGTGGATAAAAACATGGATGCAAAAAATGATGCAACAAAATTAGGCGCAAAAGTGGATGCATAATGGGGTGCACCAAAAATGGATGCAAAAGGTGATGCAAAAGTGGATGCAAAAAATGATGCAATCATGGAAGCAAAACATGATGAAAAAATTGGCACAAAAGTGGATACAACCATGGATGTAAAATTGGATACAAAATTGGATGCGAAAGTGGATGCAACAAAAGTAGATGCAAAAGTAGTCGTAACACCCAACGCAAAACCCGATGCAAAAGTGGATGCAAAAATGGATGCATAAAGGGATGCAATAACCGATGTAAAATTGGATGCAAAAAAAGATGAAAACATGGATGCAAAAGTTGAAGCAAAAGTGGGTGTAAAAGTAAGCACAAAAATGGGTGTGAATTGGGACACGACAAGAGTGGATGAAAAAGTGGATGCAATAGTAGATGCAAAAAAAGACATAAACATGGATGCAAAATGGGATGCAAAAATGGATGAAAACGTGGGTGCAAAAGTGGACGAAAAAATGGATGCAAAAGTGGATGCAAAAATGGCTGAAACAAAACGAGATGCAAAACTAGACTCAAAACAGGATGTAAAATTTGATGCAAAACTTGGCGCATGAAGGGATGCAAAAAAAGAAGCAGAAGTGGATGCAAAAGTGGATGTAAAAAAGGATGCAAAAGTGGATGAAAACAAGGGCGTAAAAGTTGAGACAAATATGGGCATAAAAGGGGGCGCAACAAGAGCAGATGTACAAACTAGGCACAAAATTAGGTGCAAAACTAGGTTGAAAACCTGTCGCAAAACC
The DNA here is from genome assembly GCA_001517045.1 of Pseudotsuga menziesii. Classification (NCBI taxonomy): domain Eukaryota; kingdom Viridiplantae; phylum Streptophyta; class Pinopsida; order Pinales; family Pinaceae; genus Pseudotsuga; species Pseudotsuga menziesii. The sequence goes on from LPNX010662315.1 coordinate 321,882, forward strand.
TGATGCAAAACCTGGAGCATAACCAAGTGCAAAACCTGGTGCAAATTACACCATAATTTGCGCCATATTTAGAAAAAGGACGCAAAAAACGCCTAAAATAGCACCAACTCATGAAATTATGCCATTTTGTCCAAAAAATGAAGAAAAATACACTGAAAGATGGTCTAGATGCAAAAAAGGATGCAAAAAGAGACGCTAAATCCAGTTTTTGTTGTAATGATATTTTTCTTTAGACACCATTTATTTGTGCCGGAGCTCTCTGAACTGTAGATCTTGAGGATTACAGAAATAGGGACTTTAACTTTTCATGATAAAATCTTTTGGTATTTCCGCTTTTCAATCTCCAACCTTTTTTCTTTTCCGAGTCCTTGATATTTGTTGGAAGCACTCTAAGCCATCGGATCTCAGACTACAGAAAAAAGAATTCGGGATTCCAACTTTCATAACCAAATGTTTTTCCTTTTCTACTTCCTCCCTTTTTCTGGACCGTCGATCTATGGAGGCAACTCCCTTGATCATAGATCTTGGACTACAAAAAGCAAAAGTTAGGTTTTATCACTTTTCACAACCAAAAAATTCTTTTTTTTCCTTTCTATTCCTGACTTTTCCTTGGAAAAAAATATTTTACAGTCTTTGATCTTCTTTGTTGTGCACCTAGGCCATCCATTCCCTGCAGAGCCTTATTAACATCCTTTAAATTCATATGATATGAAAAATTTCAGGCCTTATCCTTTATTTCACTGATCTGATTCCTCGCCAAACACTTAACCCAAAAATAGTGCTAATAGTTGGTTCCAAATAGAGATGTTATCCTCCCTACGAGGTAGCAAAGAGACCCATAAACCTGGTGCCAAATCCATTGGGTTGTTCCCAGCATTTCAGACCTCAAACTTCTTATTTTTGTTTTTTCTATAAGTAAAAATAAAGAAAAATAGAAACATGGGTACCCCTCTAGATCTATGGGACTTCTCTTCAGGATTCAAATCCTTTTCCTCAACATTTGTACCATTTGAAAAGTAAAGAAATATATACAAATATGATATAGAAATTACCTCCTCCCTCAGGACAAGTAACGTTTGAGAAACCTTCCATTGACTAGACCTTCTTTCAGCTAAGACCCATCTAGATGTTGTAGAATGAATGCATTCTCACCTCTGTATGTTGTAATGATATAAGGACCTACTCTTCCCTAGGAGCATCCCACTTCAAAACCAGATCCTTAATCTGGAATTGTTCTTCCTTTACCTTTCTATCAAAAGTGGTCTTCATCCTTTCTTGATGTATTTTCACTTTACCTTAGGCTTTGTCCCTCAACTCATTCAATTCTATGATATGATTTATTCTTCTTTGCATATGATTTGGTTCATCCTATTGTTCATGCAATAACTTCATGACTGAAACTCCCAAAGATGTTGGAAAAAACACCTCAACTCCATATACTAATTGGAATGGTGACATTCCAATTGCCCTTTTTGTGTTGATTCTCTCATCCCACAAATCAAATTTTATCTTTGTGTGCCAAGCCATTTTGTTATCTTCCAACAATTTTTTTATTATCCTCACCAAACTTTTGTTAGAGGATTATGTCAGCCCATTTCCTTGTGGGTGGTAATCAATGGAATGATTGAGACTTATATGATACTTATGACAAAAATGTATCATCTTTTTATATTGAAAAGCAGTTTCATTGTCTGTCACGATCCTTCTGGGACAACCAAACCTAGCCAAAATATTTTATTCAAGAAAACCCATAATCACTGCATCAGTATCCCTCCTCGTAGGTATTGTTTCAATCCACTTCGTAAAACAATTTTTTGCTATTAGGATCCATCTATGCTTCCCTAGAGAATTTGGATTTATTTCCCCAATAAAATATAGTCCCCACTGTTGAAAAGGTGTCTTTATTGATACTAGATTGAGAGGGAGTGGAACCAATATTCTCTTACCATCAAAGATATGGCATTGGTAACATGCAGTGGTCTCTATATTGACAAAAGACAAGACAATCTCTTACACCTCTCTAAGATGGACCCTAAGAAATTCTGGAGGCAGATTCTAACTAGAAAAACTAAGGATAATAATAAAATTTCTCTACACGACTGGAATTCCTATCTTAAAAAGCTTTATGACTCCCCGAATGTCATAGGCCACTTTGAAACCCTCCTCACAATGGAAGAAGTTTTCTCTTTAAAAGACATAGATTTTGGGGTTAAGCGTCTATCTAATGGAAAAGCTAAGGACATTGAAGGTTACCAGGCAGAAATCTTAAAAATTGGAGGTCCTGTCCTCATCCCTCACATCCACAAGATTTTTAATCAAGCAGTCAAGCAAGGGTTCCCTAAAACTTGGACTCATAGCCTCATTATCCCTATTTTTAAAAGTGGGGATACAAATAACCCCTCAAATTATCGAACTATTATGATAAGCCCCCTCTTAGCCAAGTTATATGGTATTATTTTGGAAAAGAAAATCAGCATTTGGCTTGAAATTGAAGGTACGTGGGCTAAAGGCCAAGCAGGTTTTAGAAGGAATCACTCAACAACGGACCACCTTATTACGCTTAGGATCATTATGGAGGAGTGCCACAATGATAAATCCAATCTCGTTTGCTGCTTTGTTGACTTTAGAAAGGATTTCGATACGGTACCTAGAAATAACCTTTGGAATAGGTTAGAAGAGCTTAAAGTTCCTTCCGAGCTGAGAGCTGCCGCGATAAGGCTCTATGAGAATGTAATTGCCAAGTTTAAAAGCAATGAGGGGTGGTCGAAAGATATTAAGTGTAACATCGGAGTTAAGCAATGTTGCCCCCTCTCCCCTACCCTTTTTGGCATTTACATTGATAAGTTAGAGGTTTATTTAGGAGAAGCAGGGTGTGTTGGTACGATCTTAGCTGGAATAATCATCATCCTTCTTCTTTATGCTGACAATATTGTCCTTATGGCAAGGTGTCCTTCTGATCTTGATAAATAGCTTTGACTCCTCAAATATTTCTGCTCTAACATGGGTATGACTGTTAACACTGACAAAACAAAAGTTATGATTATCAAATCCAAGAATGATACATACGCTAATTTTATGTATGACAATAGAAACTTGGAGGAAGTGTCCTCTTACAAGTACCTAGGAATTGATATTCATCACAAACTCAACTAGAACTATAGCATTAAGAAAAGGATTAACGGAGGGTGGAAAGCTTACTTTGGTCTTGAAAATAACTGTAAAGCTGCAAACCTCATGATGTGGGATAAAAAGAAGCTCCTTTTTGAAACTCTAGTCACTCCTGTCATCTTGTATGGGTGTGAGGTTTGGGGTTGCAGCATCTCTAGAGAATCTTGGAGAAAGATCGAGAAAATCCAGAAGCGTTTTATAACTTATAACCTCAAAATAAAAAACAATACACCCTATCCTATTCTCCTTATAGAAGTGGGTCTTTCCCCCATCGAGAGCCTAGCTATGACTAGACTCCTGTTATACAAGAACAAAATCAATAACATGGGAGACTATAGACTCCCTAAGATAGCTTTAAACTCCAGCCAAAATCACTTAAGGCTCAAGCGTGGGTGGTATAAAGATACCAGGTCTTGGTTAAATCACTGGGAGATCGATGAAAATGTTGCTTTGCAGAATATTAATAGCATTAAAAATATTATTTCTTCTAAGTTTAAAGAAAAATTATGGTGTGAGAAATATCTCGAGGCTAAAATAAAATTAAGATATTATAAGGAGGTCATCAACCCTACTCTAGAACATCAAAAGTATCTCTCTGTTTTGATCAATACTAAGAAAAAAATTAACATAGCTAAGATAAGAATGAACTCGCATGAGCTCCATAGTGAAACTGGCCGGTGGACAGTCCCTAAAACACCATGGGAAGAAAGGATCTGCCACCTTTGTGAGAGTAAGAACATCGAAGATTAAAATCACTTCCTCTTAGAGTGCGCTGCGTACACCCACATTAGATCCCAGTTTCATAATCTTTGTTGCAATACCGACTTTCCTAGCCTTTTAACCTGTCAAAATTATAGTAAGCTCGGGACGCTTCTTTCCAAGCTCTTTGAGCATAGAAATATAACTTTAAAGAAAACTAATTAATTCTCTTCTTTAGGTCTGATAGACCAAAGTGTGGTCTCAGGGGACGTTAACCATCATCATCATCATCATCATCATAATACTCCAAAAATTCGTAAAAATTTAAAATTTTTCATGTAATATAAAATGTTTGTAGTCATCACTACCTAGGAACAATTAACTGCTAATGGTTACTTTAAACACTATTAAACTAGAAATGAATATTTTGTTAACCTCTAATTATGCATACTTATTAGTTTGTTTTCATAATTCAATGTTAAGAATTTGATTTAGCAAGTTATGAGTTGGAAAAACAAGAAATGAAACATCTGTTTAATTACTAGTACTAAATTTATTTTACTATCTTATGAAAGTAGGAAAGAACTTCAGTTTAGATCGAGACTTACTTAGCTTATAGCTAATACAGTGAAGTGATGCTTCTTTTACAGGTCCCTTATAGGTAAGAAGTTTGTTACCAGTTTCCAGATCGAGATTATTATCTCAACTAGCATAAAATAGAATGCCAAAAAATTATTTATTTTACAGCTTTAAGCAGTAAAAGAGGTGTCATTGATCTGTATATTTATGGTCTACAAAGTTTATGGTAAACATAAGTATTAATAAACTGATCATAGTCTAGTTACTTTTCCATTTCGCTATAATTATACCGGTTCATTTAATTTTCAACAATATTAAAATTGGGTAAACTTAGACAACTTAATTCTGGATATAGTCATAATTGAATTGGTTGTCACTCACATTTGAAAATAAAATCTAGTGCATAGACAGTTTATTAATCTGACCTGGTATTTACCAACAAGAGAAGCAATAATTTATATTTTCTTTAAATTATAGTGATAATGTTTTTAGTATAAGGTTGAAAGGGTTATTTTATATAAACAAAACTATCCCTTTTAACCTTAGTAAAGTCTCCATTTCATAAGGGAAAGGGATAACAAACACTAGTATCTTAAATGATACAAATTCAATACCTAGGTTATTGTTCTAGCTATTCCTCTTCAATAGTTGCAAGTATATATATATATATATATATATATATATATATATATATATCATTTTTTTTCTCATTATTATATCCTCCTAAATCTATTACAAGGTATTGTTTATTATGCAATTATCATTGAATAGTTTTCTTGCATAAGTTTTTCTTAAATCACTTCAAGGTTAAAGATCATACAACAAAACCCTAGTTTAACTACTACCTCCCTATGTTACTCGTTAGAGATATAACAAGCATTAACACCATGATAAAGGATGATAATTTTTTTTACAAGGTTATAACAAGTTTTGTTTATCGTTCACTATTGTGTGTAGGCTACTTCAACTGATCTCGAACTATATCATAAAACCCACATTTTCTAAAGATCTTCCATACCACGTGGTTTCTATTCGATGGTTAGGTTTTTGGTTGACCTTGGGCAATATAAAAGTGTCCTAAAACCCGAAAATCACATTATTCCCCAATCTTTTGTCTCTGCTGCGAGTGTATGAGCTGTAGGCTCATGGCCGCATGGCTTTGTTGTCAAACCTTAAACTATTTGTTACATGCTTCCTTTATACCAATCTGAGTTCTTCTGCATTGAAGGATTTACATGTCTACTATTTTGTGATGTGCAAGAGCCCTTTTTGTCGTCATTAGCTTACCTATGTGAGTTTTATTCTTCATATGTTGGTGTAATGGTGAGTTGAAGAGGTGAGAACGACTCTTGGTTTGTTGTAGTGTGGCTTGAGCTGTTTATTTGCGTGTTCGAGTTGGGTGTACGGTTAAATGTCTTCGTAGCCTAGTCTGTAGTGTGGCTTGACTCTATTTTGTCAAGGTTTTGGTATCAGTCTTGCAAAGTACATGTTGTGTGTTCTCTTTATAGAGTTTCCATCGTTGCTTAGTGAAGTATTTTCTGGTGGCTGGGGTCTAATCTTGCTACTAGTAAGAGGCCGAGGTCAAACAATCAGGTGAGAAATCTTTCTTTATATATCTTTCTAGGCTTCATATGTTTATAAATTAAATTGCTTTGTGATTGTGTAAAATTTCTCATTTAGGGTTTTATTAAACTTGTGTAGGTTTTTAAGTGAAAGCTCGATGCTGGAATACGCCATAACGACACCACTCTATTTTTCCAATCTTCGTATCCATCCTGGTAAGCCTCAGTCCCGATGAGGTTCTTCCTGCAATGGTGTATGGTATTTTATTTTTGGTGAAGCAGTTCACAAGGTTTTGGAGTCACGCCTCAGTCATGGATACACTGTGTTTTAAAAATGTTTTGGAATCCCATGTGCCAATACTATGATGTATTGTTTTAAGAATTCTTCAAGCCCTAATGGATGTTTTATGTTGGAAATATTTGGGGATTTCACAACCGTGACTTAATATGTTATTTTTGGGACCTTTTTGGCCATGGTTGAATTATAGTAATGTTATTTGATGTCATATTTTAAGTCGTGACTTTGTTGAACAGGCCATTAGGCCATAACTGATATAGTTTTAGTTTAGGTTTTGAAGGATATTTAAAGTTTGGCTAAGCTCGAACCTTACTGTTTTGTATTTTATATTTTGGTAATAATTATACATTGTGGTTTTAAGTAAGATATGGCAACCGTTATATTATTAACTTTTCTGGTTTTCTTCGATTCTGTTTAGAATGTCCTAAACAGTGTTTTTGTTATTGTAAAATTATATTTGTTCTGAATATGTTTAAAAATGAAAAGAAATGTTTCAGACAGTTAGTATTTAAAATATAGTTTGATTTTTACTGTCGGTAATAAATTTCTTCAGTAAGTAGATGGAAAAAAGGGATGGACTATGCAACCTAATTTTTTAGTGTATTCTCTGAGTTAATATATGTTGAAAGGTTATTACTTATTTTCTCTTGTTTTAATTTATCATACAGTGTTAACACTATTTTCTTTTAGATAAATATATTTAATTTTGGTAGGTTTATTTGTGAGATAATTATGGTTAAATAAATGAAGTATGTAAACTTTGATTTGGTTTAGGAGTGAAATGTATAACCCCTATGTTAGTAAAACAGGTGGAATTTTTATTTATATTTTTACTGTTCATTTAAACAGGTTTATTTATAAACCCTAATTCCCTTAGTTTAAAATACTTAGTTAGTATTGGATTATAATATTATCCTAGTTTCTTTTTACTTAGATGAAATTATTACAGTAAATTCCTAGCCTCATTTATTGTTTGTTCAAGTTAATATTGGTTATTTAATTTATATTTTTATAGTGACTACTAATTATTATATTAATAGACTTATAGTAAGTAGTCTATCTACTCTGTAAGCAAGTACACAGACTAGGTAAATTTATACTTTTAGATATTTTCCTAAGACATATCTGTATATATTATTCCAAGTACTCAGTCGAATTTAAAAACATCTACAATAGAAAGGAATAACATACATATGCATAACTTTTATGAAACCTGTAGAAAGTAATAAAACACATCCATGCATACTTTATTTGATTCCTAATCTGAAGTTAATCTAACGTACTATACTAGAGTAATACCTTTAAAAAGGTGTGGAAAAATATAGTTAGGTATTTTCTTATATATCAGTAAAGACTGGAAATTCTTCTAATCATTTACCCTAAACTATCTAATATAGCATTTCACTATCTTTCACACTAAAATTGTCTCTTTTAAATAACCCTAGTAGCAACATAACATAAGCATAACATATCATTGCTTAAACTGAAATCTTCCAGATGACAATAACATTTATAAAGATAGATAAATCAAGTAGAACCTAGAAATGTAGATGAGGTGACAATAGCTTAAGGAACCTGTTCCTCCCAACCAACTCCTGGAGAAAAGTTGGACTGCAAATCTTAGAACCCCCGAGCTTGTATCCTAGTCCGCTTGGTAGAAGTACCAGATGAGAGATGTAATTCGTAATCCTCTGCAACTCTACTGAGTGTTCAACAGTAAATATGTTCTACATACAGCAATATGAACTCAGCTTAGGATAGCTGCACTAGTTCAAGTCTTCATCACTTTTCCACTCAAAACATACTTCATCTAGTCCCCTCCATCGAATTTTCTTGTGCACTTCATTCACTCAGAATGTTCATAAGTCAAGAATGAGCAGCCACAACTGTCTTCAATGGGAATTTTTATTAACATTCCTAGGTATTTTGGGTCAGTTTTCACTTAATGATCCACTTGCTCTTGTTCCACTTTCTTAGGGAACATGACCACACAAATAGGGAAGTTTCCTGCTGCAACAACTAGAAGTAGTTTGAGGATGCTTCCAAGTGTCAATCTGCTCTCAACCTATCCTTCTCCACCAAGTGACTAGTAAAACACTCATTTAACAGCTCCCTTAAGTTGTTGTCTCATCTTTCATTTATTTATTAATAAAATATTCAGCAATTACATTCAATTATCCTTGACCCCACTTGGTCATTAATTACACATTAGAGGAAATTTCAATTTAAAATGGGCCTTTCAAAAATAATACAAATTCCATGTCATCATGTATTAGCCAATCAAAATGATTTAAAATTCAAAAAGGGAGAACCTCTTACAAAAAATTTTAATATAAATGTTGGGATAGGTATCATTAAAAAAAACTACTTTTTTTGTTCATATTTTCAACATATCTCCATGTGTTTTTACTCCAATTTTGATTAGGAGAGATTTTTGGATGCGGAATTAAATTTT
>LPNX010662315.1:331096-411287 GCA_001517045.1 Pseudotsuga menziesii
GCATCCAATGAGTACCCACTCGGCATACTTTTTACGGGCCCTGCTACCCCAAAAACAAGAAATAGCTGAAAACATGTGATGATGACATCATCATCACATTTTTTTAGGTATTTCTTGTTTGTAGGGTAGCGAGGCCTGTCAAAAACATACCGAGTGAGTACTCATTGGATGCAAAATTTAATTCTGCATCCAACGAGCTCTGTCGATCAAAATTTGGGTAAAAACACAGGGAGATATGTCGAAAATACAAATAAAAAAGTAGTTTTTTCTTTTCTTCCTCCAAAATAAATAAATATTATTTTATTATTTTAACAATTATTTTATTAATTTTCCTGAGGCCTATTTTGAGTTGAAATTTCCTCTAATGAACTTTATAATAAAATATAACATAATGTTTTTTAAAACATAAAATGTTTTGCAAATTAGGGCATGTGACATACACACCCCTTTAAATTATAACATCGTCCTCGATGTTATTTATTCTTTGTCCTCAGAATTACCCTAGAATAGAATTGGATATGTAGCCCACATATGACTCTCCAATTCCCAGGTGGCTTCTTCTAGACTAAGTTGCTTCCATTGCAGCTTCACCTGACCAATGGTGCGATTCTGAAGCAAGATCTCCCTCCTTTCGAGGATACAATCCGGTTCCACTAGAAAATATCCTTCGGGTTCCACCTGCACATCATTCCAGTTTATAACATGAGTAGCATCATATACATATTTTTTTAACACATAAATATGAAAAACATTATGAACCTTCAAATTTGGCAGTAAAGCCAATTTATATGCCACTTGTCCTATTCTGGATAGTATTTCAAAAGGTCGGCAATATCGAGGTGCTAACTTAGCACAACTTCCTAATCTCAGAGAACTCTTTTTAGGCCTTTCCTTAATAAATACATGTTCACCAACCTAGAACTCTTTTTGAGTTCGCTTAAGATATGCTTGAATCTTTTGTCGGTCTTGCGCAACTTTCAAGTTACCTTGCACCTGTTTGACAATTAACTCCATATCTTTTAATAGTTCAGGTCCTAATTCTAACCTGTCATCTGGATTACTCTATGAGATGGGGGTATTGCACTTCCTGCCATACAAAATTTCAAATGGATTGTATCTTGCTGAAGCTTGGTAGTGATTGTTGTAAGCAAACTATACCAAGTGTAAGTAATCTTCCCATTTACCTGGTTGTTCCTTAACATACATTCTGAGCATATCTTCCAATACCTGATTTACTCTTTCAGTCTATCCATCTGTCTGGGGATGAAAAGAGGTACTGAAATTTAACGCAGTATTCAATCCTTTAAACAAAGACTTCCAGAAATTGCCTGTAAACTTAGGGTCTCTGTCTGAAATTATTACTTTCGGTATCCCATGTAAATGAAAATTTTGTTTTAGGAAAGTATTAGCAATATTAGCATCCTTGTAAGTAGTTTTTATAGGTATAAAATGAGTTTCTTTACTAAGTTTATCAACGACTACCATTATTGAGTCATTCAAATTTTGATTTCTAGGTAGTCCTATAATAAAATCAAGGTTGATTGTTTCCCACTTCCAGCTAGGGATAGGTAATGGCTGAAGTAACCCAGCTGGATGTTGGTGTTTAGTCTTAACTTGTTGACATTCAAATCACTTGGCAATGTATTCTGCCAGTTCATTTTTCATGTTTGGCCAAAAATAATCTTTCCTTAACATGGTTATAATTTTCTAATAACCAGGATGTCCTGAGTAAGGAGTCTTATGAATTTTGTTTAAAATCAGCAACTTAATCTTAGGAACATTAGGTATATATTGTCTGTCTTTATATAGTAATAATCCTTTTTCATTTAGACTATACCCTATAATTAAACTTTCAATTAAATTCTCTATTACTTTTGCTTGTAACTTCTGATAATTTTCATCCAATCTTACTCCTTCCTCTAGTTGTTCTTCTAAATCTTTTTTATAGGTGTCAATTGTTGCTACAAAATTTATTTTTGCATTTCTACTTAGAGCATCAGCAACCTTATTTTCGTTTCCCTTAATATGTTGAATTTCAAAATCATACTCGCTAAGGAAAGCTAGCCACCTAGCCTGCCTTGCGTTTAAGTTAGGTTGATACTATAAATATTTTAATCCTTTATTATCTGTCATTAATATAAACTTTCTTTGGATTAAGTGATGGCACCACATTTTCAAGGCATGTATGACAGCAGCCAATTCTAAGTCATAGGTCGCGTGATTTTTCTCATGAATCTTTAGCTTCATAAACTCAAATGCAATGACATATCCTTGTTGAGTTAGAACTCCACCTAGACTGTCATTGCATGCGTTAGTACATACTATAAAGTATTTATTAGGGTCAGTAATTCTTAAGATTGGTGCAGTAGTCAATAATGTTTTTATATTTTTAAAACTATCTTCACACTTTTGACTCCACTCAAATTTCTTGCCTTTATTCTGTAAAGAAGTTATGATATTTGCAATTCTTGAAAACCCTTCGATGAATCTTCAATAATAGCTAGTAATCCCCATGAATGACCGTACGTCAGTTACGTCTTTTGGGACTGGATATTCTTCGATTGCTATTATATTTTCTAGATCAACAAAGATCCCTTCTTTAGTCACTACATGACCCAAGTACTATATTTCATTCTTAAAGAAATCACATTTACTAAATTTTGCATAACGCTGATGTTCTCGTAATTCTTGTAAAGCAATTTTTAAGTGCTCCTCATGTTCTTAAGTTAGACTTAGAATAAATTAGCCTTGTCGTCAATGAATACAACTACGAATTTATCAAGGTACTTATGCATTACATTATTCATTAGACACATGAAGATAGCTGGGGAATTAGTAATCCCGAAAGGAATAACAACAAACTCATAGTGACAATATCTGGTCCTAAAAGTTGTTTTAAAGATTTCTTCATCTTTGATTCAGACCTGGTGATAACTAGATCGTAAATCAATATTCGAAAATACAGTTGCTCCATGTAGTTGATCAAACAGATCATCTATGTAGGGAAAAGGATAACTGTTTTTAATAGTCATTTTATTAACTTGACGGTAATCTATACATAAATGTAGAGTATCGTCCTTCTTTTTAATGAAAATAACAGGTGCTCCCCAAGGAGACACACTGGGTCTAATATAATTCTTATCAATAATTTCTTTTAACTGTGATTTTAATTCATTTAATTTCAATATATTCATCTGATAAGGGGTTTTTGATCTAAGCACTGCACCAGGTACCAACTCAATAGTGAAGTCTAACTCCCTCTTTGGAGGCAGTCCTACAATTTCTTCCGAAAATACATCTGAATATATTTCAGTTTTAGTTTATCTTCGTTATTAATATTTTCTTCATTAATTACAGTGACAGCAAAGGCTTTACAACCCTTATAAATAGCTATCTTTAATTGCAAAGCAGAGATTTGTCTGATAGTTGTTTTCCTACGGATTCCTCTTACATTTATTGTTTCTCCATCATTACTTACGCAAGAAAAAGTTTTATCAAAACGGTTCAAAACTTCCCTATGATGTTCTAACCAGTCTATACCAATTAAAATATCATAAGAACCTAAAGGTAGTACATTAAGCTTAACATAGGTTTCAAATTGATCCATGTTTACAGCACAATCCTTTACAAAACTAATCATCTTTTGTTTTTGCGCCAGTAGTTAGCTGAACTAACCATGACTTTGAAAACTTTTCCACTGATAACTTGCATTTTTCTACTAAATCGGGAGAAATATAACATAAGTTGTCCCCTGGATAAATTAGAATAGATATAGGTGTTTGATTCAGCTTACCTTCCACTTCCACCATGGAAGTTTGATAGTCCGCCTGCCTGTTTTCTAGTGTTGCGTTGATTCTGGGCATTGTCCTTGCTAGATCACCAACAGTCATCTCCTCCTGCACCATATGTATGTTGCTAACAGTATTCTTTCGGTTGGGGAAAAATGATGCATAATGAGGCCCATTACATTCCCAACATTTTACTGGTTCTTTTCGTTCATTATTCTTGGTGTAATTACTGTGATTATTTACAGGTTCTTTATTTCTAGGGCCATTTGGATTTAACTGTGAATTACCTTTATTCCCTTGGAAATTTTTATTAGGAAAATTTCATGTGTTATTATTTTAAAACTACGGTTAGACACAAAACCTTTCTTCCTCTGTTCAAAATTATTAGATCTCGGAGCCTTCCAGTTTGATATACTTTCCTTTTTGCGATTCTTCCCATGGCAAAAAATTTTCTTCTGCATAGCCTCCTCCAAGGTTTTTGGATTATCATATTCAATTCTATCTTTTATATGAAAAGGTAAACAGCTTAGAAACCGTTGTACCTTATGCTTCTTATCCACAATGTAAGGCGCATATCGAAGTAGACTTAAAAATTTACTGTTCAGTTCTTTCATGTTCATTGTTCCCAGTTTTAGTTCATAAAATTCCTTAGCGCGCTCTTCATAGTACTGTTCTGACAAGAACTTCTTTTTAAAATATTTCTTAAATGTACTCCAGTTAATGTTCTTCTCCCTAATTCCTTTTACTTGTTTTAGGTCCTTCCACCAAATATATGCCTTCCCAGTTATATTGTAAATGGCCATTCTCACTTTTAGCTGATTAGAGTAATTGTATATTTGAAAATATTTCTTCATCCTAGACAGCTATGATTCATCCTTTTCTCCTTTCTCAGTTTCACCATTAAAGGTTGGTGGCTTAATTTTCTTAAATTCTCCTGAAATTTATTCATAAGGATTAAATTTTCTTTTTCTTGAACGATGATTATCTTTGCTACTATCGCTAGTATACTGATAATTCTTCCTATATGGATCACCATAAATTTCAGAAGACGAGCTACTTTCAATTTTAGACTGTTTAGACTTTTGTTTTTGTGTTAGTGGGACATATCTTCAGATTCCGTTCGTTTATCTTTTTCTTCATTCTGAAAATTTTCCATTAAGATCTGATTCAGCTCCTCCTGAGCTCTCGGAATTCTTTCATTTTCCTTTTTGACTGTTTCCATCTCAATTCTTAATTCCTTAACCATTTGTAATAATTCAGAAGAGTTATTAGTTATTTATTCTTGTATGGGTTCTCTTTTAGAATTACTTCGTTCAATAAACGGGGACTCCTCATCTGCATATTCCTCGAGTCTTTCCATAACTGCAGTTTAGCTCAGAAAAAATTTCTGGAAATAACATTTAAAAAATAATAATTAGTATGCATGCATTTAATTTACTGTTTTATCTATACAGGTTGAACCACATTTAGGCCTAGTGTCTGAACCTTGTGCTCTGATACCACATGTAATACTCCAAAAATTCATAAAAATTTAAAAATTTTCATGTAACATAAAATGTTTGTAGTCATCGCTTCCTAGGAACAATTAACTGCTAACGATTACTTTAAATATTATTAAACTAGAACTGAATATTTTGTTAACCTCTAGTTCTGTATACTTATTAGTTTGTTTTCATAATTCAATGTTAAGGTTTGATTTAGCAGGTTATGAGTTGGAAAAACAGGAAATGAAACATCTGCTTAATTACTATTACTAAATTTGTTTTACTGTCTTATGAAACTAGGAAAGAAATTCAGTTGAGATCGAGGCTTACTTAGCTTATAGTTAATGCAGTGAAGTGAAGCTTCTTTTACAAGTCCCTTACAGGTAAGAAGTTCATTACCAGATTCCAGATCGAGATTATTATCTCAAAATAGAATGCTAGTAAATTTATTTATTTTATAGCTTTGAGTAGTTAAAGAGGTATTATTGATCTGTATATTTATGTTCTACAAAGTTTCTGGTAAACATAAGTATTAATAAACTGATCATAGTCTAGTTAGTTTTCCATTTCGCTATAATTATAGTCATAGTCAAAAAATTTAATTTAATTTTCAACAATATTCAAATTGGGTAAACTTAGACAATTTAATTCTGGATATAGTCATAAGTGAATTGGTTGTCACTCACATTTGAAAACAAAATCTGGTGCATAGACATTTTATTAATTTGACCTGGTGTTAGGTCATGATTTTGTCTTCCTCAGTTTTATGCTTTTATTTATGTTTTTGAACCTTGCTAGTATTTTTGCTTCTAGGAAATTTTGTTTATAAAGGTAATTTTGAGTTCAAACTTTTAATTTTCATGATTTTGATTTTTCTTATTTTTAAGCCTACTTTTATAAATTTTGCTTTGATTTCATTCTTGAAGGGTTTTACAAGGAATATATGGATTAAATAAGTTTTATAAATGACACTAAGGTCGAGATTGAACACATAAACCAAGTTTTAATCCTTATTAGTGGCCTAATGATGTGAAATTATTTGATTGGACTTTCTTGTAGCGCAAGAGCAAAAATAATACATTAGAGCGCTACAAGAAAGTCGCGAATGCCAAAATCATCATTTTTTCAGTCCGATTTTTCGGGTGTCTTATCTCCGAGGTGTTAATCATATCATTTTATGCATTTGATATGTGTCCTACATAGTTTTCTCATTGAAACGGGTGGATGATCATCATAAGAGGTAGATTGTGGTGATTGCATGCAGAGGAGGGTGAATGATGATAGCGAGTAGAATGAGACAGAGTTTTTCGGGAGTATGTTCCTTATCTAAAGGACATGAAGGATATTGAAGGTCGTGGTGACAAGACACTGCTGAGAAATTGAGATTTTTCAACTGAATGAGGAATTAGGGATTTTCAACAGCGACTGTTTGAAGTGGTCTAGACAGTTAGAGACAGGTGGAACATGAAATTTGACACTTAACCATTGAAGTGATTGCATTCCAGCCCTCGTATTGGTCTTCTAAACAGGTAGCCCATGTTTCATTGCTAGGGTTTGCTTAATTTGGGGCTTTTCTGATAAAATACTTAATGATAAAATTTGAAGGAGGAATATGAGTTTTTCACCTAATACATTGTGAATGATGAATTATTAACAAATATATTCAAAGTATTCATCATTTAAAACAGTAAAATTCAAAGCAGAACTTGTTGGAATTCCCTGAACTCTGTGATTGGGTCAGACTGTTGTAATTTGGCACAAAAGACTTCTGAATTGTGTGTTAGGATAGACTATTATGATTTGAAGATAGTTATATTGTGGGATATCGACAAGTGCTGTTAAACCATAGTGAATATGAAGAAAAGTTGAAAAACAAATAGAGCTGAGCCCACTGACCTAAGCTTGCCCAGTGTCTCATAAATTTGCTCAGTGCTATGATAAAGACATTGTGTCTTTTTATACTTTACAATTCAAAATGACTAAGAAGTTGGTAGCTGAGGCAACAGGCATCTTGAACAAGGGAGAATTATGGTTTAAGAAGGTTCCATTCACCTTCAATGCACACAATTACTTGCTTTCTAGTGTAATTGCAGATTGGGGTAAAGGTGTACCAATTCATAACTTCAAACCTGAATGGATAGAGCCCATTAAAGTTTTACAGAGTTATATTACCTGTGAGGGTAGATATGCCTTTGTTTTCAAATACCCCTTCAGATTTCTTCAACATCTCAGTGATGAGTCCAAGATGAACTTACCCTTCTTCTTTTTGAAGAGTCTGCAAAAGATGTCATGCAGAGTTAATGAGCACCAAAATCATACTAAGCAGTCCATTTTCCATCATGGACTTATCAAACTTATCATAAACATTGTTTTGCAGAGTAGGGGAAAGACTTGGGAGTAATTCATTTTCTGGTCAAGTTTTCAAAATGATCAAGAAGGACAGTCTCACAGAAGACAAGCTGATAAAGGGAAGACTTTGATAAGAAAGCTCAGGAAAAAGGTAAAGGTCAAGGATGAAGACAGGGTTAAATTAGAGGAAGTTTCAGATCATGCAAATGAAGAATTTGAATCTAAACAACACCTTAATGATAATGAGAGCAAGAATTTACAGTCAGATATTAAGGAAGCCGAGCTTGTTGAAAACGTTGTACCTACAGAGACAATTTCTGCTGAAAATGTTGTACCTGTAGAGACAATTTCAAATGAAAAAGAAGAGATCGAAGTACAAAGACAAAGTCCTATCATAGTTCTATCAGAAGATGAGAAATGCCTATTTGATGATGATAAAGTCCTTGTCACTGATGCAACTAGGGTTTGTACTGAGAAGGAATTTCACAGCCAGGGTGATGAGGTAGCATTACCAAAAAGAAAGAAAATAAAAGTTGTTGAGCTTGCTTCAGTTACCCATCAGGGTAAGACTCTCAAAATGTTGGGGGAGATTGCTCCTGTGTAGAGACCTAAAACCAGACCTAGAAATAAACTCAGACTGAATATGAAGAAGTTGATGAATCCTAAATTGAACAAAGAAAGAGTAACAATGATAGATGATTCTTCATCTGAGGAAAAATTGAATGATGATAAAGATGACAGTAAGGGTAAAAGGTCAATTGAATAAAAAAGAGAGTCTGTCCTGACTGATGCTAAAATATCTGATATATTTCTAGAGGTATGAAGTCAGATGTTGCAGGAACAACAAGAAGGTGAAATAAAGAGTTCTTACTTAGAAAAGAAGGTGATGGTTGAGGAAAAGGTTCCATGTAAAGCTAAGAGTGAAGAACACCTAGGTTTGCCTAAAACACCTACAAAATTGTTTCCAGAAGATGAAGAAATTTATAAGAGATTGAAGATTCCATGGCTTCCAAATGAGATGCAAACCATAGCAGGAAATAAAACCTTTGATTCAGAAAAAGAGAATTTACAAAGAAGTGTAAAACAATATAGGTATCAGGTTGAGTACATGCAGGAGACTAATGATGGCTTAGTCATGGAAAATAGAAGGCTCAGAGAGGATTTGGAGGAGGTAAATAGCCATTATCAAGAGCTGATTGCAGTTTCAAGAGAAGCATTGAAAAGGAAGAGAAATACAGAAGGTCAATTCACAATGTTGAATAAAACCATCTAGGACCTGCAATAGCATAATGAAGATCTCTCGAGGAAGATTGCAGATATGGAGGCAGATCAATTGAAGGCAAGAAGAAAAGCTCAAGCACTGGAAGGGATAGCCTTGTTAGCTGAAGCAACTAAGGATCTGTAAAGTTTGTTAAGATAATCAGTTATTAGTTAGGTTTGAAAGTTACTTTATTTTTGTAAATATTATTTAGATTAAACTATTCAATGGGTAGACTAAAAAATAGTTAGGGTTCAGTTCCTTAACCAATTTTGGGAGAATAGTATTAATGTAAGTCTCAAAAAAGACAGATGGTTCGATTTTTTGGCTAGCAAGAGGAGGTCATCAGACTTGTTCATAAGCCAAGTAAAAGACTTTTATGTGTATTTGAAAGACTGATTATGAAATCTATGCTTTGTTTACCCTTTAGTTTATTCGCTGGCTTCATTTATAACTTGTTTTAGTTACTCAGTTGGTAATTTCATTGCTTGTTTAAAGTTTTTCTACTTGGAATGCTTGCCATCTATGGATGAACCTTAGTGTTGTTTTCTGTTGGATTATGGTTATTATGTTATGCATCTCAGCCTTTCTATGCTTATGATTTAGTGTTTATTTGGATTTATGAATGCATTCCCTCTTGTCATGAAAATTCTCAACCAAAAAACCTTGAAAACCCTAAAAACCCTATTTTGTTTTATTGAGATTATTGAGATTGTGTTGGCTTGATCTCTTGTAGTCTAGGACCAATTTCTGGCATAAACACCTGGTATTTACCAACAAGAGAAGCAATAATTTATATTTTCTTTAAACTATAGTGATAATGTTTTTAGTATAAGGTTGAAAGGGTTATTTTCTATAAACAAAACTATCCCTTTTAACCTTAGTAAATTCTTCATTTAATAAGGGAAAGGGATAACAAACACTAGTATCTTAAATGATGCAAATTCAATACCTAGGCTATTGTTCAAGCTATGCCTCTTCTATAGTTTCAAGTATATATATATAATGGATTTTTTTCTCATTATTGTATCCTCCTAAATCTATTACAAGGTATTGTTTATTATGAAATTATCATTGAATAGTTTTCTTGCATAAGTTTTTCTTAAATCACTTCAAGGTTAAATATTATACTATAAAACCCTAGTTTAACTACTACCACCCTATGTTACTCGTTAGAGATATAACAAGCATAAACACCATGATAAAGGATGATAAAAAAATTTACAAGGTTATAACAAGTTTTAGTTATCGTTCACTATTGTGTGTAGGCTGCTTCAACTGATCTCGAACTATATCATAAAACCCACATTTTCTAAATATTTTCCATGCCATGTGGTTTCTATTCGATGGTTAGATTTTTGGTTGACCTTGGGAAATATAAAAGTGTCCTAAAACCCTAAAATCAAATTCTTCCCCAATATTTTGTCTATGCTGCAAGTGTATGAGATGCAGGCTCATGGCCGCCTGGTTTTGTTGTCAAACCTTAAGCTATTTGTTATAGGCTTCCTTTATACCAACTGAGTTCTTCTGCATTGAAGGATTTACGTGTCTAATATTTTGTGTTGTGCCCTTTTTTTTGTCATTATCTTACCTCTGTGAGTGTTATTCTTCATATGTTGGTGCAATGGTGAGTTGAAGAGGTGAGCACGACTCTTGATTTGTCGTAGTGTGGCTTGAGCTGTTTAGTTGTGTGTTCGAGTTGGGTGTAGGGTTAAATGTCTTCGCAGCCTAGTTTGTAGTGTGGCTTGACTCTGTTTCATCGAGGTTCTAGTATCAGTCTTGCACAGTACACATTGTGTGTTCTCTTGATAGAGTTTTCATCATTGCTTAGTGAAGTATTTTCTAGTGGCTGGGGTCTAATCTTGCTACTAGTAAGAGGGTGAGGTCAAACAATCAGGTGAGAAATCTTTCTTTATATATCTTGCTAGTATTCATATGTTTATAAAACTAAATCGCTTTGTGATTGTGTAAAATTTCTCATTTAGGGTTTTATTAAACTTGTGCAGGTTTTTAAGTGAAAGCTTGATGCTGGAATACACCATAATGACACCACTCCATTTTTCCAGGATTTGTATCCATCCTGGTAAGCCTCAGTCTCGTTGAGGTTCTTCCTGTAGTGGTGTATGGTGTTTTCTTTTTGATGAAGCACTTCATGGGGTTTTGGAGTTACGGCTCAGCCATGGATACATTGTGTTTTAAAAATGTTTTGGAAGGCCATGTGCTGATACTATGATGTATTGGTTTAAGAATTCTTCAAGCCCTAATGGTTGTTTTATGTTGGCAATATTTGGGGCTTTGACAACTGTGACTTAATATGTTATTTTTGGGACCTTTTTGGCCATGGTTGAATTACAGTAATGTTATTTGATTCTGGATTTTAAGCCGTGACTTTGTTGAACAGGCCATTAGGCCGTAACTGATATAGTTTTAGTTTAGGTTTTGAAGGCTATTTAAAGTTTGGATAAGCTCAAAGCTTAATGTTTTGTATTTTATATTTTGGTAATAACTATACATTGTGGTTTTAAGTAAGAGATGGTAACTGTGATATTCTTAACTATTCTGGTTTTCTTCGATTCTATTTAAAATTTCCTAAAGAGAGTTTTTGTTACTGTAAATTTTTATTTATTCTGAATATGTTTAAAAATGAGAAGAAATGTTTTAGACAGTTAGTATTTAAAATATAGTTTGATTTTTACTGTCGGTAATAAATTTCTTCTGTAAGTAAATGGAAAAAAGGGATGGACTATGCAACCTAATTTTTTTACTGTATTTTCTGAGTTAATATATGTTGAAAGGTTATTACTTATTTTCTCTCGTTCTAATTTATCATACAATGTGAACACTATTTTCTTTTAGATAAATATATTTAATTTTGGTAGGTTTATTTGTCAAATAATTATGGTTAAATAAATGAAGTATGTGAACTTTGATTTGGTTTAGGAGTGAAATGTATAACCCTAATTTTTATTTTTATTTTTGCAGTTCCTTTAAACAAGTTTATTTATAAACCCTAATTCCCTTAGTTTAAAATACTTAGTTAGTATTGGATTGTAATGTTATCCTAGTTTATTTTTACTTGGATGAAATTATTACAGTAAATTCTTAGCCTTATTTACTATTTCTTCAAGTTAATCTTGGTTATTTAATTTCTATTTTTATAATGACTATTAATTATTATATTAATAGACTTATAGTAAGTAGTCTATCTACTATGTAAGAATTTACACAAACTAGGTAAATTTATACTTTTAGATCTTTTGCTAAGACAGATCTGTATATATTATTCCAAGTACTCTGTCTAATTTAAAAACATCTACAATAGAAAGGAATAACATACATATGCATAACTTTTACGAAACCTGTAGAAAGTAATAAAACGCATTCATGCATACTTCATTCGATTCCTAATCTAAAGTTAATCTAACCTACAGTACTAGATTACTACCTTTAAAAAGGTGTGGAAAAATACAGTTAGGTATTTTCTTATCTATCGGTAAAGACTGGAAATTCTTCTAATGATTTACCCTAAACTATCTAATTCAGCATTTAACTATCTTTCACAGTGAAAGTATCTCTTTTAACTAACCCTAGCAGCAACAGAACAGAAGCATAACATATCATTGCTTAAACTTAAATCTTCCAGATAACAATAACATTTAGAAAGACAGATAAATCAAGTAGAACCTGGAAATGTAGTTGAGGTGACAACAACTTAAGAAACCTGTTCCTCCCAACTTAAGAAACCTGTTCCTCCCAACCAACTCCTAGAGAAAATCTGGACTGCAAATCTCAGGACCCCCGAGTTTGTCTCCTGGTCCGCCTGGTAGAAGTACTGGGTGAGAGATGTAGTTTTGTAATCCTCTGCAACTCTACTAAGTGTTCAGCAAGAAATTTGTTCTGCATACATAGGTATGAACTCAGCTTAGGATAGCTACACTAGTTCAGGTCTTCAGCACTTTTCCACTCAAAACATACTTCAGCTAGTCCCCTCCATCGAATTTTCTTGTGCACTTCATTCACTCAGAATGTTCATAAGTCAAGAATGAGCAACCTCAATTGTCTTCAAAGGGAATTTTTATTAGCATGCCTAGGTCTTTTGGGTCAGTTTTCACTTAATGAGCCACCTTCTCTTGTTCCACTTTCTTTGGGAACATGACCACAAAAATAGGGAAGTTGCCTCCTGCAATAGCTAGATGTAGTTTGAGGATGCTGCCAAGTCTCAATTTGCTCTCAACACAGCCTTCTCCACCAAGTGACCAGTAAAACACTCATTTAACAGCTTCCTTAAGTTGTTGTCTCATCTTTCATTTATTTATTAATAAAATATTCACCAATTACATTCAATTATAGGCTTAACCCCACTTGTTCATTAATTACAAACTTTATAATAAAATATAACATAATGTTTCTTAAAACATAAAATGTTTTGCAAATTGGGGTATGTGATAGTCTCTCCGTTTTTCAAACATATGAAAACATTGAGGGCCAATAAAAACTAGAGCTCAAAATTTTATTAGCTGTCACCTTCCATGAGTGATTCCCCCCACAATCCCCTTTGTGAAATTCCTTAATAGTTTGTTGAGCTTCCTTCTCCAAAAGGAAATTGAGTAAAACACCACCGGGATCTTTCCAATAAAGTTATTGATTCAGAATACAAAACCTGGCATATTTCAACTTCACCAACCTTGATACTGTTTTGCTTAACCCTATAGGAGCCTGTAAACTTTGCAACACATACACAATATCATAATACCATGGAGGCATAGCGAAATCAGGCATTACCTGCACCCCTATATAAGGTTGTGTTATCACTCCAGGAAACTCCTCTAGGTTGTAGCTCAAGGATGCCTGGTAACTTACAATGTTTTTTAGGGTTTTCAGATATGGGTCAAGTTAGTTGACCTATGTAACCTTTCCACTCTCAAGGCATGCATAAGAATCACTCATTTACAAGGCTTTCAGTTGCAATTTGCTCAGAAATTTGACTATAAGGTGCAGGGATGGAGAAATCACCAGGCTGGAAGACTTACACACATAGAACATGCATATAAATGGCTAAATACTGCTAAGGGTTGTATTTATAAATCAAATATCACTAATATACCAATAGGGTGATAGCTATCGGCTTTTTAATAAATCTAAAATTCACCTAAATGCACATTCAGGCATAAACACAATAAAGAAAGAGATGATGGTTGAACAGATCACAACAAAAGATCTTATACCATGAATAAGTAAAATGAGAAGCTTGAAAGTATTATTAGCTCATAAATCCCTGAAGTTGAACCTTTTATTATAAAATCAATCATGGGCTTTATAGCCTTCTACAAAAATCACAGATCCTGAAAATCCGATCTGTTTACACAAAAAATAATTGAAAGTGATAGTTTTTCCAGATTAGGGCTTCAAACCCTTGCTAACTATTTGTTTATCTACTGTGAATATCTAGTTCACTGAGCGAGCTTTTAATAACTAAAGTGTTCACTGATAATCACCATTGTTGGTTCCATGTGAAATTTTCGCCAACAGCCAGTGTCTCGATGTTTAACTGAAGTGGGCTTTCTTGCTTAATTTGTCGGATTTTTCTACCTTGTCACTGTGGTCGCTGATTGGACACTGTAACCTCTAACCCATCGGCACCGTAGACCGGAGCGTTGCTGCTATTTCGAAGGTGGAGCGAACTAGTTTCGCAACAACTTCTTCCTTGGCAATCGGGAGCTTTTTCCTTTAGCCCATCGACGCTCCAAATCACAACATTGATGCTCTCCATCACTAGCTCATCGACGATCGGGAGATGAAATAACTAATGCATCATAATATTTTATCTAAACGCTGTTGGAAGTTGATTGACGACGTTTAAATTGAAGCTTTAGCCCTCTGTGTTGCTGACACTATGGAGGAGCTTCATTGTAAACTCGTCGATCCGTAGTCTATATGTCTTCCAATCACTGATGATCTTCTATTTTCGCACTATCGGAATGATTCTTTCCATTGATGGGAGCTTTAGTCTTTTGTGCCGCCGACACTACGGAGGAGCTTCGTTGTAAACTCATCGATCTGTAGTCTTTATGTCTTCCGTCGTTGCGGCTCCTTATCGAACTATCTCGCCGATGGTTATTCCTTAGGTCTTTCGATCATCGAAGTTTTCATCTGGTTGCGGAACCTGTAGTAAGTTTGTCTGCAATTGTTTCGGATCCTTGGTGGACTATTTCGTTGATGGTTAGTGTTTTCTAGTTTCGACACCGACACTGTGGAAAATTTTAGCTTTAACTCACCAATCTGTAGCCCTTACTTCTTCTGATTGCTGAAATATTCATCTGATCGTGGAGGCCTTTCCCATTTGTAAGTCTATCAATGGCTAATGAGATGTTCTGATCCTTTTCCAAGCCACCGAAGCTACAACTTTGTGAAATTTTTATCAACAATAGAGGCTTTCAAACTGTTAGTGGCATTCATATCCCTCATTGTGTGAATAAAATTCTTCATATGAAAATAAATTTATTTTGGGAGATAACAGCTAGCTCCTACTTGGGGATGGGAACCTCCATGTGAGGTCCCAAGAGCCCTAGACCAAAATGCCTTTCCTGAAAAAGAATAATTAAATCTATCTTCTAGTGTTCCATTGGGCATGGAGTCATTTGTCTTCTATAACTGATCCGCTGCACCTTGCCTATAGCCTTCTTTGCTTATTCATGAAAACAACTAAAAATGACCTAGCTGATCATATTAAGAGCTTATTTTCCTATCTACTCCTACTCCTAATTCTATTCAGTAGATCCTTCTTATCATGTGACATCATGCTTCCAATGAATCCATGTCAGAAGCTAATCTACTAAAATTATCCCTAATCTTGACCCAAAAATTAAATGAAACCCCCGCATGCAGCAATGCAGTTTTGAAGGGTGACGGACCGAGCCATCATCTAACAGAAATATTTTGATATCTATATTGCTTATAAGTTCCAGATAGTCAGCAACAGGGTCATAAAAACCAATAGGAAATACCTTTTTATGCAGCTGATCTTTTCCTTCACTGATGTCAATGTTAAATGTGGACTACTCAACCTTTGTCTGATTAAAATGCGAGCTCAATAGCTTATATGAATCTTGATGCTCCCCTTCACCTACATCATGATCACCGCTAGCAATTTCCTCTTCCACAATAATACCTTTGTAGGATATACCAGAACTAAAAATATTTGTATTTAACTTTTGAGCAGCAGATTCGTAATAAGCATCTATCATAGTATTCACACATTTTTTATCATCTCTCTGCTGAAAAGAAGAACTAGATGAACTTTGAGTAAACAATAAGTCTTCACAAATTTCAACGTCATCTTCCTCATCATTGTATTTGTTGACTATAGGAGCATCAAGATAACATTCTAATGATAGATATGAAGGCTCTTGTATAGGAGTATCTGTAATAAAATTTTGAAACAGATCTGGAAAAATATTACCTAGTTCCTTGTCATGATTTGAAGCAACATGTCATAAGGAGAAGGAAGATCTTCCTGATTCTCTAGCCGGAGATTGGATAGTCCCTGGAAATCTTGCTCCTCTTGGTTACTACAACTTTCCTCATTGTGAAGATCATAAGAGAGATGAGATAGCTCTTGAGGGAGATATCCTTCTCTATTTATCTTTCATCCTGGTTTGCAAACCGATCATAAAATCCAGATTCATACCTGTCTTGGGAGTACTTTGCAAACACTGAAGAATCTGATTCTAAATCTAACAGGAGCTCACATGCTTGTTGTTGTCCCAAATTCTCTTCAAACTCATAATCTTCCTGTTCAAAATCTGACTCATACCGATGTTTATCTAGCTCAGGTAAATAATGTTTTTCAAAATCAAACTGCGTTGGGATTCTGTTTGAAGCACGAATGTTTTCCTCCACCTCTAAAGCATCTTCAAACATAATACTTAAAGATGAGGATTTCCTTTCTAGTAGAAGAAGGGGAATTTTTGAATGTAGTCCCATCACATAATATATACTGGCAGCTGTCTTTGTGGGCTAGATCTCCAAAGGCATAGCATGATAAGTGTTGTAGAATCTTCGATTGAAGATAGGAAAAGTTTCATCTTCCTCTCTCTTCAAAGCATAGAAATCAGTGAGATACAAATCAAGAGATTTGTTATCACCCAAATGCTTCAAAAATGCATCAGTGAATTCTGTCCAAGAGCCAATAGAGTCAGCTCTTAAATTCTTGAACCATATAGCAGCATCTCTAATCAACGATTTAGAGAAAAGTCTCATGATTACATCCTCATGAACAATCTAAAAACGTTCAATAAAATCTTTGAAAGATTCCAAGTGCCTTTCCTTTGAAGCTTGATTCTCTCTAGAAAACTAAGGGAGATATTCATAACAGTCAAGAGGATAAGGATGAAGCCAAGAGGACAGTTTTAATGGCTTAAACATATTCATCCTAATTTTAATTTGAAAGGATATGGGATGATCGTGAGGGATAACAATCTGCTGACAAGGTTCAATGGTTATGGAAATGATTGTTGAGCTCTACATAGGTTTCAAATCAGTTTTGGTTTCTTCAAAGTTACATGGTTGATCAGATTTAGGAGGAATTTGGGTACAACGTTCACTTTTATAGATGATATGTGGCACATAGACTGATTCACCTTCTACAATACAAGCAGGCTGCAAATATTCTTCTACAGATGGATTTAATAAAAGATGGCTGATAATCTTCAGAATATATAAAACATAAGATAATTATTTTAACATGTGAAGGGAAAAGCATAAAGGAGCTGATAAAAAATAATAGCAATTCATAAAGTAAACTACTGAACTGATACCTGGATTTTAAATTTAGCCTCTTCATCTTTTATCAACTGGATCCTCCCCAGTGGAGATTTATTAAATTCGAATAGATTAGGGAAATAGAAGTCTTTGTAAATCTGCCCTAGCAGCAGGGCTAGGTTTTCTTCTGATGATCTGCTATGGGTATACAACAGGTGTTGCTAGTGGCCTCTGTTGATTTGCTCTAGCACTTGGTCTTCTTGAAGCCACCTTATATCAATGGAGTCACCAAATAGATGATTACAACCATAATAATTTCCAATATTTGTCTATCATCAAAGCATGGATCTATGTCGTCTCCTAGGGAAGTTGAGCTTCAATATCCTCTCCCCAGCAATGGCGCCAATTTGTTATCACTCCAGGAAACTCCTCTAGGTTGTAGCTTGAGGATGCCTAGTAACTTACAATTTGTTTTAGGGTTTTCAGATATGGGTCAATTCAGTCGACCTATGTAACATTTCCACTCTCAAGGCATGAATAAGACTCACTCATTTACAAGGCTTTTAGTTGCAATTTACTCAGAAATTCGACTATAAGGTGCAAAGATGGAGAACTCACCAGGCTGGCAGGATTACACACATAACACGTGCATATAAATGGATAAATCCTATTGAGGATGGTATTTATAAATCAAATATCACTAATATACCAATAGGATGACAGCTATCAGCCTTTTAATCAATCTGAAATTGACCTGAATGCACATTCAGGCATAAACACAATAAAGAAAGAGATGATGGTTGAACATATCACAACAAAAGAGCTTATACCATTAATAAGTAAAATGAGAAGCTTGAAAGTATTATTAGCTCATAAATCCCCAAAGTTGAACCTTTTATTATAAAATCAATCATGGGCTTTATAGCCTTCTACAAAAATCACAAATCCTGAAAATCCGATATGTTTAGACAAAAAATAATTGAAAGAGATAGTTTTTCCAGATTAGGGCTTCAAACCCTTGCTAACTATTTGTTTATTTACTATGAATATCTAGTTCACTAAGCGAGCTTTTCATAACTGAAGTGTTCGCTGATAATCAACACTGCTGGTTCTGTGTGAAATTGCTGCCAACAGCCAGTGTCTCGGCGTTTAACTGAAGTGGCATTTCTTGCTTAAATCACTGGATTTTTCTACCTTGTCGCCGCGGTTGATGATCGGATGCTGTAACCTCTAACTCGTCAGCACCATAGACCAGAGCACTGCCGTTGTTTCGGAGGTGGAATGAACTAGTTTTGTGGCGGCTTCTTCCTCGGTGATCGAGAGCTTTTTCCTTTAGCCCATCGGTGCTCCAAATCTCAACACTGGCACTCTCCATCACTAGCTCATCGGCGATCAGGAGCTGAAATAACTAATGCATTGGAATCTTTTATCTGAATGCTACCAAAAGTTGATTGACGACATTTAAATCAGAGCTTTAGCCCTCTGTGCCGTCGACACTGCGGAGGAGCTTCATTGTAAACTCGTCGATCCATAGTCTGCATGTCTTCCAATCATCGATGATCTTCTATTTTCACGCTATCAGAATGATTCTTGTCATTGATCGGATCTTTAGTCTTCTGTTTCATCGACACTATGGAGGAGCTTCGTTGTAAACTCATCGATCCATAGTTTGTATGTCTTTCATTGTTGCGGCTCCTTATTGAACTATCTCGCCGATGGTTAGTCCTTAGTTCTTCCGATTGCTGAAGTTTTCATTTGGTTGTGGAACCCATAGTAAGTTTGTCTTCCGATGTTTCGACTCTTTAGTGGACTATTTCACCGATGGTTAGTGTTTTCCAATTCCGACACCGACAATGCGAAAAATTTCATCTTTAACTTGTTGATCCGTAGCCCTTACTTCTTCTGATCGCTGAAATGTTCATCTAATCATGAAGGCCTTGTCAGTTTGTAAGTCTGTCAGTGGCTAATGAGATTTTCTGATCCTCCCCCAAGCCACCGAAGCTACAAATTTGTGAAATTTTTATCAACAACAGAGGATTTCAAACTATTAGTGGCATTCATATCCCTCATTGTGTGAATAAAATTATTCATATGAAAATAAATTTATTTTGGGATATAACAGGTTGATTTGAATGACTGGAAAAACAATTGAGCTATAATGGTTCACAGTTGGACTTTGTCATCATATTTGCAAGTCCTTGTCCTTGAATGAGCTTGGTGGGCTTAATTTCAATGTCATACTCCAGTAACATAGAAATCCATTTTTCTCTTTTCCCCTCTGGATCTGGCTGCGTGAGAATGCTCTTCATGACGTTACTGGGAGCATAAGCAATGATATGTGAATGAAGAACATAAACCCTAAAATATTTCAAATATTTAACTAGAGCATATGCTTGTTTTTCCATAATGTAATATTTCAATATCTTAACACTTTACTAAAGAAGGCTATAGGTTTTTCAACATTCTAATTGTTTTTCTGTAATAATACTCGAGCAATAGTATGATCAGAAGCATAAGAAAATATTAGGAAATATTTGCTAAAATATGGACTTACCAAAACTGACGCTTTTGTGATACCTTGTTTAATATCTATGAAATCTCTCCTTGCATCTATTGTCCACTTTATCTCATGCTCCCTTTTCAGCATATTAGTGATATTCATTAACATCTCAGCAAAACTGGGAATAAACCTTCTCAAAAAATTTACCCGTCCAATGAATGATTGCACTTCCTTTTTACTTCTTGGCTTCTCAACCTTCAGGATTATGATGATTCTCCCTTGGTCAATCTTTATACCATCCTTTGAAACAATGTGCCCTAGCAATTTCCTTCCTCCAATGCAAAATTTTATTTTCTAGGATTTAATGATATTCCATACTTTTTACACTTCAATAAAAATTTCTCCAAATGCTTAATATTCTCCTTGTCATATCTTGACTACAAAATGATATCATCCATGTAGATAACCACAAATTTATCCTTTTCCTCTGCAAAAGCAATGTCCATGGTGCGTTGGAAAGTGGCCCCTGCATTCATTAAGCCAAAAGGAATTTTGGCATAGATAAATGTACCCCATGGTGTAGTAAAGGTGGTATTTTATTGATCCCTAGGAAACACTTTTATCTTATTGTATCTTGAGAAACCATCCATATTTGAAATCCTTTCAGATCCCACCACTTTCTGCAAAATATTTTCCATTTTCGGCAAACAGTAATTATCCTTCAAAGAGACTTTGTTAACTTTTCTGAAATCTATGCACAACTTGATTTCACCATTCTTTTTCCTAAGAGGCACCAAATTTGAAACCCATTTGGAAAATCTCAGGGTCACGATAATCTTGGCATTAAATAATTTATTAATTTCTTTCTCAATAGCAAGCAGCAGCATTGGATTAACTCTTCTCGATTTTTGTTTGAAAGGTTTCTCACCATGTTTTATTGGGATTGTATGTTGTATGATAGAAGTATCATACTCTTTAAGATATTCATAACTCTAGCCAAATACATCAGCGTATCTCTTCACCAAAATTTACATAGTCTTGTTTTTCTTTAACAGACAAGTTTTTTGACAGTTTTATCATCCGTGGATTTTCTTCATTTCCTATATTTTTGTCTTCAACAACATCATCAACGGGCTTCATTTTGGATCTCTAGAAACATCAATTTGATCAAAAAAGTTTCTCTAGGGGTATTAGGCCTCTAGGGATATGATTACTCTTCAACTGAACTATATCATTTCCCCCTAGTGAATTTTTTACTTTTTGTTTTCAACAACTTCTTCTTTACTCTCTCCAACATCTTGGAAGTTTTAAAAATTGTCATTTTCACTATCTATCTGAGTATTTACAAATTCACCATATAGACCTAAAAATATTTTTGTTTGCATATCATCTTCAAACATTTGCTAGTATTTGGAATTATCTGGTATGAAGGGTCTGTTCACAATATGAACTTTATACTTTCTCTGGCCAACAGTGGGAGTTTTAAATTTACTAGCAATAACAGCCCAAGAGTTAGCTACTATGTTTTCACATCTGGGAATCACTCTAATTTTATTCTCTGTAAAATATTTTCCAAACATATCCCATGCCTTGTTCCTATAATACCTGATTCTAGGATGTTTGTTCTAATAACTTACATTCACCTAATTTATTACAAGATCTGAATCTCCCATGACTTGTATTCTCTTTGCTCCCATATCCTTCAAAGCATTCAATCCTAGTAAGAAAGCTTCATACTCTACCACATTATTGGTACATTCAAAATTTAACTTATATGACAGATCCTCAAAATCCCTGATAGGATAAATAATATATACACGAGAACCAACACCAACTTTAGCCACATATCCATCAAAATACATGGTCCAGATACCTTCTTCTTTCTGTTTCTTTTCCAAATCCTCTTATCTCTTTGAAAACTCTTCCTCTCCTTTAACTTCAATGGGTGCAAGAATTTCAAGATCACAGGGAAGATCATCATTAAAGAAAATGGAAGATGCCAAGTCAGTATCAACAACATAGATAACACGATTATCTGGTTTTTCTTGGCGTCTAAGTACATCAGGTGAGTTTTTCTCACTATATAACCTTTTATTCCCACCAAGCATACGAAAGGTAGCATAAGACATATCCATTTGCAAAATTTCTTTCAATTTTGAAGTCTAAGACCTTGACAGCAACACATTAAATTTAGGAGGAATGTCTGCTACAATAACGTCCATTACCACATTCTTAGATCGCATTTTTTTCAAAGTTACCACCATATCCTTAATTAATGCAAGACACTCCACCTTCCTAGAATCAAAAGAA
The DNA here is from genome assembly GCA_001517045.1 of Pseudotsuga menziesii. Lineage (NCBI taxonomy): Eukaryota > Viridiplantae > Streptophyta > Pinopsida > Pinales > Pinaceae > Pseudotsuga > Pseudotsuga menziesii. The sequence continues at coordinate 353,546 of LPNX010662315.1, forward strand.
TACAAATATTTATATGGTCTAGTAACTTCCAATCTTCTACCACTCCCTTGGGCATCAAATTATGAGATGCACCATAATTTAACATAGCATTGTGCACAATCATATCATGTACATTTAAATTTAGGTAAAAAGAAGGAACTCCATCATCATCCACATTTTCAATTTTTGACCCAAAGACAATGGTAGGAGCACTATTTGCCACCTTTAGGATATCTGGTTGAAATTCTCCCTGACCCCGGACCATGTCTGTTATTTTGTCTATGTATTCCCTATTTCTCAACAATTCATTGAAAGGAATGAAATTTTCAATTTTTGTTTGCAAATTGAAATTTGAAACAACTTTTTCTACATCCATCTATGTTGGTTGTTTCACTTCCTTTGTTTTTTCTATTTTATTTTTTGATTCTTTATACACTATGGGTTCTTTTTGTTTTTCATTTTTCTTTTATGTATTATGTTGGATACTAGAAGGCTGATTTTGATTGAACCTTCCTTTATTTACAGTAACATATATACTTCTCAATTTGATCTTTCTTTGGACATCATCTATAGCATGAAAATATCCTCGTTGGTATTGTTCTAACTCTTCCTCAAAATCATTATTGTCATCCTCCTGAGAAAACATACTATTCTCTTCCTCTGTGAGATTTATTTCATAATCCAAGTCACCGAAATGGTGAATATGATCCTCAATAGATTAAGCCTCATCTTCATTTGCAACATAATTTTCAGGGAAAAGGTGGTTGTATCTTCTGATCATCTGGATTTCTATGATTCCTCATATCTCTATATCTAATTTGTGGAGGTAGGGGAGGGTTAGGCCTTCTAAAGTTTGTGTTTCTTATTTGAGGTTCATTATGTTCTATTTTCAATGGTCTATTATCCATAGTCAGCCTATCCAACAATTTCTCCCTTGTTTTAAATATCATTTCAAATTTTACATCATTAGAAGAAACAACAGCAGAAGCAGAAGGAGCATTTTATTCTCTATATTTATTTTTCTCTGCTTCTAATTTTAGCTTTATTTTTCCACTTACCATCATATTAGCTTGCACTTCTAAAGTATATTGAAACATAACAAGAATAATTTCTGATTTTATCTCTCTCAATAGTAATGCAAAGTCATTGTTAAAGGCATCAACATAATGGAGTTTTGTCGCATCTACAAGGGGTTTAATATAAACAGGAATAGAGTTATACACCCTCATAAATTGACTAGAAAACTCATGGAAATATTCAAAACAACCTTTCTTAATATTATTATATTAGTAAAGCACCTACAAAGGACTTTTCTTATCATCCAATCTTTCTAAGGATGAATTTTGGAAAGCTTCAAATGTGGCAAAGGACCTAGCAAGCAAATATCTAAACCATGTATTTTCCTCCCCTGATCTTATTAGTACAAACAACCGCATCTTAATATTATCCTCATCAACCAACTCCAAGTCCGTAAAATCATCAAATCTATCAACATGTTGTCTTGCTATGAAATTTCCATCCCCATCACAGAAGGGAATTTTTTGGGCATAATTTTGAGGAAGGTAATGCAATACAACAAGTAATCCCAATGGAGAAAACCTAACAACCATTTTTCTGGGTAGATTTGGAACACAAGGAAGATTTTGAAAAGGTGGAGGGGTTTGAACAGTTGGTTGGATATAAGGCTGCAGGTTTTGAACCACGGGGTTTCTTTCTTCAATTTTCACAGAGTTTTGAAGGTTTTTCCAAACAGAATCAAGCACATATAATTCTAACCTATTGGGATTAATTTCAATTTCCTTCAAATAACATTTAGATTTTGATTTCACCAAGGACCTTTCAAAATTTGTTTCCTGCCCAAAATCCTGAATGCTATGAAATTCTTGAGAAGATGATTCACCAAATTGAGAAATATTTATTTGTTCTTTTCCCCTACTTCTAAGCAATCTTTCTGTATTTTACACACCTTTTAGAATATCAGTGTTAGGATTACCTCATGTATGCGACTTCCTAGAAGCCAGGATTCCTTCTGAAATCTTGCTCAAAATCAATGTGGAGCCATCATGGAAAACATACAACCTATTTCAAATGCAAAAATCTTTGTTTACCCATAGAAACCCTTTCTTCTTGGAATCTTTGTTGTCTCTCCCACGACTGGTTTTCACTTTCGTCCCCGGCAACGGCGCCAATTTGTTAGCACTCAGAATTCTACCCAGGTTGTGTAAGTTAAATCCCAAGGTAACAACATAACCATTTTAAGACGGGAAGTTGGCTTCCTCCTTCCTAGAGAGGGATCTCTCACTAATTTTTAACAGGGCTAGATATAAAACTAAAATAAAATTTAGATTATGTTTGTGGTTGAAACAAGGAAACCATACATTAGGCCATGGAGTCACAAGTATTTTTGAATCACATAACAGTTTGTAGGTGAAATTATACAAAGGAAATGTAGCACTCGGTTACAGTAAAAAAAGAGTTTGTCTGGTGATGAAGAAGAAACAAGAACAAACGATAAAAAAAAGAATTAAGAGATGAATTCTGCATCAACTTTGGTAAGAAAGATTGGTGAATACCTAAAACAATAGCCATAGCATAACAATATAAATTTTGAACTATTACGCACTCATTCCAAGTATGAAGAACACATAATGGCAAGTTTAACATGAAAGACATGCACATGGGAAAGGAAATAACAGACGGTAACTACAAAATACACAGGAATCTTTGCAACAACAAGCCAGCATATGAATCTACAATTTTATTAAATGATAGATCTCAAAATGCATAACACAAAATCTCACGGGTTCCAACCCTGTCTTCCTCTATTGAGGGTAAATTTATAGTATCATGGGATCCTGATACCAGCCTCGAAACAGTGCCATAATTAGTTATAGCGTGGGAATCAAAATACTAACAAATGTTGATCTGGAAGATTCGCCATGATCACCAACAAAACAGGAAAGCATGTTGGGACGCACATGCTAGATCAATTGGGGAGATTTGACAGCAGGGACTCAGGATCGCTTGATGAAAACGATCGATTAGAGGATTTTCGCATGACCTATAATAGTTTTATTATTCCCTGCATATTTAACCAGCAAAATAATTTTCATCTGTAGATCTGCACCTGCTTGGATCTTGACCATTCGTTCTCTCCCCGTCGCGCTCCATACAGTGACTTTTGTGGCTATGATTTTTGAGCGTGATATCCAATAAGCAAATGACACGTCATTCAAGCACGTTTCTCATCGCAGAAGCCTTCTCTAACTCTGAGTGTTCAAGTTCATCTAGCGAATTCATTATGGACCATTGATATTTCAATTAATACAAGGATGTGGAGGCACGTATCTGAACTTGCATGCTCTGTAAAATTCTGCAATCCTCCTCATGACTTTCTTCATGCTAGTTCAACTTACAAAATTAATTTCAGCCCTTGATCAGAATTCCCTTTGAATCTCCGTCGTTTAAACCTGCAGAACGTAGCAAATTTTGTTGATTTCAAAATTTTGTTTGTCCTCGCATGTTGTATTAGCAAAATCAACCTTCACCGTTTATCATGATGGATCGTTGATTTGGATTGTCAAAATATGCAGAGTACACCAAGTTTCACATATCAAGAATCCTTCTTACCTCATGCACATATTTCCCATTTCTGCACCGTCGATATCAGACAGAGATCTTCCCATTTTTTGGTCTGAGGCCAAGCTAAGGGTTGTCGTAAAGAGGAAAGTGGGATCTATGCTTTTCATGACCAAATTTCTTATTTGTATGCTTTCCTTATTTCTACTCTCTTCCTGCTCGATGATCCTGTGCATGAACCTTCTAGACCGTCGATCTTGTGGATCACGGAAAATGGACTTTCACCCTTTCACGAAAAGTTATGAAAGGGTGAAAGGGTGAAAGGGTGAAAATAGTGCTAACAGTTGGCTCCAACTAGAGATGTTATCCTCCCTATAAGGTAGAAAATAACCCCTTAAAACTGATTCCGAATCCATTGGGTTGTTCCTATCATTTCAGAACTCAAACTTCTTATTTTTGTTTTTTCTGTAAGTAAAAATAAAGAAAAATAGAAACATGGCTACAGCTCTAGATCAATGGGCCTTCTCTTCGGGATTCAAATCCTTTGGCTCAACATTTGTACCATTTTAAAAGTAAAGAAATATATACAAATATGATAAATAAATTACCTCCTCCCTCAGGACAAGTAATGTTTGAGAAATCTTTGATTGACTAGACCTCCTCTCAGCTAAGACCCATCTTGATGTTGTAGAATGAATTTATTCTCACCTCTGTATGTTGCAATGATATAAGGACCTAACCACATGTGATCAAACTTACCATGTTTATCTTCCCTAGGAGCATCCCACTTCAAAACCAAATCCTCAATATGGAATTGTTCTTCCTTTACCTTTCTATCAAAAGTGGTCTTCATCCTTTCTTGATGTGGTTTCACTTTACCTTAGGCTTTGTCCCTAAACTCATTTTATTCTATGATCTGATTTATTCTTCTTTGCATATGATTTGTTTCATCCTGTTGTGCACGCAATAACTTCATGACTGGAACTCCCAAAGATGTTGAAAAAACCACCTCAACTCCATATACTAATTGGAATGGTGACATTCCAATTGCCCTTTTTGTGTTGATTCTCTCATCCCACAAAGCATATTTTAGCTTTATGTGCCAAGCCCTTTTGTTATCTTCCAACTATTTTTTGATTATCCTCACTAGACTTTTGTTAGAGGATTCTGTCATCCCATTTCCTTGTGGATAGTAATCAATGGAATGATTGAGACTGATATGATACTTGTGACAAAAATGTATCGTATTTTTATGTTGAAAAGCAGTTGCATTGTCTGTCACAATCCTTCTGGGAAAACCAAACCTAGCCAAAATATTTTCTTGAAGAAAAGCCATAACCAGTGCACCAATAGCCATCTTGGTAGGTATTTCTTCAATCCACTTCATAAAATATTTTGTTGTTGTTAGGATCCATCTATGCTTCCCTGAAGAATTTGGATTTATTTTTCCAATAAAATATAGTCCCCGGTGTTGAAAATGTGTCTTTACTGATACTAGATTGATATGGAGTGGAACCAATTTTCTCATACCATCAAAGATCTAGAATTGGTGACATGCAGCGGTCTCTCTGTAAACATTTGAAAACATTAAGGACCAATAAAAACCACAGCTCAAATTTTTATTAGTTTTCACCTTCCATGAGTGATGCCCCCCACAATCCCCTTTGTGAAATTCCTTCATAGTTTGTTGATCTTCATTCTCCAAAAGGAAATTGAGTAAAACACCACCAAGATCTTTTCGATGAAGTTATTGATTCAGAATACAAAACTAGGCATATTTCAACTTCATTGACCTTGCTCTTGTTTTGCTTAACCCTATAGGAGCCTGTAAACTTTGCAACACATACAAAATATCATAATACCATGGAGACATAGAGAAATCAGGCATTGCATGCACCCTTGTATCAAGTTGATTTGAATGATTGGTAAAAAAATTGAGCTATAAGGATTCACAGTTGGACTTTTTCATCATATTTGCAAGTCCTTTGTATCTGGCTGTGTGAGAATGCTCTTCATGACATTACTAGGAACATAAGCAATGATATGTGAATGAAGAACATAAACCCTAAAATATTTCAAATATTTAACTAGAGCATATGCTGGTTTTTCCATAATGTCATATTTCAATCTCTTAACACTTTAATAAAGAAGGCTATAGGTTGTTCAACATTCTAATTGTTTTTTTGTAACAATAGTCCAGCAATAGTATGATTAGAGGCATAAGAAAATATTAGGAAATATTTTCTAAAATATGGACTTACAAGAATGGGGGCTTCCGTGATAGATTATTTAATATCACTTAAAGATCTCCTTGCATCTATTGTCCACTTTATCTCATGGTCCCTTTTCAACATATTAGTGATATTCATTAATATCATAGAAAAATGGGGAATAAACCTTCTCAAAAAATTTACCTGTCCAATGAATGATTGCACTTCCTTTTTACTTCATGGCTTCTCAACCTTCTGGATTGCACTGATTCTCCCTAGGTCAATCTTTATACCATCCTTTGAAACAATGTGCCCTAGCAATTTTCCTTCCTCTAATGCAAAATTTGACTTTCTGGGATTTAATGATATTCCATACTTTTTACACTTCAGAAAAAAATTCTCCAAATGCTTAATATACTCCTTGTCAGATCTTGAGTACACAATAAATTTATCCTTTTCCTCTACAAAAACAATGTCCATGGCGCACTGGAAAGTGGCCCCTGCATTCATTAAACCAAAAGGAATTTTGGCATAGATAAATCTACCCCATGGTGTAGAAAAGGTAGTATTTTCTTGATCCCCAGGAAACACTTTGATATGATTGTATCCTGAGAAACCATCCATAGTTGAAATCCTTTCAGATCCCAACACTTTCTACAAAATATGTTTTGTTTTCGGCAAATAGTAATTGTCCTTCAAAGAGACTTTGTTAAGATTTATGAAATCTAATGCACAACCTGATTTCACCATTATTTATCCTAACAGGCACCAAATTTGAAACCCATTTGGAAAATCTCAGGGTCACAATAATCTTGGCATTAAATAATTTATTAATTTCTTTCTCAATAATAAGCAGTAGCATTGGATTAACTCTACTCAATTTTTGTCTGAAAGGTTTCTCACCAAGTCTTATTGGGATTGTATGTTTTATGATATAAGTATCATCCTCTTTAAGATATTCATAACTCCAGGAAAATACATCAATGTATCTTTTCATCAAATTGACATAGTCTTCTTTTTCTTTGACAGACAAGTTTCATTCATAGTTTTATGATCCGTGGATTTTCTTCATTTCCTATATTTTTGTCTTCAACAACATCATCAACAGGATTCATTTTTGGATCTCTAGCAACATCATTTTGATCAAAAAGTTTCTCTAGGGGGATTTGGCCTATGGGGATATGATTACTCTTCAACTGAACTATATCGTTTCCCCCTAGTGAATTTTTGACTTTTTGTTTTCAGCAACTTCTTCTTTACTCTCTCCAGCATCTTGGAATTTTTCAAAATTGTCATTTTCACGATCAATCTGAGTATTTACAAATTCACCATACAACTATAAAAATCTTTTTGTTTGCATATCATCTTCAAAAAATTTCCAGTATTTGGAATTATCTTGTATGAAGGGTTTGTTCACAATATGAACTTTATACTTTCTCTGAACAGCAGTGGGAGTTTTAAATTTACCAGCAACAACAGCCAAAGAGTCAGCTACTATGTTTTCATTTCTAGGAATCCCTCTGATTTTATTCTCTGTAAAATAGTTTCCAAACATATCCCATGCCTCATTCCTATAATCCCTGATTCCGGGATGTTTGTTCTGATAACTGACATTCACCTAGTTTATTAGAAGATCTGAATCTCCCATGACTTGTATTCTCTTTGCTCCCACATCCATCAAAGCATTCAATCCTAGTAAGAAAGCTTCATACTCTACCACATTATTGGTACATTCAAAAGTTAACTTATATGACAGATCCATAAAATCTCTGATAGGAGAAATAATATATACACCAGCACCAACACCAACTTTTGCCACATATCCATCAAAATACATGGTCTAGAGACTTTCTTGTTTCTATTTCTTTTCCAATACCTCTTATCCCTTTGCAAACTCTTCCTCCTCTTTAACTTCAATGGGTGCAGGAATTTCAAGATCATAGGGAAGATCATCATTAAAGAAAATGGAAGATCCCAAGTCAATATAAACAACATAGATAGCACGATTATCTGGTTTATCTTGGCTTCTAAGTACATAATGTGAGATTTTCTCACTGTATAACCTTTTATTCCTGCCAAGCATAGGAATGGTAGCATAAGACATATCCATTTGCAAAATTTCTTTCAATTTAGAAGTCTAAGACCTTGACAGCAGTACATCAAATTTAGGAGGAATGTATTCTACAACAACGTCCATTACCACATTCTTAGATCGCATTTTTTTCAAAGTTACCACCATATCCTTAATCAATCCAAGACACTCCACCTTCCTAGAATCAAAAGAATACAAATATTTATATGGTCTAGTAACTTCCAATCCCAAACTTTCTACCACTCCCTTGGGAATCAAATTATGAGATGCACTAGAATTTAGCATAGCATTGTGCACAATCATATCATGTACATTTAAATTTAGGTAAAAAGGACGAACTCCATCATTATCCACATTTTCAATTTTTGACCCAAATACAATGGTAGGAGCACCATTTGCCACCTTTAGGATATATAGTTGAAATTCTCCCTCACTCCTGACAATGTCTGTTATTTTGTCTATGTATTCCCTATTTCTCAACAATTCATTGAAAGGAATGAAATTTTCAATTTTTGTTTGCAAATTGAAAGTTGAAACAACTTTTTCTACATCCATCTATGTTGGTTGTTTCACTTCCTTTGTTTTTTCTATTTTATTTTATGATTATTTATACACCATGGGTTTTTTTTGTTTTTCATTTTTCTTTTATGTGTTATGTTGGATACTAGAAGGCTGATTTTGATTGAACCTTCCGTTATTTACAGTAACATATATATACTTCTCAATTTTATCTTTCTTTGGACATAATCTATAGTATGAAAATATCCTCATTGGTATTGTTCTGACTCTTCCTCAAAATCATTATTGTCATCCTCCTAAGAAAACATACTATGCTCTTCCTCTGTGAGGTATATTTAAGAATCCAAGTCATCAAAATGGTGAATATGATCCTTAATAGATTCATCCTCATTTTCATTTGCAACATAATTTTTCAGGAAAAGGTGGTTGTATCTGCTAACCATTTGGATTTCTAGGATTCCTCATATCTCTCTATCTAATTTGTGTAGGTGGGGGAGGGTTGGGCCTTCTGAATTTTGGGTTTGTCATTTTAGGTTTGTACTGTTCTATTTTCAATGGTATATTGTCCATAGTCAGCCTATCCATCAATTTCTCCATTGTTTTCAATATCATTTCAAATTTCACATCATTAGAAGAAACAACGATAGAAGCAGAAGGAGCATTTTCTTCTCTAGATTTATTTTTATGTGTTTCTAATTTCAGCTTTATTTTTCCACTTTCCATCATATTAGCTTGCACTTCTAAAGTATATTGAAACATAACAGGAAGACTTTCTGATTTTATCTCTCTCAATAGTAATGGAAAGTCATTGTTAAAGGCATCGGCATAATGTAGTTTTGTCGCGTCTACAAGGGGTTTAATATAAATAGGAATAGAGTTATACACCCTCATAAATCGACTAGAAAACTCATGGACAGATTCAAAACATCCTTTATTAATATTATTATATTAAGAAAGAACCTACTAAGGACTTTTTTTATCATCCAATATTTCTAAGGATGAAGTTTGGGAAGCTTCAAATGTGGCAAAGGACCTAGCAGGAAAATATCTAAACCATGTCTTTGGCTCCCCTGATATTTTTAGTACAAACAACCTCATCTTAATACCATCCTCATAAACCAACTCCAAGTCTGTAAAATCATCAAATCTATCAACATGGTGTCTTGCTGTGAAATTTCCATCCCCATCATAGAAGGGAATTTTTTGGCATAATTTTGAGGAAGGTCATGCAATACAGCAAGTAAGGCCAATGGAGCAAACCTAGGAACCATTTGTCTAGGTGTATTTGGAACACAAGCAGGAGATTGAAAAGGTGGAGGGGTTTGAACAGTTGGTTGGATATAAGGATACAGGTTTTGAACCATAGGGTTTCTTTCTTCAGTTTTCACAGAATTTTGAAGGTTTTTCCAAAGAGAATCAAGCACATATGATTCTAACCTACTGGGATTAATTTCAGTTTCCTTCAAATGAGATTCATATTTTGATTTCACCAAGGACCTCTCAAAATTTGTTTCCCACCCAAAATCCTGAATACTATGAAATTCTTGAGAAGATGATTCACCAAATTGAGAAATATTTCTCTGTTCTTTTCCCCTACTTCTAAGCAATCTTTCTGTATTTTTCACACCTTGTAAAATATCATTGTTAGGATTACCTCGTGTATGTGACCTCCTAGAAGCCAGGATGCCTTCTAAAATCTTTCTCAAAATCAATGTGGAGCTGTCATGGAAAATATACAACCTATTTCAAATGAAAAAATATTTGTTTTCCCACATAAACCCTTTCTTCTTGGAATCTTTGTTGTCTCTCCCATGACTGATTTTCACTTTCATCCCCGACAACGGAGCCAATTTTTCAGCACTCAAAATTGTACCCAGGTTGTGGAATTTAAATCCCAAGGTAACAATAGAACCACTTTAAGACAGGAAGTTGGCTTCCTCCTTCCTAGAGAGGGATCTCTCATTGATTTTTAACAGGGCCAGATATAAAACTAAAATAAAATCCAGATTATGTTTGTGGTTGAAACAAGGCGACCATACATTGGGCCATGGAGTCAAAAGTATTTTTGAATCACATAACAGTTTGTAGGTGAAATTATACAAAGGAAAGGTAGGAATCGGTTACAGTAAAAAAACAGTTTGTGTGGTTATGAAGAAGAAACGAGAACAAATGATCAAAAACAAGAATTAAGAGATGAATTCTGCATCAACTTTGGTAAGAAAGATCGGTGAATACCTAAAACAATAGCCAGATCATAACAATATGAATTCTAAACTGTTACACACTCATTCCAGGTATGAAGAACACATAATGGCAAGTTCAACATGGAAGACATGCACATGGGAAAGGAAATAACAAACCGTAACTACGAAATACACAGGGATCTTTTCAACTACATGACAGCATTTGACTCTGCAATTTTATTAACGATAGATCTCAAAATGCATAACACAAAATCTCATGGGTTCCAAACTTGTCTTCCTCTATTAAGGGTAAATTTATACTATCATGGGATCCCGAGACCAACCTCAAAATAGAGCCAAAATTAGTTATAGCGTGGGAATCAAAATTCTAACAAATGTTGATCTGGAAAATTCACCATGATCACAAACAAAACATGAAAGCATGTTGGGATGTGCATGGTGGATTATTTAGGGATATTTGAAAGTAGGGACTCAGGATCGCTTGATGAAAATGATCGATCAGTGGATTTTTGCATGACCTATAACAGTTTTATTATTCCCTGCATCTTTAACCAGCAAAATAATTTTCCGTCGTAAATCTGCACCTGCTTGGATCTTGACCATTCATTATCTCCCCATCACGCTCCATACAGTGACTTTTGTGGCTCTGATTTCTGAGCATGATATCCAATAGGGAGAGGACACATCATTCAAGCACATTTCTCATCGTGTAAGCGCTCCCCAACTCTGAGTGTGCAAGTTCACCCAGCAAAATCATTTTGGACCGTTGATATTTCAATTAATACAAGGATGTGGAGGCACGTATCTGAACTTGCATGCTCTGTAAAATTCTGCAAATCCTCCTCACAACTTTCTCCATGCTATTCCATCTTACAAAATTAATTTCATCCCTTGATCAGAATTCCCTTTGATTCTTCATCGTTTAAACCTGTAGGACATACCAAATTTTGTTAATTTCAAAAGTTTGTTTGTCCTCGCATGTTGGATTAGTGAAATCAACCTTTGTCTTATATCATGATGGAGCATTGATTTGGATCGTCAAAATATATGGAGTACACCAAGTTTCACATATCAGGAATCCTTCTTACCTCATGCACATGTTTCACATTTCCACACCGTCGATATCAAACAGAGACCTTCCCAATTGTTGGTCTGAGGTCAAGCTAAGGGCAGTCGTAAAGAGGAAAGTGGGATCTCTATTTTTCATGACCAAATTTCTCATTTTTATGCATTCATCCTTTCTTCTCTCTTCCTACTTATTGATCCTTTGCATGAACCTTCTGGACTATCGATCTTGCGTATCACGGAAAATGGACTTTCACCCTTTCACGACCAACTTTCTGTGAAAGGGTGAAAATACGCTTTTCGCTTTTCACTTTTCCAACTTTCACAACTGCAATTATGTCTTCTCCAATTCTGAATTTCCACTTTCTCCTTTTTTTCCGTACCATTGATATGTGCGGGATCTCTCTGAACCTTATCTTACAGATCACGGAAACTGGGACTTCAACTTTTCATGATAAAATATTTTTGTATTTCTACTTTCTAATCTTTGACCTTTGTTCTTTTCTGAGTCATTGAGCTTTGGTGGAAGCGCTCTGAGGCATCGGATCTCGGACTGTGGAAAACAGAATTCGGGATACCAACTTTCATAACCAAACATTTTTCCTTTTCCTCTTCTGCCCTTTTGTTGGACTGTTGATCTATGGTGGAAACTCCCTTGACCATAGATATTGGTCTGTGGAAAGTGGAATTCAAGTTTTATCACTTTTCAAAACCGAAACTTTCTTTTTTTATCTTTGTGTTGTGAATTTTCCTTGGCAGAAATTATTTGTGGCCTTTGATCTTCTCCGCTGAGCACCCAGGTCATCCATTCCCTGAAAATCCTTATTAACATCCTTTAAAGTTGTATGATATGAAAATTTTCAGGCCTTATCCTTTCTTTCACTTATCTAATTCCTCGCCAAACACTTAGCCCAAAAATAGTGTTAATAGTCTCCATTGTGTATTCACTCAGGTGAGGAAACTTGTTTGCTACTTCAGTAGCAGAGTACCATTTTCCTTGCATGGGGAGTTGTCCAACTTTAGCCACTTGAAATAAGGGAATGGAGTTCTTCCTTGTATGATATGTGCGTCGTCCCACAATGGTGTCGTAAAGAAGAGGTTCCTGAGCATCTAGATGGATGTCTTTGAGTTCTGTTGTATGCAAGTCGTTATGTTCCAACAATGGTGTATGGTATGTTCGAAGTAGATATACACTGAAAACTGGATGTAGGCCAAGGAATACAAGAAGGTCGAGATGAAAATCATTTTCACCAATATTCTTAAGGATAGTGTATGGACCATATCACAAAGGTTTCAACTTTCTGTATGGACCAGTGAAGCGCTCCTTCTTTATATGTAACCAGATCGGATCCCCAATTTGAAATGAGTGAGGAATATGATGCTTTTCATGTCGGGCCTTAGATTTTGCATTATCTTGTTGCAACATTTCATGTGCTTGCTGCTGGATGTTTTATATTTTATCTTTCTTTGAACTTCAATGCTTTCTCTACTTCTCATCCTTTGAAGCTGGTGTCATTCAACTATGTTGAGGAACTGATTAAGTCGATAGGCGTTGAGGGTTGAAATCCATAATAGATCTCAAATGGAATCTTTCCCATATAAATTTGTTTAGAATGATTGTAGTTGTGTTGTACGTATGGAAGGTTTCCATCCCATGTCCGATGATGCTTATGGTTGTACATGTGAAGCAATTGTACCACCAAGCGATTTACAACTTTCGTTTGTCCATTTTTCTATGGATGGAAGGTTTTCAACAAAGAAATTCTTGTGTCAATATGTTGCAAGAGAGTTTCACAAAAGGTGTTGACAAATATAGCATATCTATCGAAAATAATGGTCTTTGGGAGGCCATAATGTTTCCACACATGTTCGAAGAAGAGTTGAGCAGTATGTTGTGTTGTCGTAGTCTTCTTACATGGTATAAGGATATCCATATTAGAAAATATGTCGACTACTACTAAGATCACGTCATGATGATGTTTGGTAGTAGGATATCTCGTCAATTAGTTCATAGAAATAGATTCCCATGGTCGACTAGGAATTGGAACGAGTGTGTATAGTCCTCATCGTCGATTCAGCGATTTAACAATGGCACAAACCACACACGATCAAATGTACTTATTGACATTAGGTTTAAGTGAAGGATAGTAAAAATACTTTTGGAGGATAACAAGTTTTTTTGTGACTCGAAAATGTCCTACAGTCTTGTTCTAGTGTGCATCCCAAATGAGCTTTTGTCATTGCTCACCGGTCGGTACACAAAGTTGTCCAAGCTTGTATAGCAAGGTATCCTTTAGGAAGTAGTCAGTAGTATACATCGTGTCGGTCTGGAGTTGTCAATAAATTGTGTAGAATTCGCATTCTACCAAATACAATTTTGGCCAAGTAGTGGTGTTGTAACCCTCCATAGTCATCATTGTAGATAGTAGAGTAATGGGTGGTCGGTTGTGACATTGGATTTGTCTTTTCAATACCCAATTACCAACTAAAATTGTTGTAGGTAATTAATCCACTTGATTTTTTGGGTTGTCTGTAGTTTTGACTAGGATAGAGTGAACTGAAAAGGTTTATAGTTAGTGAGGATGATCGTCTCCTTTCCAAGAATGTAGTGTCTGCATTGTTTAAGATCTTTCACAATGGCATACAGTTATTGTTCATACATCGAATACCTTCTAACAGTGTCGTTGAAATTTTCAGAATGAAACACGACTGGGTGACCTGACTGAGTGATCACTACATTGAGAGCATAGTCCGATGCTTTCGTCCCAATCTAAAAAGCTTATGCAAATCAAGTAACATAAGTACTGGTGCAGTATAAATCTTGTCTTTTATTTGTTCAAAAGATTGTTGTTGTGTCGGTGTCCATTTAAAGACAGTTTTCCCAGTTCCTTTATTCAGCTAATCTAAAGGCCATGCAAAGTGACTGAAGACAAGTATGAACTGTCGATATAAATTCTCCAAACCAAGAAAAATTCTTAGTTCATGAATCTTTTGAGGAATGGGCCAATATTTGAGGATCTATACTTTTTCTGGGTCGACATGAATTCCCACAGAGTCAATTACATACCCCAAATATTTGATGTTGGTCATCACAAATGAGCATTTCTCCATGTGGATATATAGTTGATGTTCCTGGAGAGTGTCAAAGACTTATCGAATTTGTCTGACATGTTCTTCCTATGATTGACTGAAAATCAAGATATCGTTGAGATAGACAATGACACACTTTTCGATGAAAGGTTGTAGAAGGTCATCCATATATGTCACAAATGTTGCATGTGCATTGGTTAAGCTGAAAGGTGTGACTAACCATTCAAACAATCCTTCCTTGGTATTTAAAATCATTTTTCCATACATCGGTGGTATCCCAACTTGAGGTCGAGTTTCATAAAGAACTTAGTAACTTTCAGACCATCGATGAGTTCATCTATCAGTGGAAGAGGGTATATGTTCTTTACTAAAATTTTGTTGAGATATTGATAGTCAATGCACATGCACCAAGTCCCATCTTTCTTTGGAACTAGGACAACTGGACTTCCACAAGGAGAAGAGCTGGGGCGGATATGACCCTTATCGATCAAATCCTGTATTTTACTGAGAATCTCTTTGTTTTCCATAATGGATCTTATGTAAACAAATGTGTTAGGTAATGAAGAACCAGGAACAAGTTCAATGGAGTGTTTTACCTGGAAATGCAAAGGTACTCCATTCGGCACTTGAAATACGTTTTGGTATTCCACTAGAATATTGTCGATATGTTGTTGTTCTTGAGAGCTGTGTTGGTCAGTGAATGGACTCGTTGTTGCAGTATTTCTATAATGTTGAGGCTTTATCATAATTAATGCGATTTTTTGAGCATTATTAATAACCTTATTTTTTTTGGGGGGAGATAGCATAGAAACCGTTGATGTGGGTTGTTGCTCTAGTATGTCGTACCATTGATTCAAAATTTTGACAATCACCTTCTGAGGTTGTGACTGATATGTACCATTTTGATCCTGCAAGTAGGGTTTCCAAAACAAGGCATCGGCTACAGAAAGTAGTGCCACTTCACAAAGTACTCCATCTTCAAAATACTTAATGAAGTAAGTGAGTCTGCATTGGCATGTGTGTAACGTCCCCGACCCTCCAACCGGCGAAGAGGATGCTACCAAACCCTTAACTATCCAGGAAACTAGCCCCATGAACATGTGCATACATAAAAACTGTAATAAAATGCTTGGAAGTAAAAACATGCAGAGATGCATAATTATTTAACATACAGTGGAAGCAATCCATACATTCAGCATTCGACATGTCCATCATAATCCATTAAAAAGTAAATATAATTGCAGAGATGAAATAGACAAGCATACTTATCTTGTGAAGAATTTGTCCTGCAACCAGCTACGTCCCTGCAACATTCCACCCAACCATAGGCTAGTGTGCTCCCTAGTCTCTCAGCAACACTGCCACCCCCGAGCTGGGCATGATTCCCCAAGGAATAAGGAACAAGCAAGATTACACATAGCCAAGGATACATAAATCATCCAAGCCAACACAATTTGGTTTATCAGGCCATCAAGGAGCTGGGAAAATCTGAATGCTAAGCTGGTGAGCTCATTGAAGAGCTAAGGACACCTACACCAGAACTAGCCTGACTTCTAGGACACCCACACACACCCAACACAAGGAAATTAGTCCCTTCCCTGCTACACAGTCCCTCGAGCCCTGAATTCCCTTCTGGTGATATTCAGGGGTTGTGGAGAAGAAAGCCAAACCTCTAGCTCTATCTGTGTGGCTCCCAAACACACAAGGTTTATCAAGCAAACCAAGCCCTCATTCCCACTCCCACATAGTCTGAAGACCAACCACTGCATACATGCATCAATACAAGCAATTCACAGCTTTGACTGGGGAATTTGATTCCTGAGTCATTCTTGGCCCTATCGTGGCCAAAATGACTCAATAGAATCCACAGCAGCCCAAAACATAAATGAACCCACAGCAAACAAAATCATGGAGAAATAAAAACCCTCACCTCAACACTGAAGCAACAGGAAATACATAGCTCGAGTTGGAAGAGGAGATCCGACTCTCATCCTATACAGGGGAACATATACACAGGGCCAAAAGTCAGTAAGGAAAAATACATGCGCACCCTAGAACATGAATGGATCATTCACGAATACCACAAACTTCATATACATAGTAGAAATCATGCCCCTGAGGCCGCTCTCCCTGCTCACTGCGTGAGAAAAACAAAAATCAAGAATATCAACTTGTGTCTGAGGATAAGAGAGAACAACTCTTCCTACGTGAGGATGGACAAGAGTGGAAGAACAGATTCCACTGGTGGAGTGTGCGTGTGGGTAAGGGATGGCAGTCCTGCCACATACCACTGCCCAGCAATAACTACCCCAACAACAATAGAAGTTTTTAATGTGGTATTTGACTGATGAGACAAGGAAAGGTAAGTAAGTCAAAAGGGGTTTAACATCTGACACATGGATTTTCCCCATAGGCTCAAAGCTTAATAATTCCCCCTCCTTATCCGTAGGAAAATCATGCCCTTTTCATTATGGTTGCATTGACATAGCTGGTTGGGGTTCATTTTAATTAAAAATGCCTAATTACATGATGCCAAAACTATAATGTGTTGTATATCACGATATACCATCGGCAACAATTTCAATCGCCGAAACATGACACAACCAAATCGATGGTGGGGATTTTGCCTTTAGCTACACACCACGATCAATTACAATATATACATCATAGACATTTAAAGAAAACGGGGTCAAAACCGGGGTGTTACATTCCCCTCCCCCTTCAATAGCACTGTCCTCAGTGCTTTACAAAATTTGAACAAAATGCTACACTGGTACCGCCTCATTGTTCCAAAGAATTGAACAAAAATGGATGTACCAATCACATGGAATCCTCCAGATTCCATGTACCCTCTTCAGGTCCACAGTGCTCCCATTGCACCTTTACTTGTCCGATAGCTCAGTTTCGGAGCATTGTGACCTTCCTGTCAAGGATGCGCATTGGCTCGATTTGGAACTCTCCCTCAGTTTCCACCTGAATCACATCCCAATTTATCACATGGTTAGGATCATGTACATATTTCTTAAGAAAAGAAACATGAAAAACATTATGAGCTCTAGTGCTAGCAGGAAATGCAAGTCTATATGCAACTGGCCCTATTCTTTCAAGCACTTCAAACAGCCCACAATATCTTGGTGACAGCTTGGCACAACTTCCAAGATTCAAGGAACTCTTCTTTGCCTTCACTCTGAGGTAAACATGATCCCCAACACTGAACTCCCTGTTCCCCCTATGCTTATCTGCATAGCGTTTCTGTCTGTCCTGTGCTGCTTTCAGATTCTGCCTGATCTTTACAACCTCCTGCTCCATTTCCTTGAGCAATTCTGGACCAAGCACAAACTTGTTCACTAGATTATCCCAAGTCACTAGTGTCCTACACCTTCTTCCATACAAAGCTTCATACGGACTCATCCCCAAGGATGCCTGCTATCCATTGTTATAAGAAAACTCTACCAAGTGTAAGTAATCTTCCCACTTGGTTGGTTTTTCCATCACGTACATGCGAAGCATATCTTCAAGCACCTGATTAACTCTCTCTGTCTGCCCATCCTTTTAAGGATGGTATGCAGTGCTAAAGTTTAGCTTCGTACCCAAATCTGCAAACAACTCCTTCCAAAAATTGGAAGTGAACTTGACATCTCTGTCAGAGACTATTGCCTTAGGCAATCCATGCAATTTGAAAATCTCCTTCATGAATATCTTTGCAATATCATCAATCTTATGCATAGACTTAACCGGTATAAAATGCGCTGCCTTTATCAACTTGTCCACCACAACCATGATGGAATCATGTTGTCTCCAAGTCATTGGCAATCCTGTTATAAAATCCATGGAAATAACTTCCCATTTCCATTCTAGAACTGGCAAAGGCTGCAACAAACCTGTTGGGTGTTGATGCTCAACCTTTACCTGTTGACATTTCATGCACCTGGAAATGTATTCAGCCATATCCTTTTTCATTCCTGGCCAAAAGTACTATTTTCTGGCGGTAGCAATTGTCTTCTAGTATCCTGGGTGACCAGAATACGGATCTTGATGGATTTCATCCATAACAACTCTCCTCAACCCTGCTACATTTGGAATATAAATTCTACCTTTATAAGTAATAATTCCATATTCTTCCAATTTATATCCCTCATACCTCTTCTCAAGACTTTGTTGCTGCAATTTGTCTTTTACTTGCTCATACAATTCATCTCCAACAATATGATTAACAATCTGCTACCTCAAATCTAATTAGCAAATACTAAGAGATGCCACATGCATTTCCTGCACCTTCCTACTGAGTGCATAAGCTACCTTATTCTCTTTTCCCTTTATGTGCTTGATTTCAAAATCAAACTCACATAAAAACTCTAGCCATCTCGCTTGCCTAGGAGTAGGCTGATCAAATATATACTTCAGACCACAATGGTTTGTCCTTAGCTCAAATCTTCTACCCAACAAGTAATGTCGCCACATCTTAAGGGAATGTACTATGGCTGCAAGCTCTAGATCATGAGTGGCATAGTTCTTCTCATGATCCTTCATCTTTCTTGACTCGTAACATATCATGTGGTTGTCTTGCATAAGGACTCCTCCAAGCCCTTGTCCACATGCATCGGTACACACCACAAAATATTTCTCTGGATCTGCAACTTTCAATACGGGTGCACTGGTGAGAATATTTTTCAACTATTGGAAGCTTTCTTCACACCTCGATGTCCATTCAAACTTTATCCCCTTCTTTTGCAAAGAAGTAATGGCATGTGCAACTTTGGAGAATCCTTCAATGAATCTTCGGTAGTATCCTGCAAGTCCCATAAAATATCTTACATTTGTCACATTTCTTGGAGTAGGCCAATTCATAATGGCTTCAATATTTTCAGGGTCCAAATATATACCCTCTTCTGAGATAATGTGACCCAAATACTGAATTCTATCTCTATAGAAGTCACACTTGCTCAGCTTTGCATACAACTTATGCTCCCTTAGAAATTTCAATGTCAATCTCAAATGCTCTTCATGCTCTTCCTCATTCTTAGAATAAATAAGAATGTCATCAAGGAAAACAAGAACAAACTTGTCCAAATTCCTGTTGAAGACACTGTTCATAAGGCACATAAATGTAGCGAGTGCATTTGTGAGACCAAATGGTACCACTACAAACTCATAGTGTCCATACCTTGTTCTAAAGGTTGTCTTATGAATGTCTTCATCCTTGATTCTCACTTGATGGTAACCAGAACTCAAGTCGATCTTGGAAAATACCTTTTCTCCTCTCATTTGATCAAAGAGGTCATCAATCCTAGGAAAAGGATATTTGTTCTTCATAGTAACCATGTTCAACTGTCTATAATCAATACACAACCTAAGTGTACCATCTTTCTTCTTTACAAAAAGCACTGGTGCTCCCCAAGGAGACACACTTGGCCTGATATACTTATTTTCCAACAAGTCTTGCAGTTCCATCTTCAACTCTAGCATCTCAGGGGTGCTCATCCTATAGGGTGTCTTAGACACTGGTGCTAATCCTGGCACAAGTTCAATTGTGAAATAGATGTCCCTCTTTGGAGGAAGCCCTGGAATCTCATCGGGAAACACATCACTGAATTCCTGTAACACCTGATAGTCCTCCAACCTAGGATTTTCATCCTCTGATGCCTCCAAAATATGAGCTGCATACAATTGGCAACCTTTCCTACAGAATTTATTCAACTGCATTGCTGAAACCTGCCTTACTAAAATCACCTTTGGAATACCTTTCACAACTATCGGTTTCCCTTCTTCATCCATGCATTCAAAAGTCTTATTGTAACAGTCAAGCTTTACCTTGTGAGCTTCTAACCAATCCATTCCAATGAGGACATCATAGGAATCGAGTGGTAGAACATTCAGATCTACACAAGTGACCAATCCATTCATGACCAATGGACATTTCTCTACCACTTCACTAACCTTTCTCTTAGTTCCAGTGGCTAGCTGAACTAACCAAGATTTTCTATGCTTTACTTTCTTAAAAGCACAAATCTCCACTACTCTAGGAGTAATGTAACTGTGAGTAGAACCAAGTTCAATCAAAATAGAAATAGATTGCTCAACAATATTACTTGCAACTTCAACCACAATTTACTGGAGATCTGCTTGGCGGTCCTCCAGTGTTGCATGAATCCTAGGGACCGCCCTTGCTACTTAACCCACTATTTCTGCTTCTTGAATGTTGTAAGTTGGCCTTGCACTCTCATTCTCGAGTGGACAATTTTTTCACATGTGGGGTCCTCCACATTTCCAACATTGGAGTGGTCCTCTATTCTGTTGTGGATCTTTAGGATTTTCTCCTATCACTCCAACTAGCTTACTCGCAGCTTGGGATGGCTACTTCTGCTGATTCCTGAAGTTAGAAGGTTTTCGAACCTTTCTTTCTTTGGTCAAAATTATCATTCTTGTCCTTCCATGCCTTATGGTAATCAGGTTTACATTTTATTTGCTCATAGCAATATTTAGCCTTCCTTATTGCTTCTTCAAGAGTTCTAGGTTCAAAAAACTCAATTCTATCTTTGTAAGACTGAGGCAATCCACTCAGAAAATGATGGACCTTCACTTTTTCATCTTTAATGTACCTGACATACCTCAACAATTCCAAGAACTTATTTTCATACTCTTCCATGGTCTGCTGTCCCAATCTCATCTCATGGAATTATTTAATCTTGTCATCATAGTACCTGTCACAGAGGTATTTCTACTTGAAATACTTCTTGAACTGTTTCCACTTAAGTCTCCTTTCAGAGAGGTATTGTGCCTCTTTCTCTTTCTCTTACAAGAATAAGAGCTTGAATCACCACTGGATTCCTCGGAGTCAGATGATCCACTAGAATTCCTTCTTCTTCTCCTGGTACTACTCTTACTGCCTTATGGTTTTACGGTACCCCGTCCAGAGTCTATCTTTCTTTGCAAGTCTGTCAAACTCTGCAACATAGCATCATTCAACCGATGCTCTCTTCCTGGGATTTAATCAAGCTTCTCGTGGTGGCTGCAATATTTGGGGGTGTCTCTTGGAATCTCCTTCCATTAGACTCTATGTCATCATTTCCATTACGGACATTTTCTCCCATGGCATCTCACGCATGCTCGTAGGAATCTCGAGTATCATATTCGTCATGGGTTCTCATGGCTGAACCACAACTTACTTTACCAAACCGCACTACCTGGAATACTGCCCTTGAAGGTGTCTACGAATCTACAAATGTGTTAGTAACACAACTATTAGCTACATAACATTTATACAAATCATAATTACTTACCTTCTCCTGGAAAAATCATAAAATGAAAAATGTTTTTTTTTTCCAAAACACAATTTTCTTCCATTTTAGCCCCGAAAATCCACTGAAAAATGTTGAAAATCTCACTGAAAAACTGCTGAAATCCTTTGAGAAATCCCACTTGAAAACTCAAAATTTTATTTTGTCATATCAGGTCTCTTCCCCACTAACCATCCGACGTATCGGGTCCCTAGTGGACTATTCTTCCGACATCTCGGCAGTCTGAACTTCATCTATCTTCCGACGATCATCGGCTGTCCAATCCACTAAATTTTTCTGATGTTTCGGGTCGATCTTCCTCTAGCTTTTGACACACATCGATGGACCAATCCTATAAATTTCTTCGGTGTTTCAGGCCGATCTTCCTCTGGCTTCCGACACATTGGCTGACCGATCATCTAAATTTTTTCAACGTTTCCTGTACTTAGAAAAAATTTCGAAAAAATTTCTCCCTTCGTCTGCCATCACATCGGCTACTCGATCAGCTGAATTTTTTCGATGTTTTCTGCACTTCAGAAAAATTTCTTCCTTCGTCTTCCATCGCATCGGCTGCTTGATCAACTAAATTTTTTAGACGTTTCGGCTTCCTTCAGGATATCCCTACCGACACCTCAGCTCCGCTTCAGCGATCAATTTTCGATGATTTCGACACTTAAAAAAATTTCGAAAAATTTTATTTTTATCTTCTTCTTCTTTCTACCACCGTTTCAGCTCCCTTCTGGAAAGCCTTGCTGACACCTCAGCTCTACCCAGCCAAAATCTTCGGTGTTCTTTGCATTTCCTCCTCCGGCGTCATCGGGGGTCCTTCCATCTAAATGAGCCAACATTTCGATGGTCTTCAGCTGATTTGAGCCGACGTATCGACGGTCTTCAGATGATGCCTTCCGATGATTTCAACACTTGGAAACTTTTAGGAAAAATTTTCCTCTAGCTTCCTCATCGGCTGTGTCTCGGCTTAACCCAGCCGAGATCGTCAGCTTCTCTCCGCCAAAACACTCGGCTTCTCTCCACCGAAACCCTCAACTCCTCTCCGCCGAAACCATCGACCCAACTCTAACTTGGAAATTTTCAAATTTTTTCATTCTGCTAGTTCTCGTCAAGTGGACTTCCATATAGGATATCTGGTGTATCGGATGAGCTTCCGGCTAAGTCCTCCGATGTATCAGATGGGCTTCAGCCTAAGCCTTTCGATGTTTTTCACACTTAGAAAATTTTTGTTGAAATTTTCTGTCATTTTTCTGATTCCCCATTTCTTCCTACTGGGTAGAGGGAAACCTACCTCTATCACTGCATCTTCATGGCCCATTGAGGCCCATGCTGCAACAACAACTTTGATACCACCAAACTGTAACATCCCCGACCCTCCAACCGGTGAAGAGGATGCTACCAAACCCTTAACTATCCAGGCAACTAGCCCCATGAACATGTGCATACATAAAATCTGAAATAAAGTTCTTGGAAGTAAAAACATGTAGAGATGCATAATTATTTAACATACAGTGAAAGCAATCCATACATTCAGCATTCGACATGTCCATCATAATCCATTAAACAGTAAATATAATTGCAGAGATGAAATAGACAAGAATACTTATCTTGTGAAGAATTCGTCCTGCAACCAGCTACGTCATTGCAACGTTCCACCCAACCATAGGCAAGTGTGCTCCCTAGTCTCTCAGCAACACTTCCACCCCCGAGCTGGGCATGATTCCCCAATGAATAAGGAACAAGCAAGCTTACACATAGCCAAGGATACATAAATCAGCCAAGCCAACACAGTTTGGTTTATCATGCCATCAAGGAGCTAGGAAAAGTTGAATGCTAAGCTAGTGAGCTCATTAAAGTGCTAAGGACACTTACACCAGAACTAGCCTAACTTCTAGGACACCCACACACACCCAACACAAGGAAATCAGTCCCCTCTCTGCTACACGGTCCCTTGGGCCTTGACTTCCCTTTTAGTGCTATTCAGGGGTTGTGGAGAAGAAATCCAGCCCTCTAGCTCTGTCTGTGTGGCTCCCAAACACACCAGGTTTATCAAGCAAACCAAGCCCTCATTCCCACTCCCACACAGTCCGAAGACCAACCACTGCATACACGCAACAAGACAAGCAATTCATAGCTCTGACTGGGGAATTTGATTCTTGAGTCATTCTTGGCCCTATCATGGCCAAAATGACTCAATAGAATCCACAGCAGCCCAAAACCTAAATGAACCCACAGCAAAAAAAATCGTGGGGAAACGACAACCTTGACCTCAATGCTGAAGCAACGGGAAATACACAGCCCAAGTTGGAAGAGGAGATATGACTCTTAACTTGGACATGGGAACATATACACAGGGCCACAAGTCGATAAGGAAAAATACATGTGCACCCTAGAACATGAATGGATCTTTCATGAGTACCACAAACTTCATACACACAGCAGAAATTATGCCCCTGAGGTCGCTCTCCTTGCTCGCTGCGTGAGAAAAACAAAAATGAAGAATCCCAACTTGTGCATGAGGATAAGAGAGAACGAATCTCCCTAAGTGAGGATGGACGAGAGTGGAAGAATGGAGTCTGCCGATGGAGTGTGCATGTGGGAAAGGGCTGGCAGTCCTGCCACACACCATTGCCCAACAATAACTGTCCCAACAACAACAGAAGTTTTTAATGTGGTAGTTTACTAATGAGACAAGGAAAGGTAAGTAAGTCAAAAGGGGTTTAACAGCTGACACATGGATTTTCCCCATAGGCTCAAATTTTAATAATTCCCCCTCCTTATCCTTATAAAAATCATGCCCTATTCATTATGGTTGCATTGACATAGCTGGTTGGGGTTCATTTTAATTAAAAATGCCTAATTACATGATGCCAAAACTATAATGTGTCGTATATCACGATATACAATCGGAAACGGTTTCAATCGTCGAAACATGACACAACCAAATCGATGGTGGGGATTTTTCCTTTAGCTCCACACCACGATCAATTACAATATATACATCATATACATTTAAAGCAAACGGGGTCAAAACTGGGGTGTTACAATGTGATTCTTAGTTCCTTTCCATCCTTCATCCAACCGATATTGCAAGGTTGCGGATGTGGGGTGGTGACAAGACCTAATTTCTTCATAAGATCTTCACAAACGAATTTATTTTTCCTACCATTATCCACAATCATATGTAATGGATTTTTCTGAACCCATATCTATGTATGGAAATGACATTCTTGTTCCTCCTCGTCAACGAAAGTCGAGGTTGTCGGAGTGGTCGAGGTCGAAGCCAAGATGGTTGTTGTGTCTGGATCAAATTCTACTAGGGTTCTTTCAAACAAGTCAGGTGTCAAATAATTTTCCAGAAATGTCTTTTGATCTTTTCATTTTGATGTATCATCCCATGCTGAATTGTGATAATCACGCCATTTCCCAGTAGGAACTTGTTTGTTTTGTTCCTTCCTGTCATTCTGAAAGTTCTTATTTTGATGATCAGGCTTTGGTAGAGTCGAATGAGAAGGGTTCTTTGACTTGTCGGAGCCGATTGATGACTTGTTGTTGGATGTTCGACCTGTTGACTTGTTCGTGAAACATGCTTTTCCTTTTTGTTTGGCTTCAAGCTTGTTGGCGAAATGAAATACATTTGCAAGTGTACTAATAGTCAGAAACTACATCTCTTGCTGAATGGACGGGGATAAACCACTGGCGTAATTTAGGACAAACAATTTCTCTTCTTCTTGGGCACTAAGTCTAGCCATGAGTTGATAAAACTCATTATTATAACTCTGCATGGACTGGTCTTTCCACTGCCTTAGTTGTTACCACTTCTTATATTTTTTTTCAAGATACTTGGGTGGGTAAAACTCCTTTTTTACATACTTGACAAATTTTACCCATGTGTCTATGGGGTCTCCTTCTTTTTCCATCTTTGTCGATAAATTTTCCCACCAATAGTGTACAGAGGTTGACATATTTAAGGATGTAATGGTGATATTTTCTGCTTCAGAGAGTTGATTCACAGAGTAGTAAGATTCTTGTTGTTGTACCCAATTGTCGATGGATTCCACATCAATTTTTCCTTCAAGATTCGGTATGTCTAGATTCATTTTCACTTTGAATGGGTTGATCTTATCAGAGTGAGGTCGTGTTTAGGATTCCCCAGAGGTCGATGTGAATCGCATGAGAATGTCGTTAAAGCTTTTCTATGAGTTGTTATGTCTCGTCAATTGCATGTCTAGTGTCTGCTTCTCCAGCCATCTTTTCTAATTTCAAAGGAAGTGTCTTCTTCTTTTTTTGAGTTTGCGAGTGTGTTTAAACATGCATAAGTTAAATAACTTCGATGAAAGTGTTGATACAACTTAGGCTCTAAACAAGATCAAGCTTTGATACCATTGATCTAGGTTGTGCCAAGGTGCACGTTGGGGAAAACATTCGACTGAATGGGTTGATTACTATTATGGCGGAAGCATATAAGAAAAACAGGTAAAGAAGGAATTACACTATATCGACAGAAAGTAAGCACACAGAAAATATGAAATAATTCGAACCAATTTCTATTATTACTTCTTCTCTATGAAGGTTGGTTGATTGTTACAATAATGTACATGTTTATATAGAAATATCAGACACTTGGGTGATTACTCGTTACATTCAGTTACAAGAAGTTATAACGGTTCGGAATTTCAAAAATCATAGATGACAGAGAGTGAATTTGTCGATGCTCGATAGGATCCCACAAGGAATGTCAAGATGTTGTATATCGAGTGCAAAAATTTTCAAGATTTGTCGAGGTCAGTTGTGTCGAGAGTCAGACTTGTTGAAGTCGATGTTGAACCTGTCGAAGCAGTCGAAGTAGTCGAAGTTCTACACTCTGTCAAAGTTCAACAACATGCCAACTATTGGTTGGATCACAGAGCCCCATCACCTACTGAGAAAAATAAGTTCTTGAATTGATTGGATGAAGCCTTTATCTTCCTATGCACTCATATCTCTCGAGATATTCTCTTTCACCTTGAGGGATTGAAGACTCTGAAGGAAGATTGGGATAATATTGAATCATTGTTTTGAAAACAATATGAGCTTAGAGGGCACATATTGGATAATGAGCTCATTGCATTGAAACCCAACAGTTTCGAAACTATTCAATAATTTTTCACAAAATTCAAGTAACTAGCACTGCAATGTAAACAATGTGAAATAGAGAGGAAAGATGAGAAACTAGTTCTATCAATACTGAGAAAGCTTGTCTCAAAGTACTCTATCCTTGTCTCTACCTTTCATTCTGGAAGAGCTTCCATCCCCAATTGGAAGATGCCTTCTCTAGATGTATTTTTTGAGTCCTTAATACAGGTGTAGGATAAATTGGTTCAAATGGGAGTGATTCAAACCTCCAAGAATCAATCTCTTCTGATGCCACACTCAAACAATGCACAAGCCAAAGGGATGCATAAGAGGAAGGATCCCAAATCCACTGATTCAAATCCAAAATAGGAAAATATATATTTGGAAGGAGCCTCTAGTTCCAAGAAAATGAAGACTAGGTGTCCATATTGTAGAAGAGGATTTCATCCAGAAATCAAGTGCAGGAAGAAGACCCTCAACCAGTTGACAACACTCCTTGAACAAAACAATATTTCCCTTTCACAATGTGTGGATATGTTTGATGTTGGAGAGAATACTGGAGAATATGATAAGTTCCATGCTTTGAAAGTAGGCCTCACTCCATTGAATACTTACTTGATAGATTCTGGAGCATCCAACAACATGGTTGTCTACAGGGAATCCTTCACCACTCTCTCTCTATCAAGAGGACCTAGCACTCATATCAGAGATTAGTCCCAAATCCCAGTTGTTGGGAGAGATTCTATTAAAATACATCATGATTAGTTCAATAATGTACTCTATGTTCCCTCTCCTGCATTAAAGAAAGTTGTTCAAGATGAAGAAGAAGCAAAATATTCAACACAGTCAATTGGAATTGAAGAAATTCTCCTTGGAGTGACTCCTTCTTGTTAGATTTTTATCATTTAAGCAATATGATCTTAGGATCTTATCTGAGAGAATAACATGCACAGAAATAAACACAAGAGACAAGAGACACAAAGAATTTTCCTTGGGGAAACCATAAAGGAGAAAACCCCGCAAGTTCCTCAAAGATAGAATGAGCACCAATGGCAGTAGTAAAACCCGAAATCAGAAAAGATGATCTCCACAGTTGTTCTCTCTCTCTCACTTGAGAGAGTTTCTCCTCTCTCACTCATGCACCGCAGTGAGTGAGTGAGTGTTTGATAAATAGAGAGGCCCACTCTCTATTTATATTCTTTCATTCACTTAAAATCCACTCCAACAAGTCGGCCCCACTTAACAATTACTTACCAGAGCCTATTGGTTGTGGAGCCTAATCTTCCATATCCAGAGATATTATTTAGTTGTGATTGTAAACCAGGAGTACTGTACACTCATTCCCCTTACCTTGGGGTTCAGGGTAGCGCCCCGAAAAAGGGGGTTCGGGGGAAATGCCCCAAAGACACGGGGGTTTGGGGGAAGCACCCCTGAGAAATGGGGGTTTGGGGGTGGAGCCCCCGAGAAAATTTTTTGGGATGTGTGTTGGCCAATAGTTTTGCGGACCCATGGTATTGGGTTAACCCTAGAATTTTCCCATTGTATTTCCCCTATAAAATAAAGCATTGTAAAATGAATGAGTATGGTATTGTATTGTATTGGAAGAGAGACTATGATAGCGTGAAGAGGAAGTGCAGCGGTTTTGCTGTAGGGTGTATCCCTTCCTCTTTCTAGACTATAATACAAGGACTGGCAACTTATTTGTGGACGTAGCCCATCGTTAGGGTGAAACACATTATATATGTGTCTCTCTATAATGTTTTAATGTGTTTTACATCTTGTTTATTGATTTAACTGTATATATGTTATTGCTCTGCGGTCCTATTTTCTAACAATTGGTATCAGAGCCAAAATGTATATTTTGTTGGTAAATTCACAGGAAAGAAGGATTCCTGGTTCGAGTGGGAGCAATGGTAGAAGAAGGAAAGTTTAGGGTCGAGAAATTTAACAGCCAAAACTATCAGTTATGGAAGATGCAAATGGAGGACTATCTATACCAGAAGGAACTATACCTGCCGTTGGGCAAAAAAGAAAAACAGTCGGTGGATATGAAGGATGAAGAATGGGAGGTTCTTGATAGAAAGGCACTGGGAACAATGCGGCTGTGCCTGGCTTCATCGGTGGCCTTCAATATTTCGAAAGAAAAAATAACATAGGGTGTGATGAGCGCATTGAGTAAGCTCTACGAAAAACCCTTAGCTTCTAACAAGGTATTTTTAATGAAGCGTTTATTTAATATGAAGATGTCGGAAGGTGGATCTGTTGCTGACCATTTAAATGATTTTAATACACTTACCAGTTAGTTAAGTTATGTAAAAGTGAACTTTGATGAAGAGGTTAGGGCTCTTCTAATCTTGTGCTCATTGCCAGAAAGCTAGAATAGCTTGGTCATGGCTGTAAGTAACTCTGTCCCTAGTTCAAAGACTCTTAAGTTTGATGATGTTGTTGGTGTTATTCTTAGAAAGGAAATGTGAAGAAAAAGCACAGGTGAGACATCAGGTAATGTGTTGACCATGGAGAGCAGAGGGAGACAAAACGAGAGAGGAAGGAGCCCAGGAAATCATGGTAAGTCTAAAAAGGGAAGATCCAAGTTTGAATTCAGAAAAATAGAGTGCTAGAACTGTGGTAAGAAAGGACATATGAAGAAAGATTGCAGAGCTCTAAAGAAAAAAGGAGACAGACAGCAAGAGACTACTCAGGAAGCGAATATAGCAGGTGATGTGTTACAAGATTCTTTGATTCTTGCATTAGATAATACTAGTGATTACTGGGTAGTAGATTCAGGGGCTTCATGTCATGCTACACCCCATAGGAAATTCTTCCATGATTATGTTCATGGTGATTTTGGGCATGTGCTATTGGGGGATGATGAACCATGTAAAATTGTTGGAAAGGGTAAGGTACGAATTAAGTTAAATAATGGAAGTGAATGGATTCTAAAGGATGTAAGGCACATTCCTGCTATGAAAATAAATTTTATCTCAATAGGGAAGTTGGGATATAGTGGTTGTTTGTCTACTTTTGGAGAAACGTGGTGGAAGATCACTAAAGGATCAATGGTAATTGCAAAAGGAGATAGGATAGGTACATTATATTTATGTCCTCATAATACTGATTATTTTATCTCTATAGCTTCCATAGAAATAGGTGTGGCATTGTGGCATCATAGGCTTGGCCACATGAGTGAGAAGGGGATGCAGATTCTCCACTCAAGGAAACTGCTTCCTGATCTGAAGCAGGTAAGTTTGGAATTCTGTGAGAACTGTGTTTATGGAAAACAAAAGAGAGTTAGATTTCTCAGGGTTGGGAAACAAAAGAAGAGTGAAAAGTTAGAGCTTGTCCATACAGATGTATGGGGACCAGCTCAGGTACAATCTGTTGGTGGCTCTCGTTATTATGTTACTTTTATTGATGATGCAACTAGAAAAACTTGGGTTTATTGCATTAGACAAAAATCTGGTGTGTTTGATACTTTTAAGAAGTGGAAAGCTTTGGCTAAGAATGAGACAGGAAAAAGGTTGAAATGTCTCAGATATGATAATGGAGGTGAGTACTGCAGCAAGGAGTTTGACAATTACTGTTCACACAATGGGATTTGCAAAGAGAAGATAGTCCCTGGAACACACCAAGAAAATGGTATGTCAGAAAGGATGAACAGAACGATCATGGAGCGTGCAAGGTGTATGAGATTGCATGCAAGGTTGCCCTTACAGTTTTGGGTTGATGCTGTAAACATTGTTGTTTATTTAATAAACAGAGGGCCTTCAAGTGCTTTGGATGGTGGAATTCTAGAGGAGGCATGGACAGGTAAACAAGTAAAATACTCATTTCTTAGAAATTTTGGTTGTGAAGCATTTGTCCATATTGATAAAGATGATAGAACAAAGCTTGAGGATAAATCCAAGAAATGTACCTTTATTGGATACGGGGTTGATGATTTTGGTTATCGCTTATGGGATCTTAAAAGTCACAAAATCATTAGGAGTAGAGATGTAGTATTCGATGAGAAAGTCATGTACAAAGATCAGTTGCAGGGAAAGAAAGAAGAAAAGGAAAACACAGAGTACACAGTGGTTGATGAAATCAAAGAAAATGAAGTTCCAAAAGCACCAAAAAATCAAGAGCAGCAGCAAGTACCTGAAACTCCTGCAACTATAAGAAAGTATACCAGGTTAAGTATACCCCCTGAACAATTCTCTCCTTCACTGTATTATTTATTGATGACTGATTCTGGTGAACCAGAATGTTTTGAAGGAGCAATGTAGGTAGAAACTAGAAAGAAGTGGGAGCAAGGCATGGATGAGGAGATGGACTCATTGGTAAGAAACCAGACTTGGGATCTGGTTAAGTTGCCTACAGAAAAAAGGGCATTGCAGAATAAATGGGTTTACAGGTTGAAGGAAGAAGATGGAGGAAAGAAGCGGTACAAGTCTAGACTTGTTGTAAAGGGGTTTGCACAAAAGAAAGGTATATACTTTGATGAAATATTTTCTCCTGTTGTTAAAATGACTTCAATTAGAACTATTTTAAGTCTAGTGGTGGTAGAAGATTTGCATCTTGAACAGTTAGATGTAAAAACAGCCTTTCTCCATGGGGATTTGGAGGAATAGATTTATATGCAGCATCCACAAGGGTATGAGGTCAAAGGGAAGAAGAATTTGGTTTGCAGGTTGATGAAGAGCTTGTATGGCCTGAAGCAAGCTCTAAGGCAGTGGTATTTAAAATTTGATAAGTTTATGACAGAACAAGGTTATGATAGATGTCATTCTGACCACTGTGTTTTTTTCAAGAGGCTAGATGACGAAATATATATTATCTTGTTATTGTATGTGGATGACATGCTTGTTGCAGGGTATAACATGCAGGATATAAATGTGCTCAAAAGAAAACTAGCTAAATCATTTGTGATGAAGGATTTGGGTGCTGCAAAGCAAATCCTTGGTATGAGAATAACAAGAGACAGGAAAAATCGCAAATTGACGTTGTCTCAAGGTGAGTACATAGAAAAGGTGTTACAGAGGTTTAGAATGCAGAATGCAAAACCAGTCAGTACACCTTTGGCCAGCCATTTCAAACTAAGCAAGGATATCTGTCCAAAGGCACAAGAAGAGATAGATTACATGTCCAAGATTCCCTATTCATCAACAGTTAGGAGCTTGATTTATGCCATGGTGTGCACAAGACCAGATATTGCACATGCAGTGGGAATTGTGAGCATGTATATGAATAATCCAAGTAAAGAGCATTGGAAAGCAATACAGTGGATTCTCAGGTATTTGAGAGGTACCACTTCTCATGCATTATGTTTTGGAGGTTCAGACACTATTCTACAGGGATATATTGATGCAGATATGGCTGGTGATAAAGACAGCAGGAGGATCACCACAGGGTATGTGTTTACTGTAGGTGGAACAACAGTAAGTTGGATTTCAAAACTGCAACAGGTTGTTGCACTTTCAACAATGGAAGCAGAGTATGTTGCTGCTACAGAGGCTAGTAAAGAGATGATTTCGTTGCGGAGGTTCATGGAAGAATTGGGTAAGAAGTAGGAGAATAGTAGGTTGTACAGTGACAGCCAGAGTGCCATTCATCTTGCAAATATCTCAGCCTTTCATTCGAGGACTAAACATATACAACTCAAGTACCACTTCATAATATTTGTTCTAGATGAAGAACTGTTAAAACTGGAAAAGATACACACTAGCTAGAATCCTGCAGACATGTTGAAGAAGGGAGTAACCAGAGAGAAACTGAGTTCCTGCTCGGTTTCTATTGGCCTTCAAGCATGAACATGAAAATAAGAAATTTTCCAAGTCCAAGGTCCGGAGCATAGTCCAGCAAGTGCAGTAGCGGTGGAGTTGTTGTGATCAGTCTCCAAGTGGGAGATTGCTGGTTGTGGAGCCTAATCTTCCAGATCCATAGATATTATTCAGTTGTGATTGTAACCTAGGATTATTGTACACGCATTCCCCCTGCCTTGGGGTTCAAGGCAGCGCCCCGAAAAAGGGGGTTCAGGGGAAACGCCCTTGAGACATGGGGGTTCGGGGGAAACGCCCCCGAGACATAGGGGTTTGGGGGCAACGCCCCTGAGAAACAGGAGTTCGGGGGTGGAGCCCTCGAGAAAATTTTTTGGGATGTGTGTTGGCCAACATTTTTGCGGACCCATGGTATTGGGTTAACCCTATAATTTTCCCATTGTATTTCCCCTATAAAAGAAAGCATTATAAAATGACTGAGTATGGTATTGTATTGTATTGGAAGAGAGATTGTGAGAGCATGAAGAGGAAGTGCAACAGTTTTGCTATAGGGTGTATCTCTTCATATTTCTGGATTGTAATACAAGGACTGGCAATTTCTTTGTGGACGTGGCCCATCGTTTGGGTGAACCATGTTATATCTGTGTCTCTCTGTAATGTTTTAATGTGTTTTGTATCTTGTTTATTGATTTAACTGTATATATGTTATTTCTCTGCGGTCCTTTTTTCTAACAGGGTCGACATCTCTATGAGAGTCTAATAACCCTAGTGCCCCACAACTGTGGGAATTTTCCCTCCGATCAACAAGGAGGGTTAACCTTGACTCAATTGTGGGGACTATTTCCCTGACTTACAATGGAGGTTTGACCTCAATGACTTCACATGACTTGTTTACATTATTGAATCTCCCTATCAGAACATAGGGGCATGACATGACTCAATTACATTACAAATACTTCCCAGAATAAACATCGGGGTACAATACATAAGATATACAAGTGAATACATTTCAAAGTTACAAATACATCAACACTCCCTATTGCCGCCTTACACACACCTGGGTCACATGGCAGAAATATTCAAGCCACTCGATGTGTCCTTGGGGGCAAGTCTCTAGTCAAGGTTGTCACCTTGTTCTTGACTCCTCCGTTTAGGCTCAACTCCTAATGAAGCCAAGGGGGGTAGACCCTATTAAGTTACTAAGGATAATTACTTAGTGTTGTGATGTTAAACTGAATGAGTTACTTAGGAGTTTGCATTTTAACTATAGATGATCAAAGATGGCAAGATACAAAAGATGAACACACGAAAGCACAAAGATGAGACACAATATATATATATATAACAAGAAAATAACCAGTGCCTTAGAATGGGGTCAAAAAATAGAAACAATGTATTTGCATGTGCTTGGAGTGAGTGTTTATTTTTTGTATCTTGTCATCTTTGATTATCTATAGTTAAATTTCAAACTCCTAAGTAACTCTTTCAATTTAACATCACCACACTAAGCAATTATCCTTAGTAACTTAATAGGGTCTACCCCCCTTGGCTTCGTTAGGAGATGAGCCTAAACGGAGGAGTCAAGAACTAGGTGAAAGCCTTGACTCGATACTTGCCCCCAAGGACACACTGAGTGGCTTGAATATGTCTGCCATGTGACCTAGGTGTGTGAAAGGCGGCAACACTTTTTGGCACCGTTGCCGGGGATAAATCTTTTTATTCCCGAGTATGACTTTTGTTTTCTTCCTTTTTTGTTTTTTGCTTTATTTGATGAATGCTTAGAGTAGATCTTTAATTTTCATCTGGCGAATCCACT
The DNA here is from genome assembly GCA_001517045.1 of Pseudotsuga menziesii. Lineage (NCBI taxonomy): Eukaryota > Viridiplantae > Streptophyta > Pinopsida > Pinales > Pinaceae > Pseudotsuga > Pseudotsuga menziesii. The sequence continues at coordinate 388,257 of LPNX010662315.1, forward strand.
GACTTTTTTCCAGTTTTTATTTTTACAAAGAAAGGAAAAATATAATTTTTATGAAAAGACTTATAAATGCTTATTTTTCTTTTGCACATGGCGACTCCATTGAAGGGATAAAACCCTGTTATCTCATAAACTTGTGAAGTTTTGTTGTGTGTAGATGAGCCCATGCGACATGTTAAAACATTTAAAGCTCATCACTTGATAGCTCCACCTTTTCAGTACAAGGTTTAGTCGTTATATCAAATGCATACTATTATTTTTTTATATGGATAAATTAAAGGAGAAATGTGGTGCCCAGTTAACTGGAATGTTTCAGCCTATCAATTTCTCAAACATCCTGGGTTTTCCTAACTATTGTAATGGTTTTGAGGATGCATATAACTGGCTTGCGACATTTCATGGAAATTATGGTGATTCGGCAATCTGGCATGTCAAATTTTTCCTTCAATTGATTGTTGACTTCAATATTCTTCATGAAGACAATATGATGGAAATGTTTGCTAGTAATTTTTGGGGTGAGGCCTATTGTTGGTTCTATCAAGGCCTTCCTAATAAATGTATAACTTCTTTTCCAAACTTCCTTTGGATGTTTTTAAAGCAGTGGCATGATGGCAGGGGTAGTATTAATGGTTTGAAAAAGTTCCTTGAAAAGATATGTACCTTCTACCTGTCTGGGACAAAGTATCACATGGAAACATATGATGGACCTTTTTCCATGATACAAAGTATTGAAGACTTGGAATCACTTCTTGAACATTTAAGTGAAGAGGAGGTTCATGATACTCCCATAAAAAAGCATCATGGTATTTATTTAAGAAAGGAAGCAATTAAGCATCTTCTTAAAGAATATGAGCTATCTCCCAATGCACAGCAAAATTCTGAGGAAGGAAAAATTCAAGATGATCATATTGAAAAGCTTCAGGAGGAGCCCATGATGGAACACATTGTTGAAGAATCTCCTCATGTCACCATAGTTGAAGACATTGAAGATTTGGTGTATTCTCAAGTGTGTTGCAATGCTGATACCTTTCCAGAAATCCCTCTAGAGAAATCCACTGAGCAACACATACCAAGTGATCCCATTGAATATGTCCAAAAAATTTCCTTGATTGAAGATAATATTGAAGATCCTCTTCATGATATCATAACAGAAGACTATAAAGAAACCTATGATAAGATCACTATAGTGTGTGGTGACACTAGACCTTGTTCTCCTCATGTTGATGAAGGTTTGGAAAGTTTATTGCCTCGTAACATTTTATCTGAAGAAGATTATTATGAATACAAGGAAGACATGGATAGGTAGGAGCATGATGCCATGGATGAAGAGTCCCCCACATATGACATGGATGGGAGTGATGGCTATTGGAATTTCATAGATAATCCAACTTGTGAAAATATTATGGAAAATCCCATCCATGATATGTCCAACGATGGGATTGTCTATTCAAAAATTTGTGGAAGTCCAATCTACAATACGTCCATAGAGGGGAGCATAGATCTGAATGTCTGGGAAAACCTTAGTATGCAAGAGGAACATTCATAATTTTCATGTGATCATTCAGAGTCATACCATGCAGAGCCGCACAAGGGTATCAGTAATGAAGACATTGAGAAACAGTATTGTGAAAATTCAGATGTGATGCAGTCAGTGGAATATCAGTCTCAGACATCTTTTTCACATATAGAGGTTCCTTATGATTTGGAGCTACTTAGGGCTTGTGCAACGAGTTATCATTTGATAAGCCCTAATGATCAGTATGATGATGTAGTCATTCTACCTCATCGTTCTGATTGGTATATCAGTCCTATCCAGTCATGGATAGAAGCAGCCTGCATGAGCACATACAAGTTGGGGAAGATTTTTTATGACATTATTCATGCCTATGATCTCCCATCCATCCCACCCATTCCGAATCATCACGCATGTTTGCAATTTCTAAATAAGGTATCCTTACTTTGGTTGGTAACCAAAGACAAGGAAAAAAAATTATGTTAATAAAATGCTTAGGTGGTTACATTGGATTTCTAATTACACTTAACCCTTTTTATATCATGCTTAGAGTAGGAAAATAAGCTCCTTGAAAGAGATCATTTACTTTCTGCATTTCTATTTTATACTTAGCTATAATAAAACTTTGCTTCTTTTAGTTAGTTACATTTATGTTGTTTAAATAAATCAGCTTAATGGTTCATTTGGTTTTTTATAAAACTTGTGCTACTGAGGTTTTTCTTGTCAAGTTGAAATGTTTTTACAAGCTATATAAACCAGAGATTCTGGTGTTCTCATATCCTCTCCTTGCCTTAAAGACCAGATCGAGCACACGTCCCACAGTTGGAGCCAGAATGTTACCACCCAAGTTGTACTTAGTGGTTTTTGATCAAGTGAGCCTGGTGAACCAGACAAGGATAACTTGTTCGGACTTCAGAAGACCTTTGGAAGTACTTCTAGGAAGTGCTTGTTGTACTATATCACATGTTCATACCCCATGGGGGGAATTGTAATAAATGTTCTAGCATGATAGTGTCTATAAAAGACTCAGTCTCTTAGACTTTATTTGTCAATCCGATCAGCCCAGGGTGTTTTTTCCCTTGGTTATTATTGGTTGTTGAATAAACGACTGATAATTTCTGAGTTTTTCACTCCATACCTCCAAAGTTGGGGTGGTCTTCTTGGCATTTAGGCCTATTGAGGTTATTAGAGTCCATGTGTCAATGTATAAACATGTTAGACATAATGGTCGAGTCATATGAACATGTCTAAGTCCCCCTAGGTTTTTTCAATTTTTCAATTTTTCAATTTTTTAGTTTTTTCAGTGTTTTTATTAAAATTTAATTTTTCCAAAACTTAGGCTATTTTTTAATAGTTTAATTGGAAAAATTGATTTTGTCATAAAAGTGGGCCAAATAATCAGTTTCAGTCATGTAGGTGCTCATTTTCAAGCTAAGAGAACCATGTAAACCCATGGACCCATTATTTCCTAGTTTTGATTGATTTTCCATCACTCAGGTCAGAAAGCCCCAAAAATCAATTATTGATTATTTTAATTAATAAATTGATGAATAATGGAACAAATCCAAAATCATAGATTAGTGGATTCTTAGCCAATTTGATTGAAATCAGTCAGATCTGAAGCATATTGGCTGGATCTTACAAATCCTTGACTGAAGGAGGTGATCAAATCAGATCCAGACTTGATCTTCAGCATCCTTTATGGGGAATTTCACCCTCCCTCTCTCCTCCACATGTTTTTGGCTCATCTGGATGATTTTTGGTGGATGCTTCAGTCAATAGCTTGAGGTGTCAGTCAAATCAGCCCCCCGATTGACAGTTGCACTTAGTGAGACTCAGATCTGGCTCAGCTAGACACAGATCAGGCATTGATTGACTATCCATCAGCTGATTTGATCTAATTCCTTGGGAATTGTGCCCCCTTGGGCTGGATGTCCTGTTTTTTGTATATATCCTGGTTGAGGCTCCCTCTTCCAAGCTAGTTAGAGCTGGACTGAAGGGCTTGCCATTGTAACTGTGTATTGATCATAATTTGTTGAAATAAAGAGAAGATTTGGAGGCTCAATTGTGGAGTACCTTTCATGTGTGGATTATCATTGCCATGCTGCATTCGAGGTGAAACTACTATTTTTTCAATTTTTTGCACTTAACTATTGTCTGCCTAAATGGTTATTGAAATCATAGGGATACATCATTGGAAGTAAGCTTACTTACTTCTATTTTTCTGCATATGTTTGAATGAGCTAATACCTGTATGCGAAATAAGATTATTTGCATGCTGTATCATCTACTTCTCATATGTATCTTCAGATTTAATGGTTCTATTTGCAGGAGTTGTTGTGTAGCTTACAGGTTTGCCGTGATTGGACGATCTATGGTTCAGGTTTGATTCCATTGATTTCCAATATATATTTCTAATATCATGCCCCTCGGTGCTTCACTACCAAGTTTCCTCTGCAGATCTGCTTCAACAACAAGCACCTCTCTTCCCCCTTTCTCTCCTTTAAAAATCTTAAATTTTCTTCAAACTGGTTACTTTTAAGGTTTCTTATTACTCTGATCTGTCTCATTAAGAAAAATACACATATATATAGTTATTAATATCCCTTCCTAAGTCTATATCTTAGTTTTGTTTTGCACATACAGTTCAATTTTAAGAGATCTAGCTAAAATTACCATATTTTCGCAAGCATTTTAGTGAAAATTCGTAGCTTGCTGTTAAGGTAGTTTCATTTGTTGTATGATAAAATTTAATATTCTGCAATAAAATTGCACATATTATTGGCTTCCCAAAATTCAAGTCAAGATCCCAAGGAAAGCCTGCTTTCCTTGGTTCCTGTTTTCCCCTTTTAACTAGTTTTCAGCTTACCTTTTTGGGTTAAACGTGAGCTGAACCAAAGATGGTTTCAGAGTGATTTTGGGAATATTTCAGTCTGATATGCTTGCTTTTTTTTAGCAGGTTTCACAGAAAGAAAAGAATCTGCTGTTCGGAAGTGGCCTCAGGAGCGTTCAAATCCCCCCAAGGGTCTCCCATTTGACTAAAACTTTTAATTTTCGCACTTTGTAAGCTCTTGATTTCAATCCATATAAGGATAAAGAGGAATTATATCAGTTCCCTGATATTTTAACCGCTGTTAATAAAAAATAATTTTTGAATAGGCTCTTTCGAGCCCATTCCCCATCCCCCTTGGGGGGATTTGCGTCGGTGTCCTTTTGTTGCTTTTTGCTCTTTTCATTTCAATCTAGCAATGATATAATCTGAAGGGTAGTATAATTTATTTCAATACCAATTTCATATTCCATATTTTATATTTCAAAGTAATCTTAATACTTACCCCACGACTTCCCGAGTGACCTGAAAGGGGAAAGAGATTCGTGGTAGGACTAATTAGAAAACTAGAATTGTGTATCTGTTTCTTTTCTATCATTTGTTTTTAGCTATTATAAAATTAACCCCTCCTCGATTCCCTGGTTGATATCCACTTGCATCGAAAGAGGTTCCTGGAGGGTTTTCTTTTAAACAAGAACACCCATTGTAAAATTTACTAAAATTGACAAGACTCCAGTGTGTATGCTCTACACTTGGCTGCGGTTCATCCGATCATTCAAGGTATATCAAAATCACTTGAGTGACTAGTTTAATTGGGACTCACTCTCCCAAATTAACAAACCAACAGGTGAAAATCCAACACCTAGATCAAACCATCACGGTGGCAAAATACCCAAAGGAAGTGGGAACTTCTGAAAAGTGACCTCAAGGTGCCGATCTCTGTCACACCCTGATGGGTGTGTTACAAACAATAGCCCCAGAGACTCCATTTCAGCCCACATATTCCTTGCGGGTAGCCGTGAAGGTTTAGTTTTGGACACAGTCCAAGTACTCTCGGGTATATCTGGAGCCCCCCCTTCACCTAATTTTAGTCAACTCACACTTCAAATTTAACTTAAAACGTACCAAGAGGCAATCGCAAAACATTCACTCCAAGCACATGCAAGTATATTGATCTTATTTTTTGACTCCATTCTAAGGACTGGTTATTTTCTTGCTTTATATAAATATTGTGTCTCAGCATTGTGCTTTCGTGTGTTCATTTTTTGTATCTTGTCATCTTTGATTATCTATAGTTAAATTTCAAAATCCTAAGTAACTCTTTCAGTTTAACATCACCACACTAAGTAATTATCCTTAGTAACTGAATAGGGTCTACCCCCCTTGGATTCGTTAGGAGTTGAGCCTAAACGGAGGAGTCAAGAACAAGGTGACAGCCTTGACTCGAGACTTTCCCCTAAGGACACACCGAGTGGCTTGAATATTTCTTCCACGTGACCCTGGTGTGTGAAAGGTAGAAACACTCCCTCTTAACTAGGAAGGTATTCTCTCGACACAATTTATCAGCACAAGTCTTCTTCTCTATATCATCTGGATCAGCATCAAGTCATCTTCATCAAGTCTGGATCATCACTAGATCTGGATCATCACTAGATCATCATCGAGTCTGGATCATCACTTGATTTGGAGCATCACTAGATCATCAAGTCTGGATCATCACTTGATATAAAGCATCATTGGATCATCATCAAGTCTAGATCATCACTTGATCTGGATCATCATCAAAGTTGGATCATCACTAGATCATCATTAACATCACTACTTCCACTATCTCAATCAAATGGTGCTATCTCTTCATTCTTCTCGTCACAAGAAGTTCTACAGATCCAACCCTTTTTCATGTTGGTTGTAGGCCTACCCTCCAGGTCGGTCTTCAATGTCTTCAACACTTATATTTGACCATGGAATGAACCATGTCAGAAAGGCCCACCCAGCACTTACATCTAACCATGGGAGGAACACATCCAAGAACCATGTCAGAAAGGATCGCCCAGCACTCACATCTGACCTCATCATGTCAAAAAGGATCTGCACTTACATTCGACCTCACCGTGTCAGAAGGGATATGCACTTATATCTGACCTTATCATGTTAGAAGGGCTCTACACTTTCATCCGGCCTCATCATGTCAGAAGGGCTCTGAGCTCTAGGCGAGTGTCAATCCTAGACTAAACCAAATTCTTGGTAACTGATCAGGTGCCTCCATTCTGTCATAGAATGTACTCTTAGCACTAAGCTAAGTTTCAGTCCCAGACTGAAACAATTTCTTGGTAACTGATTAGGTGCCTCCATTCTCCGAGAGAATGGCCTCTCAGCACAAAGCTGAGTTTTAGTCCCAGACTGAATCAATTTCCTGGTAACTGACCAGGTGCATCCATTCTCCCAGAGAATGGCCTCTCAGTACTAAGCTGATTTTCAGTCCCAGACTGAATCAATTTCCTGGTAACTGACCAGGTGCCTCCATTCTCCCAAAGAATGGCCTTCAGCACTTATATATGATCATGTGGGAACACATCCCTCAATCACATCAGAATGACTATGCACTGATCATGTGGTAACACAAAACACAATCACATCAGAATATCTCTACACTGATCATGTGGTAACACAACCCACAATCACATCAGAGCATCTCTACACTTACATCTGACCATGTGAAGCTCAGGATTCCACCATGTCAGAAGGGCCAACAGACACATCAATTCCCTTTGGAGGGAACCTCAATATAGAGAACACCAAGCTTCTCCCTGAAGTACTCAACCTTTACTTTGGCCATTTCTAGCATAGAATCACATTAGGGTTGATTAAGTCCAAGGATAGCATGCGAGCTTCGCCAGGACCGATTACATCTGAGGACAACCTACATGACCGATTAGGTCTGAGCAACCTACGAGCTTTGCCAAGATTTATGCTCAGATAACCTGTCTCACCAGATATGCTAGAACTCCCTCTTTTGAGAGATCTCAATCTGGATCACATACTGGAGCTTCACTTCTCCCCTCTACATCATACAAAAATGCAAGTCAAATCAAACAAATCAAATAGTAGTTTTCAAAAGAAACATACTACCTCCCAAATAGCAAGTGGCAATATATTTTTCCTCGACTGTACTCAGTGCCACGCAAGACTGCTTCCTGCTACACCAAGAAGGGCTCTTCATATCAATGGCACTGCCTACCCAATCTGAATCCATATAACCCTCCAGGTTAATCTTCATATTCATATCATACTTGCGTCCATACTCAACTGTACCCTTTAGGTACCTCATTGCATGCTTTGCAACCATCAGGTGAACATGTCTCAATGTGTTCATAGAAAAGCAAATATCTAGTCTCGTATTTGTTAGGTACATCAAGGAACACATCATCTGATGATACATCATACCATCAACTGACTCTGATGAAGCAACACTCAATAGCTTCATGTTTGATGCCATAGGTGTGGTCATGGCCTTGCAGTCCATCATCCTGAACCTCTTTAGGAAATCCATTGCATACTTCCCTTATTCCAGGGAGATTTTGCCACACCTCCATGCCTAGAACGTGATGCATCATCCCCAAGTGCTTCATATTGAACTTGGTAGCAAGTCTCCTTCTTGTAACTTTAATGAGTTCCTATTTTCTGTCAGGAACAATTCATCGACATATAACAGGAGCATCACTGGTCTTTTGCCTTCAACCTTGAAGTAAAGGTTGGAATCTACTTTACTCTCAGTAAATCCTAGAGTCATCAGTAAGCTGTGCATCCTATTGTATCATGTCGAACCTCAATATCTTCTGTAGTCACTCCCTCTGAAGCGGAGCATCATTCTCCCTCTTTCTTTCATACTGAAGCATTCTGTACCGGAATGACAAGTAGCTTCCTCTGCTACTAATATTCTATGTATCCATATAGGTTCAATGGATACCAAGATCCTCTATCTTGAACCTTTCCAAAATTTCTTCTCGCACCCATCTGTGAGCTTGTCATCCTCCATGGGCTTTCATCTTCAACCTTGTAGAAAAGGTTAGTATCTTCATCAAGCTCCTCGTGTATGTGTTATCCCATGGGTGTCTTCTGAGCTCGTACAAGGCCTTATTTCATTTGCACACATGATTATTCCTGTCATGTTTCTTAACTTCAGGTGGATACAAATGTCTCTTCATAGTCTATACCTTATTTCTGTCAGAAGCCTCATGCTATGAATCTACCTTGTATCCCATGATGTTTCCATCTACTGTATGATGGAACTACAAACTTCCATTCAGGTCTCGATACTGCATCCTAGAAATCATTCTTCTTGAACTGGTAATTTCTTTCTTCTTGGTCACTTCTTCATAGCTGGAAGGTTTTGCATCAATGATGTCACTGCATTTGTCATATTATTCTTCATTATTGGATTATTTCTCGAACTATCATCACTTGTTCTTCGGAACAAGTCTCGTCTTTCTTTTCTTGTAGGTGATTGTACATGATTTTTCCTACAATTTAAATGCATTAGTTGCATGGTTAGAAACATTTCATAAGGTATATTCATAATGAAAAATTATTTTGCATCAAGATATATGATCATGCAACTATTTTATCCAATACAACATTCATCCATATCTCACAGAAACTTTCTAGATGCCTTCCATCTCTATCAGAACAACATTGAGATTGTGCTCTAATCCAATATGTCAGCAAAGAGGTTTCATTCTAGATAAGTATCAATGGAGAGTTGTATAGCACCATGAGCTACTTACCCATCACATGCATATTAGTAGTATATTTTCATTAATTAAAATATTCTATCATGCATAATACATCAACTGAATATAAACAAATGCATAACAAAACAATATCATGAAATGGCAATGAAATACTTATGTTTATTTGTTTCATGGGTATACTCCTTCTTGAGCCTTCTGCTTCATCATTTTATTCATTCATGACATCATCATTTCTTATCCAAATGCTCAAGATGGATAAGAGGCTCTTCAAGAATTGAGTCCTTCATATTCCTCATCGCTTGAGGGATCTTCTTTGAATCGTGAGAGCTTGATCTTTAGTTGCTCCCATTTCCTCTTCTCTTATTATGATTCGAGCTTCTTCTTGTGTGTGCTCTTCCTAGAGTCTGCTAAAATTAATCACATTCCTCGAATGAATGAAACCCATGATCCTGGGAGGCCATTGAAGGTGGTTATCACAACTTTTGCATTTTCCCCCTTTTCTTCTACTGCTTCAAGTTGTTCTTTGATTTGAGAGACCCTTGTAAAGTATTATTGTATGGTCTCTACATTCTGGATCTTCACATTCTTCAACTATTTTCTTAAAGTCGTATTCTGATTTATGTTCTTTCCTTCAAATAGATTGATCAAGGAATCAAACACCTCTTTCAGTGTCTTTAGGGAAGATACTTGTGGTATAAGGTGATCCTTGATTGAATCAACAATGATCTTCTTGGCCTTGACCAAGTTCTTCTTGTGTAAGTATTTTAGCCTCATCTCCCTCTGGAACTAGAACGTCTCCACTTATGTAGGCGTCCAATTCATTTTCTTCAAGAACGAGTGAGATCCAATACTTCCATGTTTCGAGGTTGTCATTTTTACCAAGATTTTCATCAAACTGGTTTTATTAGACATTTTGAAAATAAGAACCTCAAATTTAAATAGCAAAATATTAGATCTTACCGATTTGAGGTGTACGTCCTGGTTCTGGAGCTCGCTGATCTAGGGTTTGTCCAAGAAACCCTAATTTTAAAAACTTGGAATCTTTCATATCTTATTGGATAGAAAGATAGACCTCTTCATGGTGATCTTTCCAATGTACTCCTTTTTCTGAAAACAGTGGAGGGAATCTCCCGGAACAGGAAGCCCTAGTTTACCAATTTCTTCTACAGAAATGCCTGATACTATTTCTATGGTATCTCCTTAATTAATGATCCTCTATGTCTTAAATTTTGTACTGCGGTATAATCATCTATCCTTATTCCAACACCATAGGTTTCATCATAATGGGTTTCACCCTTTGGGACTTATGATAGTTTTCCCAAGGTGACCTTAATGGGTTTCACCCTTTGGGACTTATGATAGTTTTCCCAAGGTGACCTGTTTCAGGACTGTTCAGCATAGCGAAGTTGAACGGCTTTCCACGTGTCACTGTTTCATCTTCAAGGTATGAAACTTTTACCATAGAAATTACAGTCTGTTCCCTTTCTAGAAAATGACCTTCATAGCCCGAGATATAGCAATTCTCCTCCGGTGTTCTGTTTGGGGAGGAATCCTGGAAGAGGTTGGAACCCTAACTTGGAGGAATCATATCTCCTCTAATATAGCGAATATGAAGCTGAAACTTGGACACAGTGTATATTTAGAATTTATCTTCGACCTGTGAATGTTTTGGCACTTGATCCTTCTCCAATATCTCTATATAGCGAATCTACAAAAACTATCAGTTTCATTATTTTAGGGTTTTTTAGGCCCGAGATCAAACTAGGGTTTGACTTTCCCAGAGTTTCACCCAGCCAAAAATATCAACCTAGGTCTATAAACTTTGATTTTGATGAGGAGATTAATCCTATGCTGGGCTCACTCAAAAATTTCTCTTCTGAGAAAAGCCCTAATTTCCCGCAGCAAAAACTGAAAATTCTCGGAATCAAATTCCGCTTCGATAGAAAGGTGCACCCTTCAATGGAGATTTAGCATAGAATCCTTTTTCTTAAGTATTGTGGAGAGAGACCCAAAATTTAAGAAGCCCTATATTTTGCAGCTGCACAATGTCTTCTTCTTAGGTTAGCCTTGATACCATGTTAGATTTTTATCATTTAAGCAATATGACTTAGGATCTTATCTGAGAGAATAACATGCACAGCAATAAACACAAGAGACAATAGACACAAAGATTTTTTCTCGGGGAAACCATAAAGGAGAAAACCCCACAACTTCCTCATAGATATAATGAGCACCAATGGCAGCAGTAAAACCCAAAAATAGAAAAGATGATCTCGACAGTTGTTCTCTCTCTCTCACTTGAGAGAGCTTCTCCTCTCTCACTCATGCGCCCCAGTGAGTGAGTGAGTGTGTGATAAATTCCACTCCAACAAGTTGTCCCCACTTAACAATTACTTACCAAGGCCGACATCTCTATGAGAGTCTAATAACCCTAGTGCCCCACAACTGTGGGGGCTTTTCCCTCTGATCAACAAGGAGGGTTAACCTTGACTCAATTGTGGGGACTATTGCCTCGACTTACGATGGAGGGTTAACCTCAATGAATTCACATGACTTGTTTACATTATTGAATCTCTCTATTGGAACATCGGGGCATGACATGACTCAATTACATTACAGATACTTCCTAGAATAAACATTGGGGTACAATACATAAGATATACAAGTGAATACATTTCGAAGTTACAAATACATCAACACTTCTCCTGCTGCTCTGAAATTTTATGAGATCTCTGATATCTCATATTCTCATATAGTGATCTAGAAGAAGAGATTCAAATATATGTTATTGAATAAAAACTATCCTTCCATTCTAGGCAAACATTCTCTAGTGATTTTTTTATTTTAAATTTTGTGCAAGGTTTGCTAGTGATTGCTTCAAAAAATAAAGAGGAATTTGATTTCTCTTTCTCTAATATTGTTGTTGGTATGAAGAAAAGTAATAATTTGGATATTTTGGAAGAAATATCATATTTTAGGAGTGGTCCATTCACTCTCTTTGATCTAGATAGTTCAGCAAATTTCTACATGATTGCATGCACCAATACTTAGAATTTTGTTGAAGAAGGAGAAAATTGTGCATCTACCATTTCGGTGGGGCACTTGGAATCTTTGTTCCATACTCTTGGATCTGATATTACATTATTTTTTTTCTAGTTTTAAGTTTCAAGAGCCTCCAATCATGCTTGTAGTTGTTCTCATGAATTTTGGTGTGAAAAATAAAGTATCGCATGTCTCTTTCAAAATTAATGTTGGGGATTTGATGTCATATTTCTCTCATGAATTTGGTGATATTATATTTTGTGAATCATTGGTTAGTTTTGAATCTATATCAGATTATTTAGCTCAAGCATTCCCTCCCCACAGTCCCAGTGCTTCTCTACCTTTCTATTTGATCACATGCTCATCTCCTCACAGAACTGGTAAAGATGGAGACATTCTGCATTCACCTGGACACTTGCTCATAACACTTGGAGCGAATTTTACCTCACATTGTTTGATGTTCAAGGCTAAAATATATCAGTTTCTTGGGTTTTACTCACATGGTTTGAATTTTCAAGCACTTTTTCTCTCTCATCATTTGATTTCAGTTGCTTTACATGGGTCCAGTCTTCATCTTGCATATGTCTATGTTCTTGATTCAGTTCAGCATATTCTTCTTCTTCCAAAGAAGAAAATTCCTTCATACATAATCATTTAATTTGGAGAGGTTCGCATGCACAGTCTCAGGATGTTGCTGCACAAAAGAAATAATATATTGCATTTTTTGTTGCATAGTGCTGCAAATTGCAGCAAATTTTTTACAAGTATTTACACATAAAGGAAACTTTTCTCTAAGTATAGCTTGTTTTTCCTGTTCCTGCTTATTTTGAGGTGGGGGGGGTTCCCATGAGTTTTTCCCCATTTCCCTTGGTTTATTAAGCAACTTTTAAATATTTTATATTGTAATGGGTGACTTTTATCCTAATTGTCAGGGCTCAAAGTTGTCCAAGTTAGGATTAAGGGGGGGTGTTCAGATTGTATAACCCTCCCTTGTCCATATATAGTCTATTAGATTATCTTGTCTATATTAGGAGTCATTTTATAGATTTGGGTGCCACCGGTGCCACTTGGTGTGCTATTTTGTGCCACTCGTGTCATTCCTTACATTTTAGGAGACACTCTGAGTGCCACCAACATCCACCATTAGTTGGTTGTGGGAGGTAGGTAGTTATGCTAGGTTAACCTCCCGTTACATTTAGTTAGATTTATTTCAGTTGAGTTAGCGCCAATCTTGCATGGGAGCAAGCATCATTTCTCACCTAACTCATCATCTTAATTGGTTTAATTGATTGATGGATTGAATTAGACATGTGGAGTTAGACTAGTGAGATCTGAGAGTGATTTAGACACTTCTAGTTAGCCAGACAGTCAGGATTGAGTTGGTAGATTCAAATCTTATCCACATTATTCAAATTCTCCTTTATGTAACATTGTTGTATAATGTTGGGATTAATGAAGATTAATGTTGTAACTTACTGATCAGTTCTTATCAGTTTTATCTAAAATTTGTCTTGTTCAGTGTACATTGTCTTACTATTCCAGTGAAAAATTCTACCTTTCAATTGCACTCCTTTCCTGTAGATCAATAGTTCAATAATTCAAACAAAATATACATGAATTTTCTCTCAGATAGGAATCATCTTCTTGAGGTAACCAAAATATACCATCATGCACTCAGAAGGGAGGAAGATGAACCATAGTGACTGGTAATGAATTGGACATTGCATATGCCTCTTTGGAAGGAACCCAAAAGGCTCTTTAAGATTCAAAGTTGCAATTATATCAACTTCAAAAGGAGTTGTATGAACCACATCTTTCATGTTATATGGAAGGAAATGCATCGAGTATGATGGTGGAGGAACTTCATGTGGAGGATGAATATGAAGAAAGTTTTGAATTGCATGTGTTGGTGAAGAGAGATGCCATAGAATATCATGGCCAAAAATTTGACTTGTTGCAATAGTACATTCAAGAAGACATTGTTGGAATATTGGACAAAATTGAGAGAAGGAGGTAAATCAGTATTGATAACTTTTAACAATTAAAACCACTTTTAATTTATTTATTAACACACATGATCAACAAAAACACAAAGAACACAAATTTATCATGGAATCCCAATTGGGTAAACCACCAATACTTCCTATTACTGCAAAATTATATTTACAAATAGTTTATTCCTACTACTACATACAAGGATAATACTTACACCCTATTTACCAACAACTACTGGAAGGAGGCTACAACCCCCTATTTTATTAGTTGTTGTTGAAAGGATGCTATGTCACCCTGTTTTATCAGTTGTTTCTTAAAATATGCTACAACACCTTTTTTTCCAGCTACCACTAGAAGGAGGCTACGACCCCCTTGCATGCTTGTTCCCTTCCCTAGCACCTCTCAACCTCCCTTATATGATATTTTGAACTCTGACATGTCTACATGAATCAAACTTCCAATTGAATGTACATAGACACTTATTTGAAGGTTTAAATCATTTTTTATATACCCTCAAACATATCACTTCATCCAACAGTCACATATCTTCATCATGACTCTTCATGGACACAAACTAATTCGAAATTACTTCTCTGTTTGTCATTTTTAACTATGTTTAATTTATCAGTTGCAACCTTCCACAGTTTCTTTTCTGCAACAAACTCTTTGCAATAGATCTTTCTGCATTCATCTTTCTAAACTGACATTTCCACAATTTGCGGGAACTTGTTCCTTCCAAATTGTGGCTTGCAGATTGTGGATGTGCATTTTTAATTTCTCTAAAATTGCTTTTATCTTTCTGCAACGACCTTTTCACAATCGAAAACTCTTTTATTCCGCAATTGTGGATTGTGGATTGCAGGTATGTATTTTGAATTTTCTCAAAAATTTCTTCCACAATTCATCTTCTGCAAATCTTGTGAATTGTCGATCACTTTATGGAATGGTCCTTGTCCATTGACCAGTTATCAAACACAAAACTTCACTTTGGCACTCTGAAATTTTATTTTCCATGCACATTTACTTGGATTATCTTTTTCCTGTCATCAGCCTATTTTCTTGATACAATATGAGTCATCCAACCTCTGTTAAATAAGTTGATTGCAATCCCATGACCCTGCACTAATTAATTAGAGGATCGATCAATCAATTTAGTTTCATCGGTCTTGATCCCCTCGTTGGATCCTCTCATGTGTCTTTTCATTCTCATCACATATGTCATTGCTTGCCCTGCCATCACGTCATACTTATTCCTTTGTCATTACTAAACTCCTTTTGACATCAATGACAACTTCATTCAACATTATCCCCTTTGTAATTGATAGAAACATTAAATCATTCTCCCCCTTTGACAATGATGACAAATGTTTCCTTCTGACAGCTCCCCCCGTCAACATATCTACCCCTAGCAGGCTTCTTTTTCTTCCTCTTCCCTGTTTTTTACTGTAGGGACATTACTCCCAACTTATGCCTAAGATGCTCAAATTCTTCTTTAGGCAATGGCTTAGTGAATATATCAACAATCTGTTCTTTATTATTAATACATTTCAATCTGACCACTTTTTGAGACACTTGATCTCTTAGAAAGTGATATTTTATCGGCATGTGCTTTGTTTTGGAGTGCATGATAGGATTTTTTTATATGCTTATGGCACTTGTATTGTCACAATTTATTACTATTGGATGTGCATACTTCGACACGAGTCTTCTAATGTCTGATTCATCCAAATTACTTGAGTAAAACATGATGCAACATCAATATATTCAGCCTCTATTGTAGATAGTGCTGTGGAATATGGTTTCGTGCTTAACCATGATACCAACCAATTTTCCAAAAAGAATGATGCTCCACTGGTACTCTTTCGGTCATCCACACTTTATGCCTAATCTACATCACTGAATGCTTTTAAAGTGAAGTCTTGACATTTTGGGTACCATAAACCATAATTCATAGTTATTTTTAGACATTAGAGGAAATTTCAACTCAAAATGGGCCTTTTAACTTTTATTCAAATTCCATGTCATCATGTGTTAGCCAATGAAATTGCTTTAAATTTGAAATACCGTATAGGTCTTAAACACTTTTTTAATATAAATTTGGGGATATGTATCATAAAAAAAACTACTTTTTTTGTTTGTATTTTTGACATATCTCCCCGTGTTTTTACTCAAAAACACGGGGAGATATGTCAAAAATACAAACAAAAAAGTAGTTTGTTTCTTTTCTTCCTCCAAAATTAATAAATATTATTTTATTATTTTAACTATTATTTTATTAGTTCATTTTAGGAGGCCCATTTTGAGTTGAAATTTCCTCTAATGTATCTAAAGATTATTTTTACTGCATCCACATGTGTTTATTTGGGAGTTGATTGAAATCTAGCAACCAATCCTATAACTTGCTTTACATATGGTCTTGTAGCTATTACATATAGTAGACTTCCTATCATAGATCTATACATGGTATAATCCACTTCTAAGGACTCATCATTTTTTTTTAGTTTACAAACAATGATCATAGGAGTATTCACATGCTTGGATTCTTCCATCTTAAACTTATTAAGCATATCTTTAATATACTTGGTTTGAGAAATGAAGATTCCTTTGTCAGACTGATAGACTTGTAATCCCAAGAAGATTGTTAATTCACCCAAAATTGACATTTCAAATTCCTTCCTCATTTCAAAAGTGAAGTTTACACTTAGTATTTGTAAATTTCTTCCAAATATGATATCATCCACATAAACAATAACAATGATCATATTCTTATCATTAATATTTATGTAGATATTACTATCATTGGTTCTTATTTTATATCCCTGTTGCTTCAAGTAGTTATCTATCCTTGAAAACTATGATCTCGAGGCTTGCTTGAGACCATAGAGTATCTCTTTTAGTTTGCAAACATAGTCTCTATTCTTTGATAAGATAAAACCTTCAGGTTGTTCTATATATACTTCCTCTTGTATTCTCCCATTTAGAAACACATACTTTACATCCATTTGATATACTTTGAAGATTTTATAACATGAAAATGCCAAAAACATTCTAATTGCTTCAAGTCTTGCTACAAGTGCAAAGGTTTCTTCAAAATAAATACCTTCCACTTGAGCATATCCTTTTCATATTAACATTTCTTTGTTTCTTATCACTTTTCCATTTTCATTTAACTTTTTTTTTAAGACCCACTTGGTTCCTACAATATTCTTGTTTGTAGGTTTGGGAACTAGTTCCCAAGTTTGGTTCTTCTCAATTTGATCCAACTCCTCATTCATTGCTTTGATCCAAATTTCTTAGGTTCCACCACTGATAGTAAGGATTTTTCATTAAATAGTAGTTTCCTTCTTGTACTGACTCCAACATCTTTGTCACCTATAATTGTGTCTCAGGATGATTCTTTTGTATTATCTTAGATGGAGCTTTTGTATAAGATCTTGGAGAGTCTTCACCTCCACTTTCCTGTGAGTCTTCTTTTTCTACTCTTTCTTATTCTTCTTGAATAGAATCCTCCTCTTGTGAACTTTATTATTTTTGTTTATCATCTATTTCTTCATCATCAGTTTCTTCAATACCCTCACTCTATTGGATTTGTATTCTTCTTGACTTAGTATCATCATATGTTACATTTGCACTTTCTATAATATTGTGCGAATTTAGATTATAACATATGTATGCCTTTTTTGTGGAAGAATATCCAAGAAATATTCTTTCATCCGTTCTAGAGTCAAACTTTCCTAGATTATCATCTTCTCTTTTTATGTAGCATTTACTACCAAAAACTCTAAAATATTTAACTGAAGTTGATCTTCCGAACCATAGATCATAAGAATTCTTGTCACTATTCACTCTGAGTTGTCCTCTATTTTGTATATAGATAACTATATATACTACTTCTCTGCAATAGACATCAAGAAGTTTTTCTTCATTAAGCATAGTTCTAGCTGCTTCCTGAACTATCCTATTTTTTCTCTCAGCTACTCCATTTTGCTGAGGATTTTTTTGTAACACCCTCTAATTACTTTTGATATTTTTATTGTTATTTACTTTTAAAGAAACAAGTACATTAGATTATAAATATATATATATATAATTGGGAATTGGAAGTTTTAACAGTTGCACAATAAATTGACAAAACTTGGGTTTAAAAACAGTTATTAAACCTACAACATTCTCTATGGAGACAAGTGGCCAGTGTTCAAGGGAACTAGTCATTTTGTTATAAAAGTCCTAGGAAAGAAAAATAGAGAATTATTTATGAGGAAAAATGATTCTAGAAAGAGCTGCCATAGATCACCATGAGTGAAGGCTCTATAGTGAATTCCTGAGATAGTATAGATTTTCTTGTGAACTTCGCACATATGTTAGGATCTGTATCAGAACTGTTAGTGAAGCATAACAGAATACTAGGTACTATGATAACTGATTTTCTCTAGTACTAGTGGAAACTTGAGGTTGCAGAGGAGCTACTATAAACCCAAGAGTCTAGGCAAGGGGGTGAAACTAAGCAAGTGAAATTGATAACAAGTTTTAGTGGTAGGGTGGTCTGTGGTTGTTAAAACTACGATTTCTAGGTATGTTTCTTTCTTAAATGGACTTATTTCCAATGCAGTTCTTGTTGTATGAAAATTTTTACTTGTAATTCTATTTCATATTTGAATGTTGAAAAAATACAAAGATTAGTGTATTCCTTTATTATTGTTCGAATTCCAGTTTCTTTTGCTTATGCACATGTTAGGCTATTAACATAATAACCTAGGGTTTTTTAATATTTTGGTTTTATAGTCATGCATCGAAACCTAGGGTTTGATTATTACTTTGTTTTACATTCAAGCATCGAACCGAAATAGGGTTTATTTAATATATTATATTCTATTTGAAAATAGCAGTCAGAATAGAAGATTTGAAGTCTTTTATTTTCCAAGATTGGTATTAGACATATTTCTATTCATTTAAAAGTTAAATTGAATATTAAAACTTTAACTGTATTAAACAAATCAACATTGGGAGGTTGTCTTTCAAGACGTAATAACCATACAACCAAGGTAAAGGATTTGTAGGAAAACCACTAAATTTACTTATAACCTTTGTCAAAAAATTTGTTTACAAGAACCATATTGTTGGATATCACATTAACAAAATATAACCCTAGTGTGTGATTATATTATCACGCAAACAAGGTTATCAAAGTAAAGAACATTGTAATGTGCTACACAAACCTGTGAATATATACTTATATAAACACCATATTATAAGTTAAAGACCTATTTCAAAAGCAAGCTGAGAAAATAATCTTTCTGAATGAATACCCAATATTGAAACCAGTTACAGGTACTAGTTCAAAACTATGTATTCATTTACACTAAACACAACCAAAAGATACAGTACAAGCATATATTACCTTCCCTCCGGGACATAGTTAAAAACATCAGTGTTTAAAATGTTTAAATGCAGAATATATAACTGACATCAAATCATCAAAACAAATGTTTATCCCAAACGAAAAACCCTACTAACTATTAATTGAAGTTACCATTAATGCGGAATTCAAATGGCTTGAGATGATAAACCCCAACAAAAAATCATTTGATATCTTACATCCAACCAATAGAACCATCGATAAACCAGCAAACGCTTGAATGACCAATCAAAGAAAACTTTGCCTTCCTTAAACATTAGAGCAGAGATAAAGGTCCCTTTTTAAACCTAGAACTTATCGTTGGAAGTGAGAAGCATTTAGCAGAGCAGCCACACCTACAGTTTCAATCACAGTTATGTTAGTAAAGGATACAAAATGTAAGGGAAAATGTTTAAATATTTAACCATGGGAGAAACCCGAAATTATTACCTACATTTTTTAAGCTGAAATTTGATGGTGGAAGTTGTGGAAACCATCGTTTTTATGGTAAACACTAACCGTGCAAACTGGAGAAAGAACGAGAAGGTAGGTAGCTTTAGATGATGAAAGAATGTCCTATTTAGTCAAGGGGCCAACAAGGCACCTGTAAGTTACCATCATATCTATCACAAACGCAGAATTGAGCTCAAACAGTGGTGTATTTATTCCACTGAGGAGAATGAAGCTTCGATAGAGTGGTCAGGTGGGAAACATAAAAGGTAAAGTCAACCCTAGTATCATCTAACTGTAAAGTACTCGTGGACTTGAAAAATAATTTTTTTTATTCAAATTCCTTGCATTCCAACCTAGTTCTATAGTTGTATATACAACATGAATCCAACCTCTTCCACCTTGCTTTGTGTTAGGATTGGAGTGCTAGTTAACTTGTAGATCCTCTTTATTCTTGGAAACAAGGTAGGGTACCTACAGAAGGAAAATTGGTTAGCAATAATGCTAAGCAAGTTAAAGGTTTAAACTGGAGGGTCTATCCCTTTTCTACGTTATTAATCGACTAGCGATAGAGGTGGAACCCTTACAACTGTGGAAACTCTTTTTGCATAAAGGTTAATAGATATCAAACCATTAAGTTGATGTTTCATAGTAATTCTTCCAGGTTTTATACATGTGAAACAAAATAATATAAATAATGTGAAACATGCATTCATAAAAATAATAATAATAATAATAATAATTTTAAGTTATGGTTTTACTTTGTGTATGTTAAAAAATGGTATCAGAGCGAGGTTTACAAAATTGTGACCTATTGGGACAATGTGTGCTTAAATGTGTATAATACACCTACGAACATTGATTACAAATATTTATAAATAACAAAAGAATACCTATTATTACATGCAGACAAAACAATGGCAGAACATGAGCAGAATGTGGGAAAAGAAGAGGTACCATAAGATATGCCAGCTTTAGAGAATGCAAGTTTCTTTCTAGAACTTGGAGCAAAGTGAAATGAAAATATGCAATCAGAGATGTTGGAGACAATGATGATTTTGAAAATGGATATGGAAATTCTTAAAGTAGATAACCTTAAACTTATGGATGCTAAATCAGATCAAGAAGAGATAAATGAACTCATTCTCAAAAGTTTGACGGAACCACAAAAGAATAATGGTCAAAACTCTTGTAATACTGGAAAGAAAAGAAAAGGTGTAGCACCAGATGAAAGTAGTGAAGAAACAACATAAAATATTCATGTCATCATACAAGACCTAAATAAAGATAAGGAGATAAAAGTTGAAAATATAAAGAACATCTTGTAGAGCTATAAGGAGAATTTAAAAAGCTAAGACCCCCAACATTTGATGGAGAATCGAAAGAGGCAGTTGAAGCTTGGTTTCTTAATATTAAACGATATTTTTAGGTATATAGATATGATGACAACTTGAGAGAATTCTTAGAAATCTTTCAGCTGAGCAAAAAAGCTTCTCTGTGGTGGCAGGAGGTTAAAAGTGTAAACACCATACGCATCAAAGAGTTGAGTTGGAAAATATTTAAAAATAAATATATGTTAAAATGGTATTATGGTGAGAAAGCCAAAGAATCCAATGACCTGGGACTAGGAACATTAACCATGGAGGAATTTGTGACCAAATTGTAAATTTACAACATTATGTACCATATTTAAGAGATGAAAAGTCAAGGTTTATAGGTTTATCAGCTGCTTACCCCCAGGTTATAAGCAAAAGACTGAGTTTGAGATGCCTAAGACCATGGATGAGGAAATCAGAAAGGCCAAGTTGTGTTATAATTTGTTCAAACGAAGATAAAAATTAACTCACTAGTACAAAATGAGAAATTAATGACTAAAATCAAGCTATAAATGACTATTTTTGAGTCAGCAACTATTAGTAGCTAATTTCTGCTATCTTATAGCTTGACTAACGTAGTCGTATTTCACTCAGTCATTGATAGCTTGAATTATTAGCCATTGATTTAGTCATTGATAGGCAATGGTTTAGTCATTGATTTAGTCATTGATTTAGTCACTCATTGCAAAAATTAATTACCAAATATAGAACTAAATAAACTACTAGATGATAACATATTAATGACTAAGCTAAATCTAACTAAGATGCAGGAAATTAGCTACTAATAGTCATATACATGTGAATTTATTCGTTTTTGTAGTCACAAATTATGATAGGGAACAAAGGAATTGAACCACCCACCTCATGCCTATACTTAGGCAAGTGCTATACCATTGAACTAGCACCCTTTAAGAAGTTTTTATCGCTTGAAAATGATGATATTCAAACAAATTTTGCATCATTCAAGCATACAAAATAATGATTATCAAGTTATCAAGTCTAGAATTGGTTCAACATAATTATAGACTTAAAAATGACAATTTTTACATACAAAAGAATGTGTTGCACTTCAAACCTTGGGCTTAAAATCTTTGGAGCTGGGGTAGAAGGAGATAAATGTGTTATCGTACAAAAAGTTTATGTAGCATTAGTATGTACTTCAGGGTAATTTTGCTTTGCAATATAGCCAACAAACTAAATTAGCGAACATACTTGACTCTCTTAACCCAAAAAATATATTAACAGCAAACTAAATCACAAACATAACAAAGAATCTGAGATTTGAATGACCAGAAAGAAAGAATGAATGATTCAATTATTGTCTACTGGAAGCCAAAAAGCAGTTAATGGGACTGTTAAGCACCTCACTATAATCCATCTATATACACCTTGAAGACTCTAGTGATATAGTTCCTAGCACATATACACTTGTTTCCTTTTGGAGGAAGGACCTAAGAATCCAAGACCAACTACACTCATCCAACATACTTACAGGTGAACTCAAATTTTCTACAATCATTTCAAGCAAGTCAGTATTAGCTAGCCATTGCATAGAATCATTAGTATACATATGATCATCTTCTCCAACTAGACGAATTAAAATATGTATATAAAATGAAGATCATAATTAGACACATATTTTGAGCCAAAATTGGAATGCCTGCTCAAATAATAAAACAAAG